>JAQJVL010000222.1:520000-577093 GCA_035578905.1 Stictocephala bisonia | reverse complement strand
AGATATAGATGTAATCACTGCTGTTGAAAATTAAACTGGAAAATAAGATTAAAAAACATATTAAATAAAATTAATAGAGCATCACATATTTAACTGTAGTCTTAATATAAACATTATTTAAACATTTGTAAAACTCTAGTCTGTTCGATAATAATTCAATAAAGGTTAGTGTATAATATCTTTTAGTTCAATCGATTTAAAGTAAAACATTATCAAATATACAATTATGATATACCAAATCAATAGTAACAAGGTATCAAATATTTAACTGTAGTATTAAATATAAACATTATTTAAACATTTGTAAAGCTTTAGTCTAATGATTTAATAAAGGTTAGTGTGCATTATCAAATATACATTATAATTCCACAAACTAATGTTTCATAAACGTGTATTTGAATAATGTGGTAGATGATTTAAGAAATAAATTATAATCATTTACTAGAACATATAGTATGAAGTAATTTAGTTAAATTAGTTGTATGGTTGAAAATAAAAATAAAACACAACTGTAATTAGGTTTAAGAAATAATTTCATGCAATTAATATTAAAATATTGTTTAAAATCATAAATATAATTTTTTACATAAATTAAATAATTTGTATTCTCCAAACATTTTATAAAACTAACACATTATTGGTATTATTAAAATGTGTTGTTAAATAATTTAGTTAAAGAAATATCTGTAAATAAATTTTAAAATATTAGTTCTAATTAAGAGTATAATGATTATTTTGTTAAAATATTAATTGAAAATGATGTTAGAGAATGTATAAAATAGTTACTGTTCATAACTAATAATGTTAATAAATTGGGAAATCTATATAATTTACTCACCAGATTCAATATCTGCTATAGTCAATGATCAGGCTGTTCAAGTCTAGAGGTTCCGGATAGACGTTGGGGCCGTTGGTCTCTAGAGCTTGAAACAACTGCAGATACTGCGTGCTTGAAATCTCGGTCTATTTATACCAGTAAAATGACGTCAATTGAACATGTGTCCGACCGCGTGCACACGTGTTAGGCCGCGTGGTGGTCAAGATCCAAACTCAAAGTACAGATGATGAAATATTGCATCAGCAAAATTGGACTTAGAAAATTTTCACATATACAAAGAGTTCTCTGGTAGCAGAAGACACATCAGCTGTTGTAAACAAAAATCATCTGTTATACAAACAACAACAACAAGACTATACAACAACAAGAAAAAAAAACCCCTCTGGTTCATTTCTTAAACGGTCAGAACAAATTAATACTATATAAAATACCAAATATTACTATTATTATTCAAATTAATACTGTATACTGTGTAACAAGAAAAAATTACACTTTAATTAAAGCATAACCTTTTTCATAGAGTTTTCAAAAATATAAATATTAATTACTATATGAATATCATCTACTATATGTAGGTACTATAATGTAAATACTCTTTATTGAATTAAATAATGGGAAAAAAGACGTTGACTGGTTAAGAACAATACTTCAATTAATTTTATTTAAACATATTATACCTTGTTTAGCTCAGGTGAACGATTTTAGAGGTTTTAAAATAAATAGAGTATTAGGCTAGCAGAAGTGAAGAGGAACCGTAATTGTTGCCAAGAAAAGTCGTTCACCAGCGGGCTGATAAGCGCACGCCACCTGACACTAGGGTCAAGCGATATGATAGCGCGCTCATGATATCAACGGCCGAGTTCAGAGATCTTACCAAGTTCTGTTCTCCTAATACTTGACGACCGTTTTAACGTATTTATTCGTGACCGAAAAGGATATAAAAGGATAACGAATTAAAATAATATTATATGTTTGTATCGTTACATTGTTTCATTTTGCTACCACCGATTCATCCTGGTAACATGAACAATGTACGAGCAGGTATTGCAAAAGAATTACATAGACAAGCAAGACGTCACTATCCCTACACGTCATGTAGAACTTAAAGGAATCAACGACTTATATCAAGCAGATTTAGTCGAAATGATTCCTTTTCAAAATCTAACAAAGGTTTTAAATATATCTATGACTGTAATTAATTGTTTAGTAAATTTGCTTTTGCAGTACCAATAAAGTCAAAAAGTGCTAATGATATAGTAATCGCACTTGAACCTATATATGAAAAAAACATTCTATGAAAAATTTACAAACAGATCAAGGTACAGAATGGGTTTAATTCTAAGTTAAGTTCTTGTTAAATAATATAATATCAATCATTATTTTTACTTTTTCTGATAAAAAAGCTTCAATTGTTGAAAGATTCAAATCGTACCTTTGAAAAGTAACATGTGGATGACAACTTTAGTCTCGCAGGGTAATAACAAGTGGTGTAGAGTTACTGCCAAAATTATTGAAAACCTATAATAATACCATTCATCGATACTATTGGTGTTAAGCCTGTTCAGGTTAATATTGGAAATGAACAAGAAAATATTATTACACATAGTTAATAATAGAAAGAAATACAATAGTCATTCTAAATTTGATACTGGTGATCGAGTTAGAATAAGTAGATTAACTAAACAATTCAATAAAGGTTATTGGCCTAGGTGGAGTAATGAGATTCTACACAGTATGGAAAATACAGCCAACTAGACCAGTTACCTACGTACTAAAAGACGACAAAGGTGATGTAATAAAAGGTGGATTTTTATCAAGAAGAGTTAAGTAAAACACGTTTTGGTGATACTTACTTGATTGAAAAAATTATTAAGAGAAAAGGCGATAGATTATTAGTGCGTTGGCTGGGTTTTGATAAATCACACGACTCCTGGATTGATAAAAAGGATTTACGATAGTAATGAAGTTTCTTAAACAGTCTGTCAACACTGCCAATCGTTAATTTAGATATGTTAGTTGATAAGAAGACAGAGAAGAGTATGAAAAGACACGGACATTTATTACCCAAACACCAATCAGATGGTTTAATAGTGGGTCCATCAAATTGTGGGAAAACCAATTTACTTTTAAACTTATTATTCTCACCCAAAGGTTTGTTTTTTAACAATGTATACATTTTTTTCAAAATCACTGTATCAAAAGAAGTATACATTCCTCGAGTGTGTACTGTCAAATTTAGACGGAATAGGATATCATCCTTATTTAGACAACGATGAAGTACCTCATCCAAGTGAGATTGAGGCAAATTCTGTAATGATATTTGATGATATCGCTATGTGGGCAAACAGAATAATATTAAAAACTATTTTTCGATGGACGTCATAACAATATTGACACTTTTTACGTGCTGTCAAACTTACAGCTTTTATACCCAAACAGTTGGTTAGAGACAATGCGAATCTTTTAGTTATATTTAAACAAGATGATCGCAATTTGAATCACATTTATCAAGACCATGTCAGCTCCTGATATGAGTTTTAGTCAGTTCAAGCATATGTGTTCAAAGATTTGGGATATGTCAAAAAATGGATTTGTTGTAATAGACAAGGATAGTGATATAAACAAAGGTCGGTATCGTAGAGGATTTGATATTTTTGTAAAATTATAAATGTGGTAGTGGGGGTAATTTAACGTCTCGTATTTTTTCTTTCAATCATTTATATTGTACTCATCATCCGAGTTAGACACATAATGTCCTCCTCTTCTACATTTTCTATTGACGAGGTTCTAGCCGATAAAAGTAAAGAGGAGGTTATAAAGGAAATTACTCAAATAAGGAAAAATATTAAGCAAAAACATAGATCTATGAAGAGGGAAAATGTTGGATAGTGAAGAGATGTGGGAAAAACAGCTGAAGCCCATTGCTGAGCCCACTTAAAAGAGATTGCAGAAGAAGGAGAAAAAATTACAACAGCAGCAACAACAACAACAACAAGTTTAAAGAAGAAATAACAGAACAAGGAATCAATAACTTAAAGAAAAGGGTCAGTTAGAGGATTTTGAACGCCTGTAAAACGTTACATACGTGCACCTCCACAAGGAGTGAAAAGAAAACAACGTCTGCATGAGGAAAATACAGAAGATACGCTTCCGACTTCAAAACGCTTCGCTATACCCGGTTTTCAACATGGATCAACAAGATGGTGAAAATGCTGATAATGATGATGACATTATGGCACCGGATTCAAGTCCACAACAACAACATGAGGAAGAAGATATGATGGTTGAAGAAACGTACGTTTCACCGGCTGTGGTATCGGGTAAAGACCTGTTGAAAACACCTCAAGGAAAAAATTTAGCTAGGGAATACGTACTACGTGAGTTTAAGGGAAGACTAGCGAAAGAGTACTTTTTAAAATTACTTAAAGGTGGTAAAGAAGTAGATCATAATTATGGTATAAGAGTCGAAGGTGATCAATGGATGATTGGTGATAAGCCATTAGAAATCGATATAGATGATTTTATAATAAATGGTAAAAAATAATGAGGGTACACGTGGTTTTATACGAACTTTTATTTATGAATATACCTATCCTTATGTATACAGTGAAGAAGATCTCGATAGCTACGCTATGATTCTCAGAGATACCAATGCTCACAAGATAAACTATTCACCTAGAGGGAAAGTGAAAGTCTAACAGGGGGAATAAGTATAAAAACATCATATCTTTAATTGCTACACGAGAAAATGAATTAACAAATGAAATGAGCACATATTCAGATTTGGTGCACATTGCAACAAACGGTGAGTGGAAGTGGCATTGTCTTGACTGACGCCAAACCAAACTTCATATATTATGATGATCCCAACGAACTGGTCGACCGCGCCCTGAGGATTTTGAATGCTTCGGAAGATTATTGGTCACACTGGACATCAGAATGAAATAAACTCTATAATTGAAGAATTAAAGGAATTAGATGAGAAATGTATTAAATTAACTGGTAAAAGTATTGTAGATTGAGGTAATAAATAAAATAATATTCCATTTTTATTGTATAATTTTATTTCTCACCAACTACTACTTACAGTTTAGTTATTTCTAGCAATTTTTGTTTTTGGATCTATGAAAAATGGTTTTGACAATTGTCATGTCTATCCAGTCTTCTTTCTTTAATGTTCTGATTGGGGTCACCACTTGGAGCCAATAATCTGTATAGTTCATATAAAATATTACTAATTGATCTAACCAAATAGTTTAGGCGTAACACCATCTTGCATATGAATAGGGTCTGGCCACATTAGTTAGTCTTTTATTCACAAAGTCCCAAGAAGTCGAATCGGACTTGAGTGTTTTACTGAAGAAGTACTTTAAATTGATAACATCGTTCATGTTTATTGGATCACTGACATTCACCAATCGCTTGTTTTTTAAAAATTCCAATAAGTTTCAGTCATGGGTGGACACATTGTGTCTACATACAATCTATTTGCGGCGTCTCGAGATTTTTTCGGATCTGACACATTGCTAATTGTATGATTTCTTGCATTAATTTCTGTATTATCAAATGTCACACAGCGGTCTTTGATAAACTTATAGTTCACAGCATCGGTCGGATTAGTCGGATCACCTACATGACAAACTGTTGATCCTTTAGCATCGTACTTTTTTATCATCATTTAGTTTTAAACATTTATTAAATGACGATTTATGTCGTTTTAAATTTACAGCGTCTCCATCATCTTCGGGTTCCATTACATTACGCAACCTTTTGCGACGAATGTCATAATCACCTTCCTTAGTTAATTCAAACCCGATTCCTTTAGGTCCTCTAAGACCTTTGTTACTGCTACTACTAACATTTTGACGTCCAAACTTATCGACGCTCATGATTATACTGACACTATAAAACTGGCGTACACGATGAACAGACGTGTTAGTTCTTATCGTGGCGCAGGACTGATAAGTACATTAGGGAGTGTTGCTGGTAGTGTCATTAATAGAGCTATAGATATATTACCCACAGAACTACATTTACCAGGTTATCAGTGGTGTGGTCCTGGTACTAACGTAAAACAGAGATTAGCCAGAGGTGATAGAGGAATTAATAAATTAGATTCAGCTTGTAAAGATCACGACATCGCATACGATAAGTATAAGGACAGTGAGCGAAGATCAGTAGCTGATAGAATATTGGCTGAACGAGCTTGGGAAAGAGTGAGGTCATCAGATTCTAGTTTAGGTGAAAAGGCTGCTGCTTGGTTAGTTACAAACGTAATGAAAGCTAAAAGTAAATTAGGTAGTGGCTGTGATAATAGAAAACGTCAACGTAAGAGTAAAAAGCCTCGAAGGAAACAACAACCTAACAATAGAAAAATAAAAAAAAGACAGTCAATAAACAAAAAGAAGGGTAAGGGTTTGTACCTAAAACCGTACAGAGGATCTGGATCAGTTAAAAAAAACTAATATACTCATCACCACTCATAGACAGTATACCAAATAATCCGCTAACAAATAAAGATATAATCAAATATGCGAAACTATTGAAAATACCATATTTTAGAGGTGTATTTATGAGAGATTTACTTCCATCAAGTATTAACGAAAAGGAATCTGGCGTTGTAAATCTAGACAGTATTACAGGATGGGGTACGCATTGGGTATGTTACTATAAGCGTGATTTTGACATTGAATATTTTGATAGTTTCGGTAATCTGAGACCACCGTTAGAACTTCAGAGGTATTTTAACAGCGGACCATATCGAGTGGTGATTAGATATAATTACTTTCCTAAACAAGAATTTAATACTGTAAATTGTGGTCATTTGTGTTTAGACTTTCTCGCAAGACGGAGATGATTTGTATTACAGGTAGAAGTTCAAGCCTCAAGTGTACACTTTTTCCAGCTATGGATCTTTCATCGTCGGACGAATGGGAGATGGGTTTTATGGACCTCATGACTTACAATTCAATTCCTAATATTGAAGAGAATGTAAATAATAAAACTGTACATTGGCAAAGATATAGAAATAAGTATAGCTACTGGCGCTTATGAAATAGATGATATAAATAATTTTTGTGATTGAGGAATTAAAGGTAAAGTCTCCTACAACGCATTTTAAACTCGAGGCTAACAACAATACACTAAAAAGTCAATTAAGTTGTTCACTAGAGATCGATTTCACCAAAGAGAACACCATTGCATCCTTATTAGGATT
Source organism: Stictocephala bisonia (assembly GCA_035578905.1). NCBI lineage: Eukaryota > Metazoa > Arthropoda > Insecta > Hemiptera > Membracidae > Stictocephala > Stictocephala bisonia. Next base: position 570,038 of record JAQJVL010000222.1, on the reverse strand, counting down.
TGAAAAGGGTGTGAAATTAGAAGCGAATAAAGTGCACAAGTCGCCTAATCAAGTGTCCATTAATAAAGTAGACATCATACGAATCACATGTAATTTAGTCCGAGGGTCTTATAGAGACGGGATTGAAGGTCACGTACTACACGAATTCTATCCAACTGTAGCGCCGGGATTTAAAATTGTAGAAATCCCAAATACAGTTAAATATCTACCAATAAACAAGCAATTTGAACGAATTTTATATTAATTTAGAAGATCAATTTGGTAATTTAATTAATTTTAGAGAAGAATATATCAATATAAGAGTAGATATTAGACCGAGAAGAAAATAATGGGTTTAGTGTTTCCCGCCGCTACTGTATCGAATAAAGAGAAAAATAAAACATTGACCACAAAAAGAGAATCTAGTGTCAGTCGTGAACAAACCGTTAAGCAGTTAACATTACGGAACAAAATATACCTACGTACAGAAGTATCCTCTTTCAAGAGTAGTAAGGATGAATAATATTTTAGATATAGGAACAAATCCTAGCTTCGATAGTTCTATCATTGATATTGAATGGCATTCTCATAATCCGTATACATCAAATTCTTACAAAACAAGTGATGAGATACGGATACCTGTTCATCAGCAAGATGTTTACACATTACCTAGTAAAAGCTATCTACTTTTGGAAGGTAAACTAGTCAAGACAGGTACACCGCCAACTGATGACACCACAACTCAATTAGTTAGTAATGCTATGGCATTTCTGTTCGATGAAATCAGATACGAACTGTGTGGAACTGAAATTGATAGAGTAAAAAAACGTAGGTATTTCTACAACAATAAAGAATTTACTTACCTCTAGACCAGGAGACAAGTACTGGATGCAGAACGCATGTTGGCAAAACGAAACCATGGGTGTGATGGTTGATAGAACATCATTTTCGTTTTGTGTTCCACTTAAATTACTACTCGGTTTTGCCGAGGATTATAATCATATTTTACTGAATGTAAAACAAGAACTAGTCCTGTTACGTTCATCTAATGATAAAAATGTTGTGCTTCAACCAGCTGCATCTCTATTTGACTTTCAAATTCAACTTAATAAAGTTGTTTGGAAAATGCCCTATGTTCGAGTTGATGATGAAGTGAAATTATCTCTTCTACGTTTGACTGAAAGAGATCAGCCCATATCTATACCATTCAGAAGATGGCAGTTACATGAGTATCCATCATTACCAATTACAAAGTTTCTAACTTGGACAGTCAAAACATCATCCATGATGGAGAAGCCAAGATATGTAATAATTGGTTTTCAAACTGATCGTAAAGACAAAGCAAATAAGAATGCTTCGCATTTTGATTTTTGTAATTTGGATAATATAAAACTGTACTTGAACAGCAAGTACTATCCATATGATAATTTAAATGGAAATAAATCAATTTTATATGATATGTATTCAAGATTTCAATCATCATATTACATAGGTGGTGATGATCAACCTTGTTTGGATATAATGACTTTTCAAGAGAAGACACCTTTAATAGTAATTGATTGTTCAAAACAAGTTGAGACTTTAAAGACTGGATCATTGGATGTTCGCATCGAGATTCAAACAACTGCCGATATACCAAAGGATACAACGGCGTATTGTCTGATCATTCATGACGCATTAATCCAATATACACCATTGTCTGGCATTGTAAAAAAGATTATTTAAAAAATAAATTCATTAATACATAACGCTTATTTTATTATGTACCATACCTAAAGGTAACAACGAGGTTAGATATAATAATGAAATCATATCAGATATATAAATGATTTTATTGTAACAGTAATTACAAACATGTAAAATCAATGAAGTTAACATCATAACAATATTTACAAACTTTATTTAGTACCCCCAACCCAAAACACAACAACAAACCACACACAATAACACCAAACCACACCACCACCACCCACACCACCCAATACAAACCAACCCCCCCCCCAACATATACACCATCCCCTCTCCACCACCAAAAACCTCCATCATCCCCCCCACCCACCACCCACCCCCCTCACACCCACTCCCCCACCACCTCCATTATCCACAATCCCCACTCACATAAAGGCACCCCAACCCCCCCCCCTCATAAAAACCCAATCAACCCCCCTACACTATCACAACAAAAAACCCAACCCTACCCACACCCCAACCTCCCCCCCCTAAAAATACCAATCCCCACCCCACTCCAACCCACCCCCCCCCCCCACCACCCAAGAGACATCTCGACTCGCGGCATTTGTGTGTATACCGAGGAATTTAGATGATATGATAGATTGACATAATGTCTTGCTTTTAAGGGTCTATGTTTTTATTAAAAACAGTATCAATTTTGGACCCTCCCTAAACCTATCCCCAAACCTTCCCCAGTATCACAATGACTATGCTATTACACTCATCTTTGAATTTTCCCAACACCTTTTTATTAACAGGGCTATAACACATATGATCAGTAGGGTAATCAGAAGTATCGAAATACTTCATAAACTCTGAGTCATTTTTTAAATCTTGATAAAAGTCATCGGTATAGATTTGGTAAAAAAATGCATCAGTATCCATATAGAGAGTACTTATTTTAGACCCATATTTAGGCAGCATTATATCATAGTGAAATTCATACATTACAGTTTTACTTAGTTCTAAAACAGAAAATCCAATGTATATAGGCTTATCAAAGTAAATTGTTTCCTTAGCGCACTGAACAGCGCTTAAAGATTCATCGTAAATAATTCTATCCAAAAATGTTGGTTTGTTAATTAGTCTGTTAAGCCTTCTTTCTGATGAAACTAATTCTAAATGCATACGTTTTCTTATGTTTTCAATTGTCTTACCAAACATACTATTATTCAATAATTTATAAAAATCTTTTTCAAAGTCATTTTGTGCTTTTTTACGTTTTTCTGTGTTCAAATCAATATACCCTTTTAACCAACAGGACTGTTCAAATTGAAGAATACGATGAATCTTTTTCAATACAAGACCATGTTGTAATGCCTGTTTCAAATTTACATAATGGCAAATATATTTTAATTTAGGATGAAGAGTTGTAAGAAGTTTCTTTTGTTTGGATTGTGGTGGACATTCACTCTCGGGTAAGAAAGGGAGATCATTATGTTTGTCATGAAGTGAAACTGGATAATCTACATCTACTTCTAAAAAATAACCAATGTTTGAATCATTTGGTACAGTCAATACATTAAATGTATCTAGATTACCTCTGTACCACTTAAAATTACCTAACGGCATAGGTAAGGTCATAGCTAGACCATATAGATTATTACAGTCAAGATACATAAGATAAGAATGCTCTTGATCAGTTTTATAACTATCACCCATGTAAGGGTTGTTCGCTGTAGCATTACGTTTAATGCATGAAGTTATACCACCTCTGATTCCATTTTCTATAAATATATACTTATCATAATCATTTAATAATTCAAGTTCTATATTGGTATACTTAAGCATTGCATCAAATGTAAAACTAGGTAATGTTAAATAATGAGCACAATCCAATTCGTAACTACTAAGACATAAATCTCTAAAATTTTCAAACACATCGCAAAGTAGTAAAACATCAAGTTTCAAATATAAGTCACTGTATTCACCTATAGTCCTTACATTGAAATGGTTCCAAACATCGAGTGCGTGTTTATAATCTTCATCACTGATATCGCTGTTTAGTAAGGTGTTTTTAAAATCTTTCTTTTGAGGAAGCTGAGTTTCATCTAATTTCGCCCATGAAGATGTATACTCATAAGGATATACACCTTTACGGGTTACCAATGGTAAGTCACAGTCATCGAAAAACAATCGAATGTGATTAAATTTGTCATTTGGTAAATTTTTTACAAGTGAAGCCAGATTGGAATTCATTATTTTATAAGTATCAATAAAACGAATGTTCAAGCCACTCGATGTTTGTTTACCAAATGTTATATATTTTTCCGTAGAATTTGGAATAACACTAATACGTCTTTGATCAAAACCGAGTTGTCTTACAATGAAATGAGAGTCATAGTTTGCACTGCCATGAATAAACACTGGAATATTAGTTTGTTCCCGTCTTCTAAGATTGCATGTGTTACACAGAACAGCTCTGAATCGGCCTGTTAAATGGCAATGGTCTCTATGACGAAGAATAGTGGATGTGAACAATCTCTGACACATTTCACAGTTATTTGTTGTTTGTACCTTTCTCTCTTCTTCAGACGTAAGTGGTATCATGGGAAAATCATTGTCTTTTATAGCGTTGCCTATTGTATTTACTAAATCTACTATGTGAGCCATAAACAACTTGGCGGCATCTTGACCTCTATATAAGTACGGATCTCTAGGCAACACAGTTTTTATGCAGTCTGCTAAATCTACACTATGTACAACGTACGTACAAAAGCTCATAGGTTCGTGAATATTATTAACAAAAGTATGTTTCGATGTTTGTTCATTTACAGGTTTTAGTAAGGATTCAAAATCTGCATATATCACAACTGGTAATTTAAACATGTTTTGTACATTCTTAAATTTTAATAATACTGGTTCTCCATATTCATCAGGCATTTCAGCTCGAACAGGTTTATTCTGGCCACACATCTTTTTATGTTGGATCAGTTTTTCATTATTTTTTGAATCTTGAAACTTTGATAAACACCTTTTACAAAATTCTCCTTTTGTATTATGCTTAGTGATTTGAGATCTGACTAATTTACTGAAATTGGAAATATAGCAGTAATGACTAATGCCTTCATCATTTGATAGCATAAGCAGATCGATATGAGTTTGTTTTTCAACATCACAAATTCTCAAAGGAAATACTTCATCTCTTTCATCTAACCCATATACATTTACACTAATATGTTGATTATTCTTTTCAAATTTAGATATTTGTCTTAAAGGCGTTGGGAAATCAATTCCATCAAAATTATATTTGTTACAAAGAGCATCGTACCGATGGTTGATTCTGTGTCTGTCTCGACCTTTAATAAAATGACATAATATAGCCCATTTAAAACAGTAAACATCGATATTTTCAGGATTCACAACAGCATTTTTATTTAAGATTCTTTGAGGTAAGGGCAAAAATGAACTTCCTCCTAATGGACGATACCTGCTTATACGTATCATAATGCCATCGACACGTAAAAGACTCCATCCACTACCTCTTCCCTCGTATTCAGCTTCCTCTTTACAAATTTTAATAAATAAATCATGCAAGATATGATTTAAGTCATTATCTGAGAAAACAGCTGTGTTTTTTGTTTTAAATGCTCTATCCTGCATTTCTCTGGTTTGTTGTTTAATATATGTGCTTTCAACTAATATATTGAATTTAATACCATTCAGAACTGCAATTTGATTTTGAATTAATTGCGCCATTTGGGCTTTGTACATTGATAATAATAAACAAACATCCTTGACCGATGTAGATTCATTTTTTAGAAAATAGGTTTTTAAATTTCCTCTAAATGCTTTTTCTATTTCAACAAACTCGCCCTGTATCGATGTTGTTTCCAAACGAGCCTTTTTCCTCTTAAAATTGTATAAACCGATATTTTCCTCATCACTATCGTCATCAGCATCATCTTCATCACCATTATGTGTTGCGTGTGATGTACTGGGTGAGTCATCTACTTCCATCAAATCATTCTGCAATTTACGTTTTAAAATTGGTCTATTGCTGTCCATCTGAAAAAAACTACTCTAATAAATATTCAGAATAAATGAAGTTGTTCATATATATAAAACAAATGACTAATAGTATTCACACTTTAACGTGAAAACTTTGCTCTTTTCCTTGAGGGTTTATCGTCACTGTCCTCGTATTCAGTTTTCTTTACATCTTTGATTTTTAAAATTCTCTTTGCTTGATCTGTCCATATCTCATTTAATGATTTGAAAGAGGGGTCTTGTTCATCATCCACTAAGAAAACAGCTTTTTTCCAAACTTTAGTCCAGTGTCTATCCTGACTAACGCCTCTCAAATCATCACAATCTGTAATCTCGATTTTAACCAAAAACCTTCCTTCCTCTCCAGGAGTAGTACACTTTCTCATTACTTCCTCATTTCTAATTGAGATAATTTGGCTGATGAGCTGAGAGGTTTTAGTTTTTTTACCGAAGCCTTGTCCTAATAAATTAAAAACATCCTCTTCGTTTACTTTTGTTTGAGATTGCTCATTAGATTTCTGATTCTTTAAAAATTTTTTTACAATATCATGCAATTTTGAAACAGAATCTATGCTATACCTATATGTACTGTATGCTTCTAGAATATGTTCAGCATAACCAATCAGCTCATCATATTCCCTTTCTAAATCATTAATTCTACTAAACTTGTGTTGGGATAGATCATTGGTTTGGGCAATTGCAACACCTGACTCTATTGCGTTGGACACTAATTTAAGATTTAAATATAGGTTAGTCAATTCAGAATTTATACATTCGGCAACGTCTTTACCAATAGAATAAAAGGTTTTTTCCCACAAAGTGACCGAATTCAATCCCAATAATAGTAACATTTCAACAACCCCTTTTAGAGTATACTTCGTTTCAGGTGTTTTATTTATACTCCCTGTTTTATTGTTGACTTTAGATTTGTTCTGTCTTCCTTTTTGTGGAGCTGGAGATGAATGTGGTTGTTTCAACGCTTCCTGAGATGTAGAGGGAAATGATGACAAATCGTTAGATGATAGTAAAGTCTCTAGATCGGTATTCTCCATTTCTATAAAGAGAAATAAAAAAATAGTTTGAATACCATGTATGTAATGAAGAACTGAAATGTCTATGAACCAGTAGACCCAAAACCTCCATCTCCACGTTCTGTTTTACTGTTTAATTCTTTTAACTCAATTAATTCTGGCATATGTATCTTTTCACATATTAACTGTGCAATCCTGTCCCCCGGTTTAATTTTAAAATCTTCAGATGAATGATTGAATAAAAGTACACACAGATTACCTGTGTAATCTGAGTCTACAACACCTGCACCTACGTCAATAAAATATTTATAAGCTAATCCTGAACGAGGAGCTATTCTTCCATATGTACCCTCAGGTAAAGTAATTACTAAATCTGTTTTTATAAGTACTTTATCGTGAGCAGGTACAACATAATCATATGGACTTTTTAAATCGTATCCAGCTGAATATTTTGTGGCTTTAATAGGAGCATACGCCTTATCACTCAATTTATAATATCCTAATGTAACAGACATTTTATTAATTTAATTACTTACTTTAAACTAAATGTACAAGCAGCTGGTTGAAGTATGAAGTTGAAAGATGAAACTCTGGTGTTGAAGGTTGGACTGGAGTGTAAAGCGACAACAAAGTTTGAGACTGAAAAATAAGATTAAAAACAAATTACATTACTACATTATTTTTTATACAATTAATAAGAAATAGGTTATTTCTGTTTAACGATGATTTAGTAAAAGTTTAGTGAACAATATCTTTTAGTGCACATTGTTAAATAAAATTAAAATTTAAACTTACTTTAAACTCAGGTGGTTGAGATGTAGATGTAATCACTGGTGTTGAAAATTAAACTGGAAGCAGCAGATTGAAAGCAGCGTAAACTGGAAGCAGCAAATTGAAAGCAGCGTAAACTGGAAGCAGCAGATTGAAAGCAGCGTGGTTGAGATATAGATATAATCACTGGTGTTGAAAATTAAACTGAAAAATAAGATTAAAAAACATATTAAATAAAATTAATAGAGCAACATTATTTTAAACATTTGTAAAACTCTAGTCTGTTCGATAATAATTTAATAAAGGTTAGTGTATAATATCTTTTAGTTCAATCGATTTAAAGTAAAACATTATCAAATATTTAACTGTAGTATTAAATATAAACATTATTTAAACATTTGTAAAGCTTTAGTCTGGATAATGATTTAATAAAGGTTAGTGTGCAATATCTTTTAATTCAATCGATTTAAAGTAATACACTATCAAATATACATTATAATTCCACAAACTAATGTTTCATAAACGTGTATTTGAATAATGTGGTATATGATTTAAGAAATAAATTATAATCATTTACTAGAACATATAGTATGAAGTAATTTAGTAAAATTAGTTGTATGGTTGAAAATAAAAATAAAACACAACTGTAATTAGGTTTAAGAAATAATGTCATGCAATTAATGTTAAAATATTGTTTAAAATCATAAATATAATGTTTTACATAAATGAAATAAGTTGTATTCTCCAAACATTATTGGTATTATTAAAATATGTTGTTAAATAATTTAGTTAAAGAAATATCTGTAAATAAATTTTAAAAATATTAGTTCTAATAAGAGTATAATGATTATTTTGTTAAATATTAATTGAAAATGATGTTAGAGAATATATAAAATATTTATGTTATAAAAACTAAACAGCTTCTCACTCTCACATTACGCTAAATCAGATATAATCTTACTCACACCACCACAGATTCAATATTGCTCAGCCAAGATCAGGTTGTTCAATTCTTATATTAACCTTAACTCTAACCCCCTTTTCCCCCCCCTCCACACCCCTGCTCCACACACAACACTACCCCCACCCCCCCCATACACCCCATGTGCACACACCCCCCTTCCTCATTCCCCATCTCAACATACGCAACATTGCACACTCACTCTTCACCCCAATACTCACTACCCGCCAACCCATCCCTACCCCCCCCCCCCCCCCCCTATCCCCCAACTACCCCCATACCCCCTACCCCCGCCGACCCCCTTCCACAGTCGTTAGTCCGCCCCCCCCCCCCCCCCCCCCCCCCTTCCCTCGAGCCCCCCCGTTCCCCCACGATCCTCACCACTCCACCCCCAGACCAGCCCATAATCCCCTACAATCCCTCCTCCCCCCAAATCAACTCCCCACAATCCACCCCACCTCACCCCAGTCCGTTCCCCCTCCCCCCCATCCCGGTCCCAGCACGCCAGCCGACACATCACGCCTCGTTGCTCCACAAAACACACTAGCTCGTTATATGCTCTCAAAAATCTCAATCACCAAACACACGAAAAAATTGCGCCTTCCCTATTCGCCTCCTCCCACCCTCGCCGTCTCAGAAACAAATTAATACTATATAAAATACAAAATATTACTATTATAATTCGAATTAATACTGTATACTGTGTAACAAGGAAAAAAAAAAAAAAACACACTTCAATTAAAGCATAACCTTTTTCATAGAGTATTCGAAAATATAAATATTAATTATTATATGATATCATCTACTATATGTAGGTACTATAATGTAAATACTCTTTATTGAATCAAATCATGGGAAAAAAGACGTTGACTGGTTAAGAACAATCCTTCAATTAATTTTATTTAAACATATTATACCTTGTTTAGCTCAGGTGAACGATTTTAGAGGTTTTAAAATAAATAGAGTATTAGGCTAGCAGAAGTGAAGAGGAACCGTAATTGTTGCCAAGAAAAGTCGAGCGGGCTGATAAAGCGCGCGCCGGCTGACACTAGGGTCAAGCGATATGATAGCGCGCTCATGATATCAACGGCCGAGTTCAGAGATCTTACCAAGTTCTGTTCTCCTAATACTTGACGATCGTTTTAACGTATTTATTCGCAACCGAAAAGGATATAAAAGGATAACGAATTAAAATAATATTACTGTAACACCGAAAAACGTGTTTGTATTTAATATAGTATAATTTAATAATTGTATATGTATTTATTATAGTATAATGTAATAAATCTGTGAGTTGGTAACACTGACATATATTTTATATAGTATAATGCAATTAATCGTGCGAGTTGGTAACACTGCGAAAAAACAATTCGTACATTTTATATAGTATAAAGAGAAACTGATTTTTTTTTCGGATTGAATGGTTATTAACACTATATTAAATACGAATTAAAAATACATTTCATATAGTATAACGCGAGCGAAGCGAACGAAGCCACACACACACGTTCTTCTGCCGCTACTTACGTTAACCTCTCGGGTGTGTCACTGTGCCGCAGTGGTATCGACTTCGTCTCACAAACGAAAGGTTCTCAGATCGATCCCGGCACCGGCCACCGACACTTTTTGCCACAGCATTAAATAAATACAATTAATTTAATAAATACGCCGTGACGTCAGAAGAGCGCGAAAACGGCGTGACGTCACACAACACTGACCTACGACAACGTCGTCGCGGGGGGTCCACGTGCTCGTAGTAAACTTGACCTTCAAGGTCACCACGTGGCCAGTAGTAAACAATAGTAAAGTTGACCTCAAGGTCAACACGTGGTGGTGATCACGTGGTGAGCACGTGGTGAGCACGTGGTGAGCACGTGGTGAGCACGTGGTGAGCACGTGGTGAGCACGTGGTGAGCACGTGATGAGCACGTGGTGATCACGTGATAAGCACGTGGTGATCACGTGACAGTCCAAAGTTCAAGGTTGCGCTTCAACCCCCATTTCTACACTACTGATAGTATTCGTCTTTCAGTTATATATCTAAAAGTACTGTTATTATTACTTGTAATTTAGTACTTTCTCTTTATAAGAAAGAAACAATATCATATACTGGTTACTGATAGTTAGGTACATATTATTTTATGTAATCAACAACAATAAGAACAATTAAAATAATAATAAATAAATAATAAAAATGAGACAATTTTCAATATAATAACCTAAAAAGACGTATCCTTAACAAGTTATATACAATGCATATTGTAAACAGTTACCTAACTGTCATTCCCCTCAATCACCCAATTATTCTTGTGTATACGTTGACCACGGGCTACCATCAGTCCGTTGGGGGCTTCATGACAAGTACTCACTCCTAATACCAGGGTAGTTTGCCTGTTAGTAAATGACAACTTCTAACAATAACTCGTCGCGGCCTGTCAAAATGGCTACAGACTTGAAAACTTGGTGTCCACGATCATTTTTTGATTACCATTTTTCGATGAAATTTAAATATTATTTACTTCAAGGCATTTCATTTTAAATTACGAAATGTCACTAAATTTAAAAATAAAATATGAAAATCACAATATAAACAGATCATTAATTAGTTAAAACTCACGGATGAAGTTTGTAATACATTTATAACTTTACATATGATTTATGTTGCTTCATAACTGTTGGTAATGGGTCAAACGTCTGATGTATGTTAACAAATTTGAGGTATGAAAAGGTGATATCTTCTCTCTCAAAATTCTTACGTTAGCGAAATTTGACTTAGACAACGAATTTCGTGAAGATTCAATAGTTTTTCTGAATTAGCCTAAATACAGGATTAAGAATTTATTGTATCATAGTTAATTAGTTTTTTGTGGGGTGGAAACAACACAGTTATTCTCTAAAGTTTCCTTTAACATAAATAATCTTTTGAATTTATTTGGGCAGCCTACATTTATTCCACTATCATAACTTCCTGAGACACCGATGTCCTCGAGAACGTTCTCACATGGATCCACGAATCCTGACATGGTTAGCATTTTGGAATTTTCATCCAAGGGGACAGAAAATAATACATTAAGGTTTTTGTTACCAAATAAGGTTTGTATTTTGGTATTTTTATCAAACAAACCATATCAATGAATAGTACGCTCCTCCGTTTAAACAGATCATGCTCCCTCTAGAATAAATTTATTCTCATGAAAAATAATTAATATAGATTTAGCAAATTTATCCACAGGTACGTATCAAGTAAGCATTTAGGAAATAAGAATATGAACAGTATGTATTTTATACAAATTATGAGACACTGCAGACATGTGCCATGTTCAATGTGAATGTAGGATTTTCACAACCTTTCGGACTGTGCAATCTTATCACCATCATCAGGTGATGAGGCAAACCTGAAAGCTACAAGTCAGACAAGTTCTGATATTTATGCCTGGATAAAGTGATCATTTTGGTAACGTACAAAGTAAATAAGGACAAGGAAGGAAGAGGAATTTGAGTGGCGGGTCAGGAGAGTCTGCGGGCACGACCGCTCCACGGCTAGGCCACGGCAACACAGTCACGACCCTGGCGGGTAAATAAGTGGCTTATTCACCTGTCACCGAGCTTGGCTGAGGCCTACTTAGCCCGTCACGGCTGCGGAAATTAATAAACATTCGCCCGCGCGGATGGACACTTGTGTATCACCGGACTAAGAGCGAGATCGGCCAGGGTCCACGAGCGCTCCTCGAACATTGCCCACACGGATGGACACTTGAATATCACCGGACGAATGACGAGATCTGCTAGATCCACGAGCGTTCCTCGGACATTGCCCGCACGGATGGACACTTGGGTATCACCGGACGAATGACGAGATCTGCTGGATCCACGAGCGTTCCTCGGATATTGCCCGCACGGATGGACACTTGGGTATCACCGGACTAAGAGCGAGATCTACTGGATCCACGAGCGTTCCTCGGATATTGCCCGCACGGATGGACACTTGGGTATCACCGGACTAAGAGCGAGATCTACTGGATCCACGAGCGTTCCTCGGACATTGCCCGCACGGATGGACACTTGGGTATCACCGGACTAAGAGCGAGATCTACTGGATCCACGAGCGTTCCTCGGATATTGCCCGCACGGATGGACATTTGGATATCACCGGACGAATGACGAGATCGGCTGGGTCCACGAGCGTTCCTTGGACATAACCCGCGCGGATGGACACTTGCTTATCACCGGACGAAGGATGAGAGCGACTGGGTCCACGAGCGTTTCTCGGACATTGTCCGCGTGAATGGAAACCTACGTATCATCGGACGAATGACGAGATCGGCTGAATCCACGAGCGTTCGTTGGACATAATCCGCGCGGATGGACACCTGCGTATCATGGGTCGAAGGATGAGATCGGCTGAGTCCACGAGCGTTCCTTGGACATAACCCGCGCGGATGGACACTTGCGTATCACCGGACGAAGGACGAGATCGACTGGATCCACGAGCGTTCCTCGGACATTGGGAAAATAGATATCCCTACCAGAGATTATAAAGTGAAAGTATGTTATTGATTAAAAGTTTAAAATGTACAGATGAGTTAGTTTTAAAACAGATGAGTTTAATGTTACGTTATAGACGATCTACTAAAAGTACTGCAATACAATAATTAGTTTATTATTGATTTTTTCAAATATTTTATTTTGTTTTTGAGTGAAATTAATTGACATAACCTCAAGTAATTATAATCATTATAATTTTAAATAATTATAATTCATGCAATGTTAGATTTTGTACACTGTACAGTGGATTAAGGTTGCACATTATCAAACAGTAATCAATTCAATGTTTTTAGAATGACCGATGGATTACAGTAAACATATCAAAGTAAATTTACGTAGTTCAGCTGTTGTTTAAACATCATTGCTACCTCTCCGACAATACAAGTGAACTAACACAACGGGTGTCCTGAGGTGTAATCGAATCGACCAGTGTCCTGTCAAGAGGAGGTGGCAGGGTGGGTGAGTAGATAAAGGATACTGAAGGATTTCAGAGCACAAAACAGCCGGCGTCTGCGAGCAAACCACCTAGTTAACCCTTTTGTCCCACGCCAACACTGGGAGGGGAGTCCTCAGGGAGATGACGAACTGTCAATGGAGTTCGCGGAAACAGCGGTTTGTACAAACTACAGGATACACAGGACAGCCATTGTGCTTTATCTCCGTGTCCTTAGAGAATAACGGCAGCCCCATCTTGTTGCTAATCTGTTCGTGCTTTGTACGCTGGAAGGATGCACAGCTGTATAACTTCAGAAGTGACTACGACACGAGGTTGGGGAAATACAATACCGGTAGTTTCATTATTAACTTCACAACATATGGTTATTGAGTTCTTTGGCAATCACTTTCTGTTTTTAAGTACATAATACCATTATAAAATGAGTACCTTTAAAAGTAATATATTTTAACAGTAACATAATCTGAGACTACCGTGCTTTGCTATTGGCCATAAATATCCTATAACCCCAGAAAAAATTAAGGACACTTATTTTAGAGAAATATAAATTTATTGCAAATAAATAATGCCCAAACATGAGACGAGTGACCATTTCAGAATGCCAGAATTAGTCCTGACGAAAATGTTTGTCAGCAAAGTTGCCATAACGTTTGTAATTACTCCAATTGGGATCGAACTGAGAACCTATTATAGCTCATGGAGCTGGGCTTTACCAACTCCACTACCGACCAATATAAATATAAAATGAATATAACAGTGTTGAATTAAATGCCGAATTTTTTATGTTTTATAATAAACATTTTATAATAAATGTGCCTTAAAATACGCACAACGTTGTGTCGGCGTCTCATATGTAAGAATATAAGAAAGAATGTAAGGATATATAAAACCTAAATTTCAATAATAGATCCACAAAGATTTCAAGAAATAATGTGTCTGTAAATTGCCACAGTCAATTGAAAGTTTTGCTTGATTTTACTATTTGTTCAACGTTACCCTATTCAGTTAGTTACTTCAAGATAGTTGGTTGCACGTTACATCTAGATAGTTAGTTGCACGTTACTTCAAGATAGTTGGTTGCACGTTACATCTAGATAGTTTTTTAAGAATGGCTACAAAATCCACATAAAATCTAGAGGGGATATTTATAAAGTATAATCACTTTATTGCGATCAAAATTATGAAAAATAAAGTGCGAATATTACTGTAGACATTCCCAAAAACACAATTTGTCACATAAGAAATTTTTAGTTTGTTTTATTTAAAAAAATTATAATACTAGTATCTGTTATATTATACCAATTCTCAGTAATAACGCAGAAAAGTGGACAAGGAGAGAATTTTAATTAAAATAGGCTTTTTTACAATAACCAATATAAAATAAATGTTCTCAATATTAAAACAAAATTAACATTTGTACAAGTTCGTCTCAACTTAAAGTCTGTATACTTAACTCTCTGATAGAATAAAACTATCTAGAGACGAAATCTAGTTTTATGTAATACCTCCATCACCAAGACAGGGACAAACAAGCTCAGCTGATTGGATAAAAACAGCTGGTGGAGAATAAGGGTTTAGGTAAGTAAATGGAGGGAGCCTGTACCGTGCACAGCTAGCGATAAGACGACCAGCTCGCACTACACTTGAACTTATGCATATAACCAATATGTATGTAAGCTTATCATCAAAGTTTAACTATGTTCATCAGATACATTTTTAAGGTGTTCATATTCAAAGGCAAATTTCATTTAAATTTGAAACGACATAGGTGATATATTTTCCTTACCGTTTTCTAAACTCCAAAACAAACACCAACAAATATACAATTTCAATCTTAGATAACCTGCAACACTGTTTAATCTCTCAAGGTTAAATGAACTCATGGATAAATTAAACAGGCCTGACCACTAAATACAATAATATGATCAAAATTTTTCAGTAATTGAGGTGTTAGGGTCGAGTGGATGAGTCTCCATTGGGTTTAGAGAAATTCAAGGGTTACCACCTGATGTAAGGGATACTAAAACAACGGACTAATAACTTTGTATTTGATAGTGAAGCAAAATAAAAATGACAAAACGTTTGCTTTCCGGTGAATTTCGAGTTTATTTATAGCTTAACATTTGTTTAATAGAAAGCAAAAATGTAAACAACTTGTAATACTGACAGAATCAACTACAGGCGAAATAAACCTTACCTATTCAGCTGTATATTGTTACCAATTCAGCTCTCTAGAAAATCAATTTTTTTTCTCAGTTCTGGCTTACCACTCACCTACCAGTTGATATAAAATAAAGAAGCCTAAAAGGCTTTGTGAAAAAGAATCAAGGTGTAATTTTTTTTAAGACGTCGATTGTAAAATACGAGAAATGTGGATAGCGAATGAGTGAGATGAATGGGAAGAACGATGTAGTCGCTGTTACTACTGTAACTAAGGTGCACTTTTCCTTACAAAGGGATTTATTAATAGCTCATAACCCGGGAAAATAAAGGACATCAAGGCTAGCGTGGAATTCTAACCACGTAGTATTGCTCTGATTTTCCACAAACTGACGATCCTGATTACTCGGTTCTCTCTCTTGCACAAAATCTGAATCTTGCTAAATATCTCCCATGGACTTCTCTTATGGTATCCACGTCGATGGCGACCAGTTTACGGACGCCGTATCCTGTTGAGACGACAGAGAACAGAGCCTATTACCTGCAATATCACAACACTTAGCCCTCCATGCAGCAGGGTTACAACACACAGAACCGGACAGTTATAAATTTGATATGGTTAACCTTACTTAAGTAATATGTACTAAATCGAATTAAACTAATAAATTTCTAGCGTTTAAGTTTAACTGATATTCATTAAATACAGTGATGTAAAGAAACTAATTACAAATAACCTGATACGATACCTTAGTAACGAGTTATTCCTGATGTTCTCACTAGATCGGATTGGACTGAAAGCCAATTTGCTGTCACTGTCGGGAGGGATCAACGAAAGGTCGTCCGGAAAATACTGTCAGATGACGAACCAAGATGAGGAAATGAGATACAACACAGTTTTCCCGAGACGGATATGACGCCCTGGCGACACCTATGTAATAATATAGGCCAATAAGTTTCCTTCTATAAGTTCAGAAGGTAAAGGATTCCAAATTGAATTGTGGTTGGCTTTGTCCGAAGTGAACGAGAACGTGATCAATTCGCAGTATTGTATTTGGAATAATTTTTAAAAAGCCAAATAATGGATTTTCAAACGGCATATTAGGATTGCGAAAGAGAATGGACATTCTTGGAATTAACATAAAAGTTCTAACCAAGTCAACATTCGCAAAGTTATATATAGATTTAAAAGAGAATAAGATAAGTTAATACAATTTATTTTAAGTATTATGTCATACTTGGAGGTTTAATTTAAAACCAAAACTAACAAAATTGGGCCGTTAGTCATGGCTGGGTTATTTAAAAAAAGAATGTAATGAATGCATCAGTTCATATTATGGGAACTAAATATTAAAAAGCAATTATTATTAAGGAAACAATGCTTTAAGAAAAAACTGACAGTAAACTTAAAATTCCCCTCTCAATCCATAAAATTCATTATTGATGGCAATATTTTATAGATAAAGTTATTTTCAGTATAACTTAAGATTAAGAGTAGCGTTTGAAGAGAAGAAGCGTTTAACAAATTATCTACAATTACAGACCTTCAGTTTAAAACAACAACTATTCATATTACTCAAGTATTTTGTCTGATATTATCCTAATAAATTACTAACTTTTGTTTTTAATTTGCAAACTTTGTACTTCACGTCAAGTATTTTCTTAGTTAGCTTATCACGTGTTGGTAGAATTACAAAACAAGAGAACGTCACACAACACAACTTTATTAAAATGTTGTACAGTATTTTGTTAATTTTATACTTATATTAAAAAAAACTTGTTGTGGATGACCTTCACTTGTTTAGTATGAAATTACATCACAGAGAGGAAAGAAAGAGGGGTCGTTTTCTTGTAGAAGCAACGAACGCTTGGGTGGGTCACCATTAAGTAAATCTTTGTGAATTTGTAGTAATAATTACAACATTTGTCCTTCAGGATTTGGAGGGATTCAAGGTGAGGGACTGACGACGTTACTGACCCTGCCATCGGCACTTATCTATTCAACACCCCTAATTTCTATAACTCGCACCCATTCACATCACTATTGGAAGCAAATCTATTTCTTTCTGGTCTTTTTCCAGGACACAAATGGGACAGAAAGAATTCTTGTTAAAATTAACGTTGATTTTATGATGTAACCTACACGTTACGAAAATATACTTTGCAACGTATCTTCAAAAGAAACGTATATTTTCTGTCCACTTCTCTCCCAATTAAGGTAGGACAAAAGTAACTGATGTCCCACAAGACCGTGTGAAGTGTTCCGGTTCCTCTGGAGAATGGAATCTGAGCATCTCTGGGCCAAGATGGAAAACAGGGGAAGGTTATTCCACGGTTTGACGTGGCGGGGAATGTGAGAACACGCCACGTCCAGTCTCGGTCCGTTTCCTCGCTTTGTCGCGGGGCTCCGCCCAGCTGGGGGACAATCGATCTTCGAAACCGAGTCATCGGCACTCACAAAAACCGAACCAGTTTGGATGGACACGGAAGAAGATTCATTACAATTTTAGAGTTTAAACCGATACAGATTAACTAAAAATGTTTGTTTTGAAACTTAGAATAATACTTTTATTAACTTCTCATCTATACAGCCTACAAAGATTGCCAAAATAGTGCAATATTCAATGCTCATTACGGTTAACAAAGATTTTTTCTTTGGCCACTTTTTTCCTCGAACAGCCATGAATTAATAATTATTTTAATGATTTGTTCCTACACAATTTTAACGTTGACTAAAAGTATAATTAGTTAAACGAAAATAATTGTAAATAAAAAAATCAAGGGAACATGTAATTTATCAAAACCAATTAATTTAAAAAGCAAATTTAAATATGAAAATGTGATTTTAGTAAAAACGTATTGTTAGGTATTGAAGGTTTACTCGATTTTTCCCAGAACGAATGAAAATCAATTTAGATACTGAGGGTGAAAATAGGGGGGGTTCGAGCACTAACATATAAAAAAATATGATCATATAACAATATGAAATATAGTACATTAAGTTTTCTTCTGACACACTAATCACGCACGTTTTTAGAATGTACCGTATTTAGTACAACGGATAATTGTTGATGTCCTCCTTACGACGAGGACATATAGACCTAGTAAGTAAACACATTATGGTAAATATGCGATACACGTTCTGTAGCAGTATAAATTACACTTATAGTGTTGCGATAGCTTACGATTATTATCACGGACCGAATCACTGAAATAGGAACACATGTTTTAGGCATTTTATTTATTACTATAATATTATTATTAATTATTCATTCATAAAACGCCGATCGTCACAATATAGGCGAATATTTTTTACGTGAATCGAAACGGCCACCTCAAAATTTGAATGCAGGTTCATGAAAAAAGTTCAACTAATGTAGTTAAAGAACCAGGAATGAAAAAATGAGCCGTAAATATTCTCCTACATCAGCTACATAAAAATAAATAAATAAAACTAATCGATTGAAAAACTAAAATTAGAAACAAACTTGTAAACTTGTCATCCAACAATCATTATGTATGATCAGAACAAACTAACGCCGACGACGAGTAATTTTAACGGCCGACTCCACTGACGACAATTACTACAACGTCAGCTCGATTCATTACTCTGTGATTGGTTTACCGTGATGGAGAGGGCTGGGTGCAACTTTGTACGAGCCAACTTGTCCAATAAAGAGACTCGACGCGTATCTCTTTCGACACGTAACCAGCCTACAGAGCCTCGTTACAATCGATTATAAGGTTTATGTTTGGGTCGTAGGAGACCAGTTCGACTCGACAGTAAATAACGCAGTATTTTAGAACAGACGTGTCAAAACAGGTTTCGGAAGATCGACATATTTATAATTCTAATAAGCCGAGATACCATCTGAAGGCTCAATGTTTCTTAAAAACCTAAACAAAATGTCTAAATAGCCGATATTTGACTATAAATAACAACCTTGTCAAAGCTGTAAGCTCGGATGAACGGAGATATTCAAATTTAAATGTGAAAGATAGGCAAATTGAGTTGTCAAGTGCATCGCTGGCTTGAAATTATACTAAATGTATCTTTAATTTTTAAACAATATTGATAATGATTTTATTCCCCCTTAAAAATAGATGAAAGATTTGTATTATGCTATTTACAGTGTTATTCGTACATTTCAAGAGAAGCTAATTCCTATAACAATTCACAAAAAAGTATAACAGTGAATTGGTCTGTATTTTACTTTAACTCTTATGCACACTTAACCAATAATACAGAAGTTTTCCATAATAATGTTAATAAAGGAATAAAAAAACTTAAGTATAATTATGCTGTACTGTATCAGTATATACCAATTTGGACATCTTGGACCAATCTTAGGACATAATGTCAATTTGTAAAGTATTATAAAATTCTATTTGATCCAAAGTTTGATTCAAAATTTGATCTATAGTACGACACACCCTTTGCTAAATATGCACCTTACAAGTTAAAATTCTCAAATTGGACGACAACACAATATTCCAGACAATTGTCACGACTCGGTGACAGTAACCTTGTTACGGCACATCAGATGTCGTTGACGACCGTGCCAAATGAGCCCCCGCGGCAGACGATATCGGCCACCGAGTGAAGCAGGGATACCGCACGAAAGCGACAAAAGAGGCGATTATCTCCCCAAGACCTGGCTGTATCTGGGTCAGTAGACCCAAACCAATCGACGCGACTGTTGCTGCGACTCCAATCAGGGGAGCTGAGCTAACGGCATGGGAAGGTTATCTTCTTCATCTTCACGATTAACCCAATTAAATTCACGATAGCGCACGACGCTACGCTCGCTGTGGGGGTGCGCAACAACGTCACTGCACATGAGTTGTCAGTTTTACCCACAAGTGGCTTACGCAGTCTCAATGTCTGAAAGAATTTCTTCATCTAGAATCAAGAATTTATTCTCCTGATGAAAAGACTACCAATGAGCAACGGAATAAATTTTCTTTTGAAACCGAAGAATAACTACACTTAATAATATATATGGATCGGGTTTGGAACATTTCTCAAAATGCATTCAGATTGAAATGGGTCTACAATTTCCTGTATAACTTCGATCTATAAGGAATATTCGAATTATAACTTGAAACAAATAATAAAGCTGGATTTCACATTACTTTACTACATCACGGTATTGATACTAAATATTAATAAATAAGTAATACTAACTGAAACTTGACTGGTTTCATATCACTGAAATTCTGGTTGGATCTAATACTATAAATGTTTTAAGCGCACTGACCGCTCTTCATCACGGTTTCTACAGTTTGCTGTTCATTGTTTTCCAAGCCTCTCTCTCGGTCACAGAGTAAATTTACGATGACATGTTTTAGATAAGGATAGTATTTCTAAACTCGTGGACTTTAACGGCTTTCCAAAAGATGTTTAGAAATATTACGGCCACCATAAATGATAAGAATTGGTGTTTAATGGACGAATGAAATACCTTCCAGTGTATGGGATATGAAAAGAACAAGGCCTTTCAAGAAAAAGTTGTGACAGTCAGTAGATTTCTATCTTTTTTTATTTTAAGTGCTGTTTGGTTTAATTTACAATGTCTTTATACACAGGGCCTATATACTGTCAATATAAAGAAGATAGGTTTATCACAACAACAAAAATGATGAATCGTCTATACAGCCTGAACAACACTTGAATTCAAAGATATCCATATTCCAATTCATATTGGAATATGGATTAACAAAACGTTTGTAGAAAATATATATACTAAACATTTTGTAAATAATGTTTCCTATAAAAGGACCACCAATTTAAAAATATTTACTAGAGAAATAGTTTATGTAATTATGCTAAATAACGTCACTTATTGGACATTTTATAATTTGTATACACGTCTCAAGTATACATTTTAAATTATATTGTTTTTTAATTCTACGTGTCAGCTTATATAATATTTTAAAAACTTAAAATCAGAATGTATATTATTCCAAAATTAACAAAATGCAAAGCATGTTTGTAAAAATAAGGTTAAGTTGGGTTATGTTTTTGGTAAGATTAGGTTAAGTTCCTGAACTTCAGAAGCACATGTTTTTCATTGCTTTTATAATATGTATTTAATTGAAAACTTAAATATTTAAAACCACTGTATTTGTATAAAAAATCTAATAACAATATTTAACTAAAAAAATTCGATTAGATTGTACAATACCCAAATCTTCAAAATAAGTCAGTATTAAACTAAAAGTAAACTTGTAGTTACTTGTTACATTATATTTTTAATACAAACTTTAGCTAAAAAAATTATTTTTTTCTAGAGGCTTTAACTAGAAAAATGAATTTTTCTTCTCTTTCATATTTACCTAATTAACTCCAGCAGGTGCGGCACAGAGGTACTGACGGTTCAACAAACATCCGCCTCAGCCAGTTTATCTCCCGCTAAACACATGTTTGTACAGATTACCGCTAACCAACGCAACGGATTTATTGCGCAGGCACTATATACATCACTCCATCTCCTTCCGTCTCCTATCGCACCATTTGCCCCAATCACCTAATAAACGCCTCTCTGCGCGCGGTAACTACCGTACTCGGTTACCTACAAAGTGAATACTGTCGTCCATCTTTGTTTACTTTCACTACGAGAGGAAAACGATCAAGAATGCTAGTGATTATCTATCTTGTTTATAATGCTGAATCGATAACTTATATATGCGTTCACAGATACACGTTTGTAAATAAAAAATATGAAAAATACAATATGAATTAAGTTAATGTTTTTCTAAATAAACAAAACTCATGTGTATGAACCACGCATTTAATTTTTTCTTAATTTCATTTTTTTTAAGGAGAGGCCGATCTCCTTCACTTTATTCTGTCCATTACTGTAGACTATATATCTGTAGGGGAGATTATTCTGAGTATGGGGAGAACCAGTACAGTTTTGATAAATAAAACAAATCCAGGGCGGAATTTGAACGTCCAAACTCCTGGTGTTTCAGACGTTATGTTCAAATTATTTTGATTGATGAACTAGTATCGAATAATTATTTTCTACAAATTAAGCTGAAACTTTCTTGTTAATAAAAGTGTTTCTATCGAAACTCAACAGTAATCATTTACCTTTCAACTAATTACGGTTAGTATATTGTACTACACACGAAACTGAAAAAATAATTGACTACAGATTGACGTATGATAGCAAAAAATGCATCTCAGTCTAGTGTATTATGTAAGTGTCGTCCTATAGGACTATTCTTTATATTTTCTGAACAGAAAAAACATATATTATTAACTAGTTTAAATAGTTTTATACTAATGCGAGAAAAAATATACATGTACAACGGTCGTGAATACTATCGACTAGCCTATTTCCATTTTGCCATTTTTCACAGGAAGTGTAGTCCCGCCTGGCTGCTACTGCAAACATCTGCTCCCCATAATCCCCACCAGACACGCATATTAGCAGTTTCCGTTCCTCGGAGGCAGCGCTTGTTCTAACATTTCCAAATTATCGTTTACACGGTGCGATCAGCGCGCAAACAGGAGGCAAGAGTGTAAACTGGTTACTGGACGATAGATCAAGTATTCAGTATGCGTCCGAAATTATTTTGAATAATCAGCATTTATACACCCAAAATAATGGACAAAGGAAGAAAATGCTAAATTATTAATCGCACAATGAATCGCCTATTAAGTGTTTTTATTGTAATATCATTCAAATTGCGTGATTAGTTTTTAAGACAAACAATTTTAATATTTTGAACTAATTGTCTGGACTATGAATAGAAATAGATATAGGTGAAGCAAAATATTGACCTAAATCCGCAATCTTAAAATGTTTAGTAGCAATCAAATTCACACTCACTTATTAAAACAAGCAGATTATCAGAAAAGAGAAGATAAAGAACAGAATTGGGACATCCATGCAATGCGTTCCTATGGTTACGTCTGGGTAATGGGCCTATCATAATGTAATGCGATACATCATACGATAAAAATCGTATGAGCATACGAGGAAAGAAACTCAATATCATACTCCTGCCTTAAAGTGTATACCCCTTGTCACTTGTGAAATTAGTGAGAATCTTTTTTTAGGACATCCAAGGACCTCCGAAAAAATTCCATAATATCCATAAATCTTCACTGTGCTCCTCCTCAAACACAACTATCCGCTTGTTACACCGAATGTTAGAGGCTTAAATTCAAGCCTTAGAGAATTTGAGATCCTACTTCTTACGGAATCTCCCCATATAGTTTGTGTTTCTGAACACTTTTTAAGAAAAAATGAGATCGATTTAGTTTCCTTGAACTAAATATTGCCTCTCTGGTTTCATCATATTGCCGCGCTTTTACTGAAAAAGGAGGTATGTGTTTGTTTATTAAAAACATGTTAAAATTCGTGCATTTAGATGTTATTAGGTACTGTAAAGAAGGAATCTGTGAGCTTGCAGCCATTAGAATGAATATTTCACCAAAACCTCTCACCATTATGTGTGTTTATAGACCCCTTTCTAGTCTCGATGAGTTCCACGATTTGATTTATGATTGTCCGACTAATATATTACATCAAAATTCACTGTCTATTATCATGGGAGATTTTTATGTAAATTTGGCTGAAACGACCTTGTCCAGTAACATACTGCTAAGTCTTATGAATTCGTTTGGTTTGCGCAATGCTGTGAACGTTTATACTTGGAAGTTCCAAGGAGCAAAATCAATTTTAGACCATGTGTACACGGACGTGATCTCGTCTCTTATCCATACATCTGTTGTTGTAACCGCTATTTCGGACCATCATGCTCGAATTGTGGATATATCATCAATTCTGTTAACTGAAACGGTGTGATTCACTTTCAATCGTACTTTTAGCTTAAATAATATCTTTCTATATCGTTATCTACTTTCGAAGGAAACATGGGCTGATGTAATAGACTCATACAGTCTATGGATGACAAGTTTAATTCTTTGATATCCACATGTTCAAACTTCTTGGATTTAGCATTTCCAATGCAGAAAACAACATTGAAAAATAGACAGCCAATATCTAAAATACCCCTGAGTCTCACACTTCAGATGAGACAAGATCTACGTACTTACTAAAGACCTTAGTTCTTCAGATCCTCGCAGGAAGATGCACTTGGATCTGAAGAAAAAATATCGTTTTCTGATATTCGTGCTGCCAAGTCTGCGAAGATCCTGGAATTGATGGAGCCAAATCAAAATCGAAGGCTATGTGGAATGTTATTCGTGAAGATATAAAAAGAGCATGTGGAGCGAATTTTCCTAAAAAAAATTGGTCCTATATTGAATTCCGAAGGTGACTTAATTGATGAACGAACTGAAAAAGCTAATATCCTTAACGAATTTTTCGATGGCATTGGAGATCAATTAAGGGCACAACCTAATACATCTGTAACTATAACAAATGTGAGAAGTTCAAATGGGGCTTCCTTTTTTTTCTCTTTCCGACAGATACAGAGGAGGTATGCAAGATTGTAAGGATGTTAAGAACCAGCACGTCTGCAGGTTCAGATGGAATATCCTCAAAACTGCTGTAGCTCAAAAAAGCAAGACTGTATAGATTTACTTGCTTTACGATTAGTTCATTTAATAAATTTTCCTTTCACATCAGGTAAATTTCCATCCATTTTAAAATTAGCAGTAGTAAAACCTCTATACAGGAAATGTAGCCCCCAGCTTTGCGAGAGCTACAGGCCGATTTCTTTACTTTCTACATTCTCCAAAGTGTTTGAAAAGATTGTAGTGACTGGACTTTTGAACTTCTTCCATATAAATATCTGTCTCTTTACAAATCAATTCGGTTTTCAGAAAAATAAAAATACTCTCGATGGAATTTTTTGTTGTATTAGTAAAGTTGTTGAGTCACTGGAAAAAAAAAAGAAAACGCTATGGGCCTTTTTGTAGATTTAAGTAGGGCTTTCGATCTGGTAAACCATGATCTTCTTTTAGATAAGCTCCATAGATTTGGTGTCAGGGGTTGAACACATGACTAGTTCTTCTCATTGCCTAACTGACCGTCGTCAGATGGTTGAAATGTCATTTGTTGACGATGGTATGTGTATTCGTTGAACCAACTCTGATGAACTGTATACTAAGGTGGGAGTGCCCCTGGGATCTGTATTGGGCCCTGTTTTGTTTTTAGTATTTATGAATTATACTAAGGATAGCGTCTGTAAAGCTGACCTCTGTTGTTTTGCTGATGATACGTCGCTTCTTGTGCAAACAACTGGTAAAAATGATATGGAGATTAGAGGCTTCGTGGAAACAAACTCTCTGTTTCAATGGTTTGCTGAAAACGGCCTTGTTTTCAACACGACTAAGACCCATCTCATCAAATTCTCAATTTCAAGCCGTGATTCTGACAGCTTTCAGCTTCATGCAGGTGATTCTACTATTAGTTGTACTGAATCAGTAAAGTTCCTAGGATTCAAACTAGATTCAAACTTGAAATTTAACAACCATGTGAATCAAGTTATTAATAAGCTGAGCTCATGTTTGTTTGCCCTCTGAAAGCTTTATCAGTATACTGATTCCAAAGTATTATTAACTCTTTAATGTGGTTGTTTTTATTCGCACTTAGTTTATGCGGTTCCAATTTGGGGCCTAGACAGTGTACGGAAAAAACACGTTTTCAAGACCATGATCAAGCTACAGAAAAAAGCACTTCGTATAATATTTTCCCTTAGGCAAATTGAATCCTGCAAGAATATTTTCAAACAGAACAGAATCTTAACTTTTCCTTCTTTTTTCATTTTCGAAACCTTGATATTCTATAAAAAGAATAGTTCACTGTTTGTTAGCCGAGTTTCATTGACTCCTTATTCGCTTCGCCCACGACTAAAGATTCGAATTTCAAACCATCACACTTATTTTTTCCAAAGAGATATCGTGTACAATTGCATCAACCTGTTTAATGCCCTGCCTTCATGCCTTAAAACTGAGGTACCAATACGTGAATTTCGGAAAAATCTAAAACACCTTTTATTGGAACAATCATTTTACAGTGCCTATGACTTTCTAAATTTAAGCACTGTAAATAGATATTATTGTTGTTAATTTTAGGACTAAGAATTTATTTTCATGTTGTTCCATATTGAGAGTTGTTCTTATGTATTTATTAATGACATCGCTCATGCATGTAGTGTGTTTATGAGAAATAAAATAATCTTGAATCTAATTTTAGGCATAGCATTTTAAACCTCTTGTAGTTCCAGTGCTTGCTGCAAGAGCGCTCTGGAGGCACGTTGGGACATTCAATAAATAGACTATAGTGGTTTAAAAAACTAATAAAACTAAAATCAATTTAGAAACGGCAATCAGATTATCGAATAGTTCCCAATCAGATAAAACGGGAAAATAGCAGGCATCATTTTAATAAACTATACTATTAAAAAAGCCACTTTCCACAACAAGGAATAAAACTGAATGTCCTCCAATTGGAATTGTGCAAGTTCACAACAGATTGCAGCGATAAACAACAGCCACTTGAGCACGTACACAACTCACGTTATTGTGTCTAAGGACGGATTCCAATCCACCTTTCCCTGCCTTCATGACTCGGTGACACTGCCTCCGATGACGAAATCAATCAATCAATGCCGACGATGGCCACGTGACTGACCTTACCCAAGAGGGATTGCCCCTCTACGTGCTTCTGCAAGGGACGAAAGGTCTTCGCGAGGATTGTTAGAGTAACATGGACATCCATCATTTTAATACTGACATCGATTAAAGAAATTTCTGATCCATTATGCCTTCTGGTGATGATCCAACTCAACCTCAAACAAGAGAACTTAAGGTGGTCGTTTCGTCTTAAGAAAAACGCCAAAGGCAGGCTTGAAGATAGCCTTTCTACCTTAAAGTATTTACTTCTTAAAAATTGTCTAATTGCAACATTAAAAGTATTTCTTGATAGGCGAAGAAATTTTATAATGAACCCTAAGTTGATTTTTGTAACAAAATTGAGTATTTTCATATTTTTTTTACTGTTCTAAATGGCAAACTTTAACTGTCATTCTTGACATTTTCAAGTTTAAAAAACTCATAATATAAACTTATGGTCCACTAGATTGAACTTTTATTAATCATACAGTGTTCACTATAACTCATTATAATAACAAAGTAGAGTAAAAATAGAAAAAAACACGTTTTAGCCCGCTGACGGTAGGATTGTGTGTCTACTATGTCACAGAAAAGAAGGAAACAGAGGTCACATCCTTTAGAACGCTGAATGTGTGTCGAGTAGTTATTTCTCCTCTGTGTCATGCAGTGAAGGGGCCGGAACCTGGTCAATCCCTTCTTTATTCCCCCCAAATCCTCTATGATAACGTATTAATTATTACTACAGATGTATAAAGATGTACATTAGTTGTAATATACTTTGAACTGCCATTAAGGCGTTCTATGCGGCCTTATGGAAGCGACCTCTGTATCGTTTTTCTCTATGACTATGTCGACTCTCCAGCAGTAGCTTAGCAGTTTGGTAAACGGACCCTTTTATTAAAATATGTATGGCATCGGTTAATCAACCACGGTCCGTCCGTCAGGAAGAATAAAGAATATGGAACAAAACTAATGCGAAGTGAAGACAAACGAATATTAACAAATGTAAGTTAAAGTAAAAATAGAGTATACAAGAAAGTAACACCTTACAGAACGAGACGAGTTTTGAAATGGATAATTAATTAGTAAAATTAACTTCCTTACACAATCTTTATTATACCTATGTAATTTAAAATGACAAGTTATATAACTTTTATTAGTCTTCAAGTTCAGGATCAATGGAAAGAATTAAATATCTCGAAAGGAATCGAAAGTAACATATTTATGAAATATGTATATTCTGATATACTTTTATGAAACGGGTAGAAAATAATCTACATTTGAAGGCCAGCCAAGTCGTACTTGGCATAAACATTCAAAGGCTTGTACAAATGAACTTCTGATTGTCTAGTCATTAATCATACTAATGGCAATCTTAAAGTACCAACCACTTAGGTAGTGACACTATATCGTTATTATTACTTTTCAATGTCAGAAAATTATATACTAAAACACATTTCCATGACACTTACCAACACGGAACTATTTTTTTTTTCTTTTTTTTCTTTTTTTTTCATTATTAACTATATGTCACATATTACAAAGTTTATGGGAGAGTTTAAAATAAATCAATTTACTACTTATGTAATACCATAGTAAGAATATATAATTTCAGATAGCATTCTTCGTCTTCCTCAATTCACTGATCAGACAAGATGGTCAGGAGCACTTCTACAATCATTGGACATAATTCACCATTCTCAAAAGTAGAAATTTATTTAGAAACTTTATAAAGCGGAATTTTTTTCTGCCTATACAAATGAATATCTAGATGAACGTATGCTTATATATATACAAGATGAACAATAAATTGCACACCTTTCGTGAAAGCACAGAGACAAGAACTATCCTCAAGTGCTCTAGGCCGACGCAATTGCTTGCCCGAGCTTAAAATCTGTTTTCTTTTTTTTTTTTAGATATACAAGATGAATAATAAATTGCACATCTTTCGTGAGAGCACAGAGACAAGAACTATCTATGAGTGGCCTAGGCCGACGCAACTGCTTGTCCGAGCTTAAACCCTTTTTTTTACCTCACCCGTCAGTTCACAAAGGCCTGCAGGCCTGTGGGTGAACTTTAGAACCTTAGCCACTGAGTCAAGCCAGCAACCTGTATAAGTTTGTGTGACATAAATATAATTTTAAATTAATTTAAACATATTTAACTTAGGTTTGGTTAAACTACATTTTAAAATCCTTTTTTATGATATGCTGATTCAATTGCAGTACTTTCATCTTCACATTCTAGTTTTAATTATATTCACTGGACCACCAGTGAAAATACTCACCCCTGAAGCCAAGAAGATTTTAAGTGATAAATTTACCTCCTGAAGCAATGCAGTAAAATTATTTATTGTTTTACTTAAGATAACAGTTTCCCTGATTGACCAGCCACCCCGGAAAGTCGAATGATTAATACAGTAAGTATAGATGATGAATCACTCACCTAACTGACGAAACGACGGATGACTCTATTGGAAAACAAACACCAATACGCAATATCCTGTTTGTGACACCGTTGTAGATGATTTCGAATCCAAAAAGGGATTTGGACACTTTCCGGATATACTATTTATCACTTAGCTGACTAAAGATTGACTAACCAAAACTCGTAATGCAAGAGCAAGACTCATCGATTAAGAACTTGTTGAAAAGATATCTTAACTACCTTGCGACTGGAAAGTCGAAAGCCTTATACAGTCTTACCTAAAACATTCTGTTCTGTGTCAACTATACAATTGTGTATATTATTATAATGAGTTATAGTGGACATTGTATGATTATTGAAGGTTCGTTCTTGTTTACCATGAGATGATAATATGAGATTTTAAATTTAAAATCGTCATGAATTTTAATGCATTAAAACGTTCGCATATTTAATGGTACATAATTATATAAATTTTTTTCAAAAACCAACAAGTGGTAGAATAGAGTAGTTTTTTGCTTATCATACGACAGTTCAGTTGTTGCAATGCGATTATTATTAAAAACCGGATCCTTGAAATAAAAACTCTTGTGTTTGGCATTTGTTGTGTAGCAAAACGGACCCCTTAACACCAACACAAAGGGCTGGAAATACCAAATTCTATATGTGTGTCAGCTAAAACGAGATACATATTCCTTCCTCTGCAGTTTTACTTGTGCAAACAATAGTAGGAGAAATAAGTACACAATAACAATCAACAATGAGTGCAACGTGACCTAAGGGCTTGGCACTAGAAGGTCACATCGTCCCTACATGTCCAGTCGTGGTCAACGAAGGAGTGGTCCAGGTGGCAGTGGCAACTCCAGTCAACTGGAGCACGAGTGGAAATGTCAAGGGCTGTCACGGTCTATCATTATAAACTGAACTGCGATAAAACGATAATTGGATCTCCGGGCGACGGACGAGGTCGATGGGAAATCAAACACTAGATGAAACTAATATTGAGATGAGGTAAAACGTTGGAAGATGACGATACAAAAGTGCTATGAACAACGAAAATTTATAGGATTTTATAAAAAAAAAAAACTTATTTTATAGAAACTTTAAAAATCTAAATTAACAAAGAAAAACATATCATACAGTTAAAATGTGTTTTTAATTTAAAAATAACACAAAACACTGGATTAAACTAATATAGGTGACAGTCCGATGAAGTTAAATTGTTGAAAGTCCAAAATAAAAAAGTGAAGAAGAAAAACAAACTTTTAGGGGATAGTAAAATTAAAAAAAGACAATAACAAAACAAAAATATCTATATTATAAAATTTACTAATTTTGCAGTGAGTTTAAAAATAACATAAGGGTACCAAGTTCCTCAAATTAAAACGTTGAAAGTTTACGGTAAAAAAATTATGATGAAAAAGGCAAATTCTTATACTCATAGAAACCGTAAAGAAACGAACTTAACAAAACTGAAAGAACTACAGTACATCATAATGTTAAAAAACATTTTTGTAAGTTTAAAATTAGATTTAGATTCCTCTCGTATTCTTACTTTGAAAAATTTATTAAATCATGTACAAAATTTCGAAAATATTATATTCTTTTAGATTTAACGAGAAGTGAAATAGGACTACAAATACAATTGCATGATTGTGCTCAAAAGCTGGATAAAAACCAAATGAAAACTGAATCACCATGTAACATTGGTTCTTTTTTACTATTTACCAGTTTATTTATCTGAGGAAGCTTAGTTTATGGTTTTTTTCTATTTTATTTTTCTTGATAGTAACAAGTGGAGTGCATTTTCTCAAATAACGTCTACAATTTCGTTAAGCTCTGTATAATTAGTTTGCAGTTTGCATTTTAATGAAAATTGCAATTTTCAGAGCTTCTACAACTTGTAGCCATTTTAATAATACATTTTAAATTTTAATGCTTTTTTACAAATACTGAAAACAGGTGTTTAATTTTTTAATAGCGACCTTCAACACAAAATCCAAACAAACAACAAATGACCAGTTGTTATCTCCATAAAAAAGGCATTTCAACGCTGCAGTTCTCATGCTTGTTATATTCTACACTCTAAGTGGCCTTAACAATGTCCGACCGTTCAACAATTTACCATCTGGTTTACCAATTAAGGAACAATGAAACCAGTGTTGTTTGTCCATTCCTCTTTAATTGCGGCAAAATGTCAACTTCGTTCAAAATGACAATTCATTACAAGGTGTGGAAATTCTTTGAGTAAAAAACGACCGCTGACAAGTTTCAGTAATAAAAAGACAACAGTTAGTATAATTTATAGCAAGAAGAATTTTTTACATTGCAAATATTTATACTGTGGCACTGAATTTATACCGTTGTGATTATGTTTCGCTCTTCTTTTAGACGAGTTCTATTATAGGTTTTATCGGTGAGGTTCGAGTTGCGCCTCGAATCTGTTTACTCCACATGATTACACAAATGATGTATACAAATGTACATGTTCACTGGTATTAGCTGTCAAATTTAAAAACAGCTCAATAGGTTTTTAATTTAAAACATTATAAAATGCCTTGATATTTCGTTTTATGAACAAAAATATTAATAAATAAAAATAACTTACATTAAATCAATGTTTGTATTTTTTCGTCTCTATTTATACAGTATTTGTTTGTGTTTTAATTTATTTAGAATTATTAATTTTTGTCTAATAAAAGTCATTGAATGTAAAAATGTTTGTAGTTCGCGACTGAAGAATGAACAAAACAGAGGTCGTAAAACAAATAGCTAGAAAGCAGTAAACCCCTGTTCAATCACGTAAACAAAGCCTAAAAGGTTTCAGTCAGTTCCATCCCAACATTGTAAATGCACAGGGAATAGGTTGCATTAGCGAGCGCCATGTTCTCTGTAGTAAAAAAATAATTGGAAACAATTTCTCCAATCATTTTCGAAACGTGACGTGACTTTCACTGTTGACGTAGAATTGCTGCAGTCCACCATAGGCAACATTTCTTTGTTCGTAAAATATGTTTAGTTAATATTAAAACTAAATAAGGTAATAATTCCTGGTAACCTTGATAATTTGATATTTAGAAACTTTGTTGATAACGTTGATGGAATCTCTGCAGGTCGATTTTCGCAACTCGATCACTCGTTTTAGTAATCGAGTTACGATTACTATTTTTAGCGATCGATCCTCTTGAGAAATCTAGAGCGTTGAACTATATACCTCAGGTGGAAGTTATCACACCTCTAGCAATAGTGTTTGGCTCCTCTTGGGAAATTTTCACAAACCGAGCATCCAGTTAAGTACTTCAGGTTACAACTGTCGCAACTCTAGCATTAGTTTTTGTCCCCTCTTGGCAAATTGTTACAAATCGAACATACAGTTAAGTACCTCAGGTCACAACTGTTGCAGCTCTAGCAATAGTGTTTGGCTCCTCTTGGGAAATTTTCACAAATCGAGCATCCAGTTAAGTACTTTAGGTTACAACTGTTGCAGCTCTAGTACTAGTTTTTGGCTCCTCTTGGGAAATTGTCACAAACCGAGCATCCAATTAAGTACCCCAAGTCACAACTGTCGCAGTTTCAGCACTAGTTTTTGGCTCCTCTTGGGAAATTGTCACAAATCGAACATACAGTTAAGTATCTCAGGTCACAATTTTCGCAAATTGAGCCCTAGTTTTAAGCATCTTAGACTATGGGTATTTTTCCGCAACTCGAGCTATTCCTCTGGTCGTAATTGTCGCAACTCGAGTATTGGTCTGATGCTGCTCTTGGGCACTTCTGATGTTGGTTAATTAGTTTACAGCATTTATTCATTTTTTTATTTTGAAATGAATTATTTTTATTGAACATAGGTTAATTTATTTACTTCTATAGAACGAGTGTAATAGTCTTATTTATTTACGTATGCTAGTGGCCCGATGACCTAACACAGGCATTTGCCCATGAGGGGAATAATTCC
Organism: Stictocephala bisonia; assembly: GCA_035578905.1. Lineage (NCBI taxonomy): Eukaryota > Metazoa > Arthropoda > Insecta > Hemiptera > Membracidae > Stictocephala > Stictocephala bisonia. The sequence goes on along the minus strand of JAQJVL010000222.1, from coordinate 536,441 downwards.
CATTTACCATAATCGATTGTAATTTCTATTGTGCGGGTATTTTAAAATATTATAATTTATCTATCTACTTGTCATCAAATTTTCAGTTATCGGCCCCAGGCAGTCAATGTCGCAACTCGATCATTAGTTTAAAGTTCCTCTCTTGGATATCACACCGCATGAGAACTGAAGTAGTAATGTCGCAACTCGAGATTTTTGTAACTCCAATTTAATCCCATCAGACAATTTTATATTTACGTTTGTAAACGCAATTAAGTTTAGTTACGATTCCGTTTTACACGTCTTTTCCCTTTCAATAATTTCACCAGTTTTAATCATTTATAGGGCCTAGTTTTTTTTCAGCGGGTTGGGGCATATTTCTAAATAACTCTTCTTGTTCAGGTTCTTTATTGAGAAAAAAGGTTTAGTTAAAATGATGTTAATATTCATAATATTAAAAAAAGTTTATCTTTATTTTTATATGCCATATTTTTACACAAATATAGCCAAACTAATTTTTTACTTGAGAATTAAAAAGTTGTTTTAATTTTCAACTTAAAAATGTTTATTTATTTATTTTCCTGCCCAGTGTATTTTGGCATTTTTTAAATTGCCATTCAAGTATACGTCACACAATTTCTTTATATTTAAATTATATTGTCTTTCCAAGGTCACTGAGTTCAGATTGACCTTAAATTCTTTTCCGTGTGTATTACGATCAATATGAATAAGATGTAAATTTGTTATTCCCTTACATAAAAATACTATGACACCTTTATAATTAGCTAAATATAACTAGAAAATTACAATAAAAGAGCAAAAACTAAAACGTTTTTGTTTAAATCTCACACAAAATCTCGAAAAATATCCATTCTTCTGGATCTTTATGTGCGAGATATTTACACAGGAAAAAATATAGTTTTACAGTTCGTATTAGTTAACAGAAGAAGCACCGACCATCGTCATCGTCTGCTTTGAGTATGGGAGAGTAACCCTGGAAAGCTAACTACTAGACCAAGAAACCATCTGTCCAAACACTGACGTGATAACTCGGTAATCAATTATTAAAAATCTCATAACAAAAAAGACGCCGAAATTTAAAATGCATGAGCTCCATAATTATAGTGCTAGACCAAATTAAACTGCCCAACTCGGTGAATCGCGATTTCCAAGTTTTTTCTGACAGGGAACGGGCCGAAACTATGGAATTAGGGACTGGAGTGATTGACACGGCGCACAACAATGAGCCTTCCATATTGGGCCTCGGCGGCTACACAACTACCAATTTGACGGTAGGGCCCCATTTAAACGTAGCCCAGACCTCGTAGATTGTGACGCAAGAGTCCAGTTTCACTATCTCACTTTTACCTGTTCTCAAAACCATTCTGACCTGAATTTATTTCGGGCAGTTGTTTTCACATCCCTGAACAATATATTGACTTGTGGAGTGACGTCCAGCTACTGGGCAGGTTTCATATTATTTGCGGCCCGTCCATTTGCGGCGAACATGTCATTTGTGGAGGCAAGGTACATGAAACTGAGAACAAACAGGCATGGCCAAATATATTTAATATTGGCTTACTCGTGATAGATTGTTTAAAGCAACTAATACACAGAGTGCCCAATATGTGATCTGAACTAATGCTAGTATTTTGAGTTACGACATGCTGGCGCTTTAATATTATTTGTAAATCATGTATCTGGGTTTCCTAATACAATATTAATACAAATAAATATTCATGTATGTAGCAATAAATATTTAGTTAATATTCAACTCCTTCAACTCCGTTCTAATCACAATCAGATGTCTCTGTAAAAAAAAACCTCATGTGTATCATAAACGTACGATTATTCATCCATGTAATATATTAATTAACTATAAAGTTTAAAACTATACAGTATACAATCACTTTGTTTGAGAACTGTGTATTTACTATGGATGTAGTTAGTAAAAATATATTATATTGTGAAAATATTGTGTAGAATAGCATTAATTTTGTTGTAATTAATCTCAAAGTATGTATGTCTATATTTAAAATGTTTAACAAGTAGTTTTAAATCACTTTTTATTTAACTCTCAACTAGAACGTGTTTTTCAAGTTGCGTAGCTCACATTTTGTGTGGTAGCTGCCGTAGCTGGGGGGTTAACTAATTCGTGACGGTCCAGCTACCAGATTTGTTGCTCGTTTTGAACTTCCGAGAGAGTTCGTATAGCTTTAAATATTTGCTGTGGACTTAAACAACATCACCTTCCAGATTCCAAAAACAGCATTTATGGATGATCCATCTATATATATATATATAGGTGGGATGAACCTCCCTCGTACAGCTGTTATGAACTGGCGTGTATAGAGGTGTTTCTCTGTGTGCTCACGAAAGGTATTAAATTTATTCTCAATCTTGAAGCACGCTGTTTGGATATAATTTTGTACAGACTAAAAAATTATCCGCTTTATAAAACGTCAAAATAAATTTGTACTTTTGAGAATGCTGAGATATGTCCAAAGATTAGTAAAAATGTCCATAACCGACTTGTCTGAGCAGTGAAGTGAGGAAGATGAAAAATTATATCTAAAGAGATATACATCATGTTTGGAAACTCTTTAGCCAACTACATGAAATTTATATTGGAATTGACACTAGATCAGTCATGTGATTGCTGGGAGTAAACCCAAACAATTGAACACATAGTTACAGAGTGCCCCCCTGCGCTCTTTTACGGAGTGATTAGCCAGCATAAATAGCATCAGTGAGGTAGGTCTTTATTAATATACACCATGAATTTTGGATTTTTATTGAAATATAGCCTAAAATCAATAAATGGTAGCTAACAACAAACCATACGATGTATATATACAAATATGTATTATTGATAATTTTTATAACTCAATGAAGTCAAACAAGTATGACTCTGACGATTATTATAGTGATTTATAAATAAAAAGATACTAATAAAAATCATATTTCTAACAAAACGAAACTTAGTGTTAACCAAGAACATGAATCTGGCCCTCTCGTATATTCTCAGGTGGTAGATGTAGCCAAGAGAATAGCAGATGTTAGACGAGAAAATAATAAATGTTAATCATTATCCACAGACTACTGATCAACCAATAGAAAATTTACGTCGTCGTGCAAGCGCTAGAACACTTGTAACAGTCTTACTCGTACAGCATGCCGTGACATCGCACGAAAGCTCAACGTGGAATTAATCCGCTGAAACGTCTGCCGAGCCTGGGAATATATGTAATAATTCAACTAAGAACATTAATCGAGCTTTCTTTACCAGACGCAGTAAGTAATAGCATGCATTAGCGGAAGTGAGAACTCGGAGATCGGAATGTATGTGAGTGGTTATCGAATGGACGTGCTGAGTATTTAGTAACCCAAGTTACTATCTATAAATGTGTGAAATTGGCCTTCTTCTTAAACCGAGAGTCATTAATTGGAATTAGAATACTTGCTAACCCTAGTAACAATCAGAAGATGTGCTTAGCCTTTCTAAATCAACAGACATGAAAGCACTCGCTAAGCAGAATACATTTCAAAAGTAGTACACAACCTTGCTAAACTGAGTACATCAAAATATATGCACAGCCACAAAGAAGAATAAAGCAGAGGTCGCTTTCTTATGGCCGCAGCGAACGCCTAAGTGGCAATTATAAATAGATTACAACTAATGTACATCTTTAAATATCTGCAGTAATAGCTACTACTTTTATCCTTGAGGATTTGGGGGGGGGGGTATAAAGGGAAAGACTGACAAGGTGCTGGCCCTGTCATCGCATTGCAAACCAAAGAAATTACTTCTCGACACACATTTAGCGCACTGTAGGATGCGACCTCTGTTTCTTTATCTCTCTAGCATTGCTTTATTAAAAGGAATAACTATTTTAAAAAAATAGGTTGAATACTTATGAAAGTATGTTCAAAGCATTGTCAAAAAGGGAAAAAATCAAGTATCTGTCTTTAAGTATCATGATAAAGAAAGTCACTTATTGAATATTTTATAAATTGTAGAAATAAAACACACACGTTTCAATAAAATTTTAAACGTACCAGTTATCGATCTGACCACAGCCCACAAGTGTCAAGTTTTCCTCCAATGAAGCGGGAGACGGGTTCTAGGAACTGTGACGCTGCGGGAACCCATCCGCTGCACCTCGTTGTCTAATGAGATATGGATTGCCGCCATAATCAATGCGCGGTAATTGCATTCTACATTCACTGTTGTATGCCGGTTGCAAATCTTGTTCGCCTGCAATTAATGTGATTGCCGGCTTGTGTATAAGGCAGCGAACGTCTGCCGGGCGTTCCCCGCATCCATCCCACGTAGTTTGCCACTTCCTGAGACAAAGGCATCAGTTACTTATTGAGTACGTCGGTCCATTGGTTAACATAACTACATAGATGATTCACAGCATCTTACTTCCACTTTGCTATCTGTCACTTGTTTTCGCAAATTAAAAAAGTAACGATTCTTCTACATATTTAAAATAATCGTGAAAATAAGATTTATGAAGTTGGATATGGCCTTATTTGTCACAGGCTCTAATTATTAATGTGTGCTGATACAAGTCTTGCAACAATCGTCGAATCAAGCTCCTCATGAAGCAATTTTGATCTCTCAAATCGGTTGAGTCTGAGGAAAGTTATAAGCGGACAACCAAATTGATCTCACTACTCACACTCATTTCTTCCACAAAGTTATATGAAATGGGGTTTGAGGAGCATTTCTGTATGTTGAATATCCCAAGCATGGGCAGTCACTATAGATCATAGCTACCTTTACTCTACTAGCGGTGGACTTCGTTAACGGAAAGTTCAGCAATTTATTTTCAGAGAATCTCACATTTGAAACATAACCTTGATATTACATTAGCTATTGTTTTCAAGTCTATTATAAGTTACAAGATTTCAAATCAAATAAAGAACAGTTAGTCAAATTGAAGATTCCGGTCACAACAACGTCAAGATGTGAGACTAAGTTTCAGAAACACCACTAAGGACACCAGATCACAGCATAGGTGAAACGTTTGGTGGTGTAAATATTGTAAATATCACCTTGAAGCGCTATCGGAAACTTTATTTATTAGTAATGACACTGGCTATTTGATTCTACGTGTTAAGATTAAGAACAATTAGCATCCACTAATAGGCAAGTACATTTTTCTTTTCAACCCTAGGTTTTTTTCTGGTGAACTGTCTTGTTTGGCTTTCAAGGTCCTTGTACTTTCTCACTCTATGTCCATCTGACAATGACCCTCCTTGTAGGGAGTCAGTCGTGCCTCCTCCGTGGCCGGCAAATCCCCGATCCCCGTGAACCTACAGGGGTCACGCGGCCACGCCGCGTTGTTCCACGCCGGGATGTAGCATTTGCATAAATTCTCATCGTGAACAAGCCGAGCGACTAACGTCGCCTCGACGACATCCTTGTAACACATTCTATTGTCCCTCATTAGTCGTGCGAACTGCTCTTTTGTCAATCACCTTGGCGGACAAACACGCGATAGATCGAGGCGAGGCTCGTTCGTTGCCCCATCGGGATTAGCATAGGGTTCGCTCCGAGGACACCTGTACTGCAGCCTCTCTACTTATGGGCAAGAATATCCTCCGACCGACCATTACATCCATTGCTGAATTGTAAACATAACAGGACTGCCTGAAATCGAGGCTATTCAGAAGCATTGCTCGTAAACTTGTAGTACCCGGGGTCGTTGGTCTGTATTTCCTTTCCATATCGACAGCAGAACTGGCTACATTGTTTTCAGTACAGCTCCACTTCTTCATAGCACTTTACATTTTTTAAACTAGAACTCTAGAACGTCCACATCGAAAAGTACCTGACTTTTATTTAACGATGCCTATTGTGACTGCTACATCAGTTGAACTGCGTGTTCTTTTGTAGACTGAGAAATTACATGAAAGATAAGACAAAATAATATGATTAACACATTATTTTATGGCTTTCGTATCAAAGATAATAATTATTTAGATGAGAATGTATTTTTAACAACGAAAGCAATACTTTCACAAGATAACATTGTTAATGAGATTGAGAAGAGGAGTTAGAGATGACATAATGAAGATCTGTTTATCCTTAAATTTATTGTTCAATTGAAGCATCGTTAAGTTAAATCCAAAGGTCGCACGGTACATTATGTCTTTATTGCAGAATACCACTTAGCTTATCCTTTAGCACGACTTAAAGCGCACCTATCTCTTGTGGCATTCACCAGCGACAGAGCTGAACAGACACCTTACAGCCTGAGTAACTGAAGCGAGACTAAGTGTTCGTTGTACAATTCCAGCCCTATTACTTAACCATTGGCCTTATGCAAACCACCCAGTACGGTTCGGATGCGATCTATATCAGACCAGTTGCATCAGCAGGGACATATACGCGTGCGCAGCGCAGCGTGATGCAGATAGAGTCGAGGTCGCTGAGGCTTTCACTGCAACAAATGCAACTGTACATGCCATTACATCTGTGATCTATCTTGTTGAAAAGTTGTTGAAGAATGATGTTTCTGAAATAAATAAAACAATAATAGTGTTTTCATTTTAGTGAGACATTTTTTGTTAGTGCATTAAAAAATGATGATATGATAATAATTTTCTTTTGGTTTGAATTACTTTCTTGACGACTTTATCATTTAGAAATGATTTACTTATGACATTCTAAAATTAATTTGTGTCATTGGAGACATCACATCTGCTGAAGCTACCGAATTCCAAATGTGACTCATTATAAGATGAAATTAAGCATTCATAGCAAAATTTCAAATAAAAAGGGCTTTGAGTTAAAAGAATTTACTGAGCATTTGGAGAATTATCAGCATTAATGGAGTTCAGTAATATGAAACAGAAAAAAAAGAATGAAAACTATTAAGAATATAGGAATATATATATATATATATATATATATATATATATATATATATATATATATATATATATATATATAATGCTGAACTCACTTTTAGCAAATTTTTACTCGGTCATTATTACACTGCAACTTAGAAGCTGGAGTGAAACCAAAACATGTTAATAGTTAAAATAATAAAACCACAACAGGATCTTTTCCACAAACTTCACTAGAAACACATTCTCAAAACATCACCTAACATTTATTTAAAAACCCAAAATGTAGTCTGACTAATTTTTTTCCGTTCTTAACACAGTGGGAAAATTGATGTGAAAGTCAGTCGTCGAGGACGGTACAGATCATCGGAACACTTCCGCATCAAGTGAAATACAGCGCTGTCAAATATGAGATACCGCCTCGCTGAACGAGGAACATCGTGTTCGTTACTAGAGCATCTCTAGTTATGTCCTGAAGACACGGTACATACCGACCCACCACGATCTCGTCCTGCCATTAATCGCCATTGTTGTTCTCTACCTAATTAACGACACTGGGTAAACGGTCTTGTTCACGTCATCGCAGTCTTTAACTCTTCAAATGGCAAAAACAACAATGATCTCTTGTTAAACTCAAGAGGATTTATTGTGGGAACTCAGCACATCAACATTATGATAAGGAAACGTAGGCCTCACATGATTAGCACTAAAATTAATCGTTTATTGATAGTCCAAAAACTTATGAATTACAAGAAAAATAATTAAAGGCATTAAACATACACATATTGATTCGGTCTATGAACAAATTTATCTCTGTTTTCAAACTTATATGGGAAACTACCAACATGATCCTAAAGAGAAAACCCGCGTTAAAAGATTTTATAAAACTCGTTGACTAAAAATCCGTAAACATGAGCAATTGTACCTGTAGCAAATACAAATTTCACATAACGGATTTATATGATCGAAAATCTCGTGGTGATTTAAATTCAACTGTTGAAAAATTATTTGGTGAAGAACAATAGAAAGGTGATTAATAGATAAAGCTTAACAAGTTTACTTTTGTGCATACAATCGTATTAAAAAGTAAAATCGTATTGCTTTATTATAAAATCCTCTGCCATTTGTGTTGTTAAAAATGTTTTTACTTACCTTGGGTATTAGTCTCTACCCCTCCTGACTCGTTATGTAACGTTTGAAAACTACTGATATTTAGAACAAATTCTAGAATTTAAATTCAAATCTGCACCTGCTGATCTAACCAGGAACCGTAGCTAAATTACATTAATTACAGAAAATGAGGCTCTTATCAGATACTTCATGCTGCATGACCTTTTACCTACAGATATTTAAAAATAATACTTAATATAGGTACCAATGCCAGCTGTTGAAAATAAATGCTCCTGAGATTAAATCCGATGAAGGATCGGTCACGAGATCGATTTTGAAGGGCTGGACTTGCACGCAAAATAACATACCAATAATGGGAACCATATAATTGGGTCTAATTTGGATTGAAACAATGTAATATTCTGGAACCACTGATCTGTGAAGAGGATTTTACCATCCTCCGTGGAATGAGTATAAGAAGGGGGTGATAACAGTAACCTCTGCTAAAACAATAGGGAGTCCGCTCACCGTATGTACACTGCGTGTTTGTCGAGGTACGAACCAGTTGTTTATCTCTAATGAAATGATGTGAACACTAATTCGGTTCCGGAGGTCCTATCGGCCAGTCCTATCTCCCCACAAAGCGCCGCCGACTTATTAACGAGCTCGTCCTAAAATTTCTAAAAACGGCGCCAGACGTGGAGTTGGGGGTCCGCATTTGCACTCCTGATGTTATTTTTATGCTCTCGGTCCAACCCGGGTTCCCGCCCACTTTCCCTTATAATTGAGGTTTTGGTCTTCGTGCGAGCAGGCTTAGCGACTGACGGTAGGTCAGGAGTTTTACTACCTGGCCCATCGTGGAGCGCTTCATCGCCGAGGGGTTCTACCCCCTCCATCACTGGGGGTTGCTTTGTCCTCCACAGCTGCTCTCCTCTAATCAGATGACAATGTGCCGGGGATGTCATGCCAGCCTCCGCTAAACGGATCAGGGACGTCTCTTGTTGCGTAGGTTTACGCAGATTCCGCACAATACCGAACCACCTGGCCGAGGAGCGCTCTAACAAGCTTCTAAACACGTCCGAACACTATTACAAGGTATTCGACAGCTGGTTTGACCCAAAAGAACGCCGCAGCATGCCTTGACCACTCCGACATCCTGCTCAAACACGTGTTTTCTGGACATTTGATTCGATTCAGAATTGGCCTACAGGGAACATAGAAAAGACGACGTAATTTGATAGATGTTATTTATCATAGCCATTGCAACTGTTTAAACAATTTTTTCAATTCATTCAACTCCAGCACAACATTACAATTTAAATATTTACCGTAATATTTCATAATGATCACTTTTCCAGGGTGCTAAACAATTAAGTAAAAGAAAATGATGGGTAAAAAGTTAATAGCTATTTTGTGTGTGACCTTTTTCTATAAGATTAGGGAGCTTCTAATTTGTTAGAGAGTGTTTATTGGGGGGGTAACGGACGCGAGCGCTTTTCGGGAAGGCAATGTAGAATTAGTGTCTACATACCATGCGAGTATATATTTCCTAATTTGGAATTTTGTTTCTCATAAAATAGATTTTTTATCTGATATCTAACAACCTGTCCGTAGCATAGTGTTTTGATTTGTTAAACATTTCTTATATACATTACCAAAAACCTATGATAATATGAAGTATATTTTTTAAACTGCTGCTTATTGTTCAACAAAATAGGATAGATTAAAAACAAAACCCAACAAAGTTATCAAGTTTTCATGATAACAGTGTCATGAAAAAAGTGTCTGGTGGTAGGGAGTATGACCTTGAATCTTATTTAATCCTGAGAGAATATCTCGTATCATTTCTCAACTAATATTTCCTTATTCACGTTATTGGGTTGTAACTACTTCACCATTGAGACCTAAAGCTGTAACTGCCCCACTTGTGAGGACGTAAGCTGCAAATATCTCACCTTTAAGGCCATGGGCTGTTACTATCTCACCATTGAGACCTAAAGCTGTAACTATCCCACTTGTGAGGACGTAAGCTGCAAATATCTCACCTTTAAGGCCATGGGTTGTAACTACCTCACCATTGAGACCTAAAGCTGTAACTATCCCACTTGTGAGGACGTAAGCTGCAAATATCTCACCTTTAAGGCCATGGGTTGTAACTACCTCACCATTGAGACCTAGAGCTGTAACTATCCCACTTGTGAGGACGTAAGCTGCAAATATCTCACCTTTAAGGCCATGGGTTGTAACTACCTCACCATTGAGACCTAAAGCTGTAACTATCCCACTTGTGAGAACGTAAGCTGCAAATATCTCACCTTTAAGGCCATGGGTTGTAACTACCTCACCATTGAGACCTAAAGCTGTAACTGTCCCTGTTCCACTTGTGAGGACGTAAGCTGCAAATATCTCACCTTTAAGGCCATGCGGTGTAAACTATCACACCTTTGAGACCTAGAGCTGTAACTATCCCACTTTTGAGGACTTAAGCTGCAAATATCTCACCTTTAAGGCCATGGGCTGTTACTATCTCACCATTGAGACCTAGAGCTGTAACTATCCCACTTTTGAGGACTTAAGCTGCAAATATCTCACCTTTAAGGCCATGGGCTGTTACTATCTCACCATTGAGACCCAGAGCTGTAACTATCCCACTTTTGAGGACTTAAGCTGCAAATATCTCACCTTTAAGGCCATGGGTTGTAACTATCTCACCATTGAGACCCAGAGCTGTAACTATCCCACTTGTGAGGACTTAAGCTGCAAATATCTCACCTTTAAGGCCATGGGCTGTACCTATCACACCTTTGAGACCTAGAGCTGTAACTATCGCACTTGTGAGGACTTGAGCTGTAAATATCTCACTTTTGGCCATAGGCTGTAAATGTCACACCTTTGAGATAGCGAGCTATTAGAGGGACTACCTCATCTTCCAAATCATATAATGTCTATACAACGCGCCTTTCTATAACAACAAAGAAAACAAGAATTCACCTACGTAATTGTGTGTGTCCAGCTGAAAGAGTGTTTTGACAACCAGTGAGGAAATCAAATACAAAATTAAAAACGGAATCCCACGATACGTTGTCGGGAAAAGTAAATATTTGCCACAGCCCAGAACCCAATGAGGCAGGAGGGAGGAACAAAGGCGCCAGGGTTTCCAAGAAGCGGACGGACAGTCAAGGTGGAAGCCAGGCCTGTCACTGACTTTGGTAAATGGTGTTTCTTGTTAGAGTAGGGCATTGTTTGCATGTGGGCTTGCACAGAGTGGCGCGTGGTCTCCTCCCTTCTCTGCCTCTACTTCGGCATTCGCAAATACTGAGGGGCTCACTCCCCTATGGCCATTCATCCCTCATTTACCACCGTCCTTTCCTGTTTCCTTGCTTGCCCTTGCGGTCAAATGGTTCACAATGGAACACTGTTTCCTTCCACCGGCACATTCCAAGCCTCACCTGAACAAATCTAACATCAAGAAGCTATTTTACCTTTTAAAGTGCACTTAGCATTACATGGTCGAATAAGGATTTTGCTTGGTTTGGATGGTAAATTATTACGTTCTTAGCATTCATTTTTAAGAACACAAATGTAAAAAGGGCGGGGCCTAATTTATTATGTACTGTATAATAATTTTCATTTCGCAAAGCATAAAATAACTTATTCAAGCACTTAAACTAACCAAGAACTATTACCATAAATTGTTACTGACTAAAAGGTAAAATGGATTAAGACATTTATTTTATGTTTTAAATATATTATCACAGATAACTAACTATTCACAGATTGCTCATCTCCAGTGTCGTGCTGTTTAATGTAGTTTGTGAACTGTCCGCTTTGCCGCGTGTCAACCGTTTATGGACTGGGCGCGGTTGTTAAATAATGCCAGTCTACGGCCAAAACAGTCGCACTACATTACAGCAACGACGCACACACGGTAGCACATAATGAGCCTGTTCTATTTGAACCACGAGCAAAATTGTCCCAATACCATGAGTAACTTATGTATACTATAGATTGCTACTTATGCCATTGTTAAAAACGATCTATGCCATTGTTGGTTTGATTTATTGACAATTGTATTTATTCGCTTTAATTTACTTTATTTCTTCTTCTTGTATTAAAATGTAGAATAAGTTGCTAGATCCCATTTTCCTCCATTTAATAGTAAGGTCTTCTAATACATTAGCAATGTAACTGAAACGAAACCAATTCCACGAACAACATTTTGAGAAGACGTAAAAATAAAAAATAGTATTTTATTACAAGGCCTAATTTTTAACCATTTATTACACAATATAAATAAAACTGTGGTATAGTTGAAGTAATATGAGTACAATAGTGCCACAAGCAGGCCATAGTATTGTTTTGAACGAAATGACAACGTCAATAAAAAACAAACTGCCACTTGGGGCAGTTCAACCCTTTTTTAATGGCGTGTAGAAGATAAACCGGCGCCATTAAACCATCTTCCAAGAACTGCAACGCCTAATCATGTTATTAAAAGTGCGAGAAGCCGTATAAGCCCTCCGCAGCCAGATACAAGCGATAAGTTATCCCCGCATTAACCTGACAGTTATTACAAGGTCCTATAATTACGATGTTTACACCCGTAGATTGTCGGGTCCCCCGCACTCTCCGGTCGCGAACTGTTCTCTCTCCGTCTCACATCCCGCCCGGCATTATGTCATCTCCAAACTAGTCCTCAACTAGATCGATTTCAAACTTCTATTCCACTTATACTGGGTTTCATTTTTTATTATTTTCATTACTTAATAGTTTTACTCCCCAACTCCCACCAAAGAGTTCTACCACAGCAGTAGTATATGTCCACAAAAAAAGTTTCATTGAATCAAAAGTAAGAAATATTCTGTTGCTCATTCAAATAGTTGTAACATTCTTAAGGGTGAGACTTAGGGATGTGCTAAATAAGCTTCTTGAAGCTTATTGAAGTAAGCAGCTCAGCTACTAAATAGTTGAGTGAGAATACCTACTTTTCGGCAGCAGTTATCCTCATCCAACAGTTACAGAAGATAGGTTAGTCAACAGCAGTGAACAAACAGTAAGCGCTTTTCTATATTAGTTGCTGTCTGCAGCTCTCTTGCACTGTTGCGATGCAGCAAATGTGAACTGACTGCTCAGCTTCATGTTATGATCTGCCTCTCTCTCAAGTAATTGGTGCAAACGTGCCAATATGTGTGCTTTAGTTGAGCAAAACTGCTTTTAATAAGCAGCTTAATTAAGCAGCGTAGTGATGGCAACTGCTTTCAGCTAAGCTGCTTCTTTCAAACAGCAGTTTGGCACATCTCTAGTGAGGCTGGAGTGAGTTTGTGGTAATCGGATTTAAAAAGTTTCTAATTTCAAAAATGAATGGAAATGACCACACCAACAAAGTGAAAAACCCATTTAACTATCAACAAGAACAAGAGTATATTTATGGCTATTGAACAATAGAATTTCTATAGCAAGTCGCATACAAAAAACTATTACAACTTATTTTTAAGTTTAAATTAACCCTCAATTCACGAATTTGTCCAGATCTAAACAATTTAGATCTGATATTAAACACACGCTTTAAGGAGCTATGTTTTAGTAAATCACCAGTCAGTAAAGATATATTTTAGTAAATCACCAGTCAGTAAAGATATGTTTTAGTAAATCACCAGTCAGTAAAGATATATTTTAGTAAATCACCAGTCAGTAAAGCTATGTTTTAGTAAATCACCAGTCAGTAAAGCTATGTTTTAGTAAATCACCAGTCAGTAAAGATATGTTTTAGTAAATCACCAGTCAGTAAAGATATGTTTTAGTAAATCACCAGTCAGTAAAGCTATGTTTTAGTAAATCACCAGTCAGTAAAGCTATGTTTTAGTAAGTCAACATTCAGTAAAGCTATGTTTTAGTAAATCTACAGTCAGTAAAGCTATGTTTTAGTAAGTCAACATTCAGTAAAGCTATGTTTTAGTAAATCAACAGTCAGTAAAGCTATGTTTTAGTAAATCAACAGTCAGTAAATATATATTTTAGTAAATCACCAGTCAGTAAAGCTATGTTTTAGTAAATCAACAGTCAGTAAAGCTATGTTTTAGTAAATCACCAGTCAGTAAAGATATGTTTTAGTAAATCACCAGTCAGTAAAGCTATGTTTTAGTAAATCACCAGTCAGTAAAGATATGTTTTAGTAAGTCAACATTCAGTAAAGCTATGTTTTAGTAAATCTACAGTCAGTAAAGCTATGTTTTAGTAAATCAACAGTCAGTAAAGATATATTTTAGTAAATCTACAGTCAGTAAAGATATATTTTAGTAAATCTACAGTCAGTAAAGCTATGTTTTAGTAAATCACCAGTCAGTAAAGCTATGTTTTAGTAAATCACCAGTCAGTAAAGATATATTTTAGTAAATCACCAGTCAGTAAAGATATATTTTAGTAAATCAACAGTCAGTAAAGATATATTTTAGTAAATCAACAGTCAGTAAAGATATATTTTAGTAAATCACCAGTCAGTAAAGCTATATTTTAGTAAGTCAACAGTCAGTAAAGCTATGTTTTAGTAAGTCAACAGTCAGTAAAGCTATGTTTTAGTAAATCAACAGTCAGTAAAGATATATTTTAGTAAATCAACAGTCAGTAAAGATATATTTTAGTAAATCACCAGTCAGTAAAGCTATGTTTTAGTAAGTCAACAGTCAGTAAAGATATATTTTAGTAAATCAACAGTCAGTAAAGATATATTTTAGTAAATCAACAGTCAGTAAAGATATATTTTAGTAAATCACCAGTCAGTAAAGCTATATTTTAGTAAGTCAACAGTCAGTAAAGCTATATTTTAGTAAATCACCAGTCAGTAAAGATATATTTTAGTAAATCAACAGTCAGTAAAGATATATTTTAGTAAATCAACAGTCAGTAAAGATATATTTTAGTAAATCACCAGTCAGTAAAGCTATATTTTAGTAAGTCAACAGTCAGTAAAGCTATGTTTTAGTAAGTCAACAGTCAGTAAAGCTATGTTTTAGTAAATCAACAGTCAGTAAAGATATATTTTAGTAAATCAACAGTCAGTAAAGATATATTTTAGTAAATCACCAGTCAGTAAAGCTATATTTTAGTAAGTCAACAGTCAGTAAAGCTATGTTTTAGTAAATCAACAGTCAGTAAAGATATATTTTAGTAAATCACCAGTCAGTAAAGCTATGTTTTAGCAAATCATTAGTCATTAAAGCTATGTTTTAGTAAATCACCAGTCAGTAAAGCTATTTTTTAATAAATCACCAGTCAGTAAAGCTATGTTTTAGTAAATCAACAGCCAGTAAAGATATATTTTAGTAAATCACCAGTCAGTAAAGCTATGTTTTATCAAATCATTAGTCATTAAAGCTATGTTTTAGTAAATCACCAGTCAGTAAAGCTATTTTTTAATAAATCACCAGTCAGTAAAGCTATGTTTTAGTAAATCACCAGTCAGTAAAGCTATGTTTTAGTAAATCAACAGCCAGTAAAGATATATTTTAGTAAATCACCAGTCAGTAAAGCTATGTTTTAGCAAATCATTAGTCATTAAAGCTATGTTTTAGTAAATCACCAGTCAGTAAAGCTATTTTTTAATAAATCACCAGTCAGTAAAGCTATGTTTTAGTAAATCAACAGCCAGTAAAGATATATTTTAGTAAATCACCAGTCAGTAAAGCTATGTTTTAGCAAATCATTAGTCATTAAAGCTATGTTTTAGTAAATCACCAGTCAGTAAAGCTATTTTTTAATAAATCACCAGTCAGTAAAGCTATGTTTTAGTAAATCACCAGTCAGTAAAGCTATGTTTTAGTAAATCAACAGCCAGTAAAGATATATTTTAGTAAATCACCAGTCAGTAAAGCTATGTTTTAGCAAATCATTAGTCATTAAAGCTATGTTTTAGTAAATCACCAGTCAGTAAAGCTATTTTTTAATAAATCACCAGTCAGTAAAGCTATGTTTTAGTAAATCACCAGTTAGTAAAGCTACGTTTTAGTAAATCAACAGTCAGTAAAGCTATGTTTTAGTAAATCACCAGTCAGTAAAGCTATGTTTTAGTAAATCACCAGTCAGTAAAGCTATGTTTTAGTAAATCACCAGTCAGTAAAGCTATGTTTTAGTAATTGACTAGTCAGGAAAGCTATGTTTTAGTAAATCACCATGCAGGAAAGCTATGTTTTTGCTTATTGGGGAACATTTAAATTAGGTCTTATGTAGAACATATACTGGCCAGATATGATGCAATATGTCACCAGAATTAAATATCATTCCGGCCCACCCTAGGAACATGAATCGTTTACGTAACCATCAACATTAATTATAAAAATGCCATACGATGTATATGATTGTTGAAAAACTTATCCAGCTAACATATATATCCAAGTATTAACTTCAAAACTGTTGAAAATAAGGAGTTTTACAGAATTTCCGTGGTGATTATGAGAGCAATTTTCCTTCCCACCCGGTGTTTATCCTCATTCTT
>JAQJVL010000222.1:0-515000 GCA_035578905.1 Stictocephala bisonia | reverse complement strand
GCATCCAGATAGTTATGGATGGCTAAGTGTATAACCAACCCATAGATGTGTATGAGTCACCCACCACCAACCATTAAAATAATACTTATGTTCGCTTATGGAACTGTTCGCTTTTAGGAAGACACCTATTATACATTCCGATTAGGCTTAATGTGCTATAGTTGGAAAACTTGACTCATTCGATTATTTTTCGAGAGCTTTGAAGAATATAAAACAGTAGAGAAGACGAAAACCAGTAGAAATGTATTTTCCTGTATCGGCTGTATCATAATGCTGGATGTTTCTAATAAATGATGAACTCGTGCTTTAAAAGGTTTTAATTCTGTTTACTTTCTATAACCATGACATTTAGAGTTAGATGAAAGTCAACACCCATTTGAATCATATGCCTGACTATAAATAGCGTAAGTTATCATGTAAAATAAAAATAATTGACTATAGAGCGTCCAAAAATAATTATGGTATTAGCCTACATTTTCTTTGCTTTTATATACATGTTTTTTCAATCAGTTAATTTTTAATTGAAATTAATTAATAAGGAATTTATTGATTGTGTTATTTTATTTTTTATTTGAATACGTTAAGTATCACGTTGCTTGTACAGTCACATTCAAAAACAACCTGTACCACATTCCCGAGTGGTTCAGTTTGTCGTTGGGACACTTTGTCCGCAGCAAGCAACATTCATTCCAAGGTGTCCCAGGTTGTCTTTTCGCGAACGAACAAACTGGACCAAATTCTTGAGTGGTTCAATTTGTCTTTGGGTTACTTTGTCCTTGCTGGATTTTAGAAGATGGTTCAGGTTGTCGTTGGGACACTTTGTCCGCGTCCCAACACAGGAAGCGGCTTGGATGAAGAGGATGTATTAGTAAGGACTTTTTGTGACTCCTAGCCGACTGCCGCCCAGCACGAATCTATTCTCTTTAAGACCAACCTTAAATTTTCTAAAATAAACCATAAACGTGTTCTAAAATAGTTCTTTGAACGTGTTTATTACCTGACTTTAAACGAACTAAATTTTAACAAATTCTTCAATAAATTCTGATTTTATTTATAATTTTCCGGTGTTTTAATTACAACTAAATGTTGACTGAAAAACTTTGAACTTAATGTATCACAAAAGTAAAATAAAAAATATAGTACGCTAAGCAATCAACATTCTCCTTTTTTATACCTTCAAAATGGCATAGTATTAAGAACAGTATAGGAAATATATAATAAATATCTGCCTAACATCAATAAACAATGATATTATGGGATGAGTTCGTAAGAACAAAACAGCAACATGCCATGATGACGAAAGTTAATAAATTGACTCGTATCTTTTTAGAAATGCGTCACCAATATTAGACAATTTTCTACAGGGATAAAGAATTTTCTTTATCCCTGTAGTAATTTACAAGCTTTTAACACTTATTCAGAAGAACTGAATATCTAACAGTAGCTATTTTTCTTCGTTAGATCAGAGAGATTAGATTAAGTTTCGTTAGGCTATGTTACTTTTCATTAAGTTAGATTGATTAGGTTAGTTCCGTTAGGTATAAGAGAAAGATTAACGAGTGGCTGCTCCAAATTAGTTCAGACGTAGCTGAGAGAGGCTGATCAAATCTCAATAGCCTACACATGATTGAAAAATATTGATCCCTGTGTTCTATCAACAAACTAGGGGCCAACATAGTATTAATTCGAATTAATATAATTAAACGAGTCATAATGTATATTTTTGACACTGTTCTTTAATCTATTTATTCTTAACAAAACCATCTTTATGATTGGTAAAAACAAAATCATTTTAGTTTATCTATTAACATTCCACATTACCATTGATATTTATTTTACTATAGTATCCTTATCTACCCTCAGTTCTTTAGTACTATTGCTCTGGTAACAGTTTATCATTTTTTTATCTAACTCTGGTAACTAATTTTTTACCAAAAATATATTTATAAAGTAGAATTTTCAATATACAATGTTTAAAAAATATGTCTTACATTAATATTATTAATAACTGATAGAGCTTACAGACATATAGTCCATGCATGGGGATTATTCATTGTTTATATTGTAAAAGAAATCTCTATGTATATTGAATAAATAGTTTGAATCTGATCTGAATCAGATTAGGTTAGGTTAAGTTTCATTTGGTTAGATAGGTTATATTACAATAAGCTAGGTTTTGTTATAATAAAATAGGTTATGTTAAAATTAAATAGGTTATCAGGTCAGGTTGGCGATGATTGACGTATCCATTAAATAAAAACAATTTTTGTTCTATTTTTTCCGTACGTAAATGTTCAACGATTGATAACTTGTGATCGAGAGATATCTTGTGCCACTATAAGATCCTCACACATATAAACTTGATTCATTCGGCTTTGATTTAAATAAATAAAGTAAGACATTTATGCATATGAATGATTATGGAGTAAACAATAAATTATGAAAGAATTGAAAAAATTGTGATTACAAGAACGAAATCAATAATATTGTGGGGGGGGGGGCGGAACGAGAACACTTATCTGTACAGAGTAGACTAAATTTCTATCTCACAGTGAAGTGAGACATGCGATGAAAACGTACGTCTGTGACGTCAATATTATAATTTTTAATGTTTAGAATCTTATCAAAAATTGGGTTAGTATAATTGATTTGTGTGTTCATATGTTCACTGGATTTTCTTGTTGAGCTAAATATATATGTAATTCTTCTGTTGCATTCTTATATATTTGTGTGAATCAATTTTAATAAAAATGTTAAGGGACTCAGTTTTTAATTTTATTACATCCTAAAAATACGTAAGTAGCCCTAATTTTTAACTTTATATTAGTTTACTATTTTTTTTTTTTTTTTTTTTTTTCTGAGTGGGAGCTAAGCTGTCACTGTCAATGTCACCGAGACAGATAACTCTGCGAGTCTCAAAAGCCAAGCACGGAGATGTGTTGTCACTGACAATGTCACCGAGACCAGATCGCTCTGCGAGTCTCAAAAGCCAAGCACGGATCTAAGCTGTCACTGTCAATGTCACCGAGACAGATAACTCTGCGAGTCTCAAAAGCCAAGCACGGAGATGTGCTGTCACTGACAATGTCAACGAGACCAGATCGCTCTGCAAGTATCAAAAGCTACGCACGGAGCTGAGCTGTCACTGGGACCAGACTTTTTTTCTACGAGTCTTGGAAAGTAAGGCGCGTTTACACTGGCGTTGCAAACCACGGTTGCAGACTGTCATGTCGGAGACTATTGTTGCCGACAAGCGTCGGCAACCGACGTTGGCTACACAGCTCTAGTGCCTACCTTAACGATTGTCTGCAACAACGCAATCTTCCAGAATGGGGAGTGCGGAGGAGGCCATGCTTGCTGCGGCAGCGTGTGTGCTTTTGTCAAAACAACGTAGACCGAGGAGGTACTGGGTCAGACTTTCGTTAATAGCAAGAGAAAAATACTTCACTACTGACATATTAAAAGATTATACTGACCTATTATAGATGATACCGGTCCTTTGTCTGGTGAACCTGTGTGATAGTAGTACACAAAACTTTCTTAGAATGTCCAGCAGTGATTTTGAGTTTTTTATTGCTAGTATTGTACATACAATTAGCACAAAAGACAATACCTACAGAAAAGCTATTCCAGATACAGATAATGCTTGCGGTAACTTTGAGGTTGGTAACTCTGACAACAGATTGTTTTATTTATTTAAAATATAAACACGCTATATCACTTATAGTGCCAGAGGTTTGTGAGGCTTTGATATATTTTTTGAAGGACAATTTGACGGTAAAACTTTAAACTAGTAATATAGTAATTGGATAAAGCATTCGAGAATAAATTGAGAACGCAAATTTATTCATTTTTATCAAATCATTGCCTTGTAAATGTATTTAAACAATTGATATTTCGGTGTTTGGAAACTAAAAAAAGACAGAATAAAGTAAAAATTAAAAAAAAAGAAAAACTAATTACATTAGTAAATTTAACAAGTCGGTCAAACATAAAACTACTTATAAGTACACAAAATTAAAATAGAAGTAGAGGGGGGTGGTTACAGACCGAAATCGCAACTGCAATAACGATTGTCGACCAAGGTCTGCAACCGCCTTTGATCTTTTCCGACTTTAGTAGCCAACACACCGATTCGGTCTGCAACAATCAAATATTGCAGGCGGTTTCTAAGTGTTTTCTTCTCTATTGCCAACAGTCTGCCTCCGTGGTTTGCAAGATCAGTGTAAACGCTCCTTTAGTCCTTATGCTGTCGTCAACAATTTTGCTATAGCCAGATGGTTATGCGAGTCTCGAAAGGCAAGTTCACAGTTGTACTACTGTCTTATGTCAGCTCCTCTCTTCGGATCTGGGAAGGCCAGCCCGCAGCTGTGCTGTCGCCGACAATGTCGCTATGCCGGCTCATTCACTCAATAAATCAACCGGCCGTCATTAGTTAATTGACTCGGTCTGATAAATAAATGTCAACTGGAATATTTTCAGTTAATTCAGTCTGAGAGAATAATCAGAAGCCGTGATCTCTCACAAAGTATTATCACACCATCGATCGCTTGTAACGGTTTACAGTTTGGCTGACTCACTGTCGGCCCAGTCCTCGGGTCGAACTACGCCCCCGCCGGCTGGAGGTCAAACAAACTACTAGTTGTAGAAGAACTGGATACTCGAGACCATGTCCGGTCAACTTCACTTCTAAACAAAATTACGGTACATTATACGTAATTTTTACGAAAAAAAAAATTATAATAGTAAATAAATAAACAAAAACATGAAAAAGAGGGTTTTTAATAATGCAAACGTTTTTGTTGGCATTATTATTAGTGACCCCCAATGGTACAATAGTACCAACAACAATCCCTAGTCCCTATGTATGACTTGGAGAAACCTCAACTAGAAGACTGTCACCAAAGTTGGAAGCGGGCAAGTTGGCGGTTCAATGTGTGTAGGACATTTCTTTTTGACATGAGTGTTTATGCGGAGTGATTTGAAGCTTCAAAATAGTATATAATTGACGGTTGCTATATATTTTTCAATCACCTCTCAACATAAAGTTACATTTGAACAACAATTCTTTGTTTGGGACAACGCATTCCTGAATTCTGTGCTGTGTGTAGCCAAAATAAATCTAAAACTTATTGACGTATAAAAACTCATTTCGTTGATTGTTTATAATCAATTATCGGCGAATGATTTCAAATGCTAAATTCAACAAGAGTTTGTAATTGACGTTTGTAGTAATACAGTAGTGATTAATTTCAGAACGGTGCAACCAGAACAGTGCCGCTAGTTCAGGGAGTACACCGGCACTGTGCTGTGTACCACCTTAAGTTCGAAGAATCCAGAGCTCAAATGTTTAGAGGGAAATTTTACTTCATTTTTACTAATATATTTATGAACTAAATTTCACTTAATCTTCATGTAAAAAAGTCACTAAAATTCACGAGTTTGTCGCTCAGGCTACTCGAAATGGTTGCGGCGCAGTCCCAGTGCACACTTTCAGAAAATCATGTTTTGAAGTTTAGCACTCTCAGACCAGAAGTATAAACAAAGGCCGTTCGTGACTAAAGTGGTTCATGGATCTACGTACTCCATACTTGTCGATTCGGTAAAACATATTCTCAGTTTAATGAAACTATTTTTATTTTTTAAGTGAATTGTTGATTT
This sequence comes from Stictocephala bisonia, assembly GCA_035578905.1. Lineage (NCBI taxonomy): Eukaryota > Metazoa > Arthropoda > Insecta > Hemiptera > Membracidae > Stictocephala > Stictocephala bisonia. The sequence goes on along the minus strand of JAQJVL010000222.1, from coordinate 509,339 downwards.
ATAACGTTTTAAAGTTTTTGTTTAAATTGTTTGTATTTATAAACGATTGTATTAAAACTATTGATCTATATAATGAAGACGTTTAAAAGTTTTTATACTAGTATGATTTTTTTATATACTCTGAGAGATCTAGTTTTAATTGGAATGTAAGTTACGTAGTAAGCAACACCTGGAGACGACAGGAATACTTGTCAAAACGCTGTATTTGGTTTTTCACTAGACACGTTGGAAATCTTTAACAAATCAACTACCATGAACTAGTCAACGTCCCAGTTTTCCTCGTTACTGTCCACCTGCAACCCTGACCGCACGGTACTGCCACAGGAGCCAGTTTCCTCCGTCCGTGTCGCCACTTTATCTCGACACCTCTCCATTAATTAGCTCCTGTCTTCGGAATTCTCCGTCTCTCCGGGGACATGTAAGGATTCGTTTAAAATTCCAAGCTCACACATGGTATGCATTGATTTACGACAAGCCCCATTATGAATATACGTTTTTCCGACGGCGGCCCGCGGTGGTCGCCGATTTTCGGTCGTTTTGGAATCGGCCCTAACCGACCGCCAAGAATGTTCTGTTCAGTTTCCCCCCAATGACCTGACGTTCCATTTCTAGCGCGGTGAAATTAATCATCGACCTCCAAGCAATTTGAGGAATGGTACGAATTATTTTTTAATGTATTACCCAGTTTGTTGCAAAACTGGAAATGCCCTCATTTATAATTTCTTCCTGGAGAATATGTTTAGGAACTTGCTATGAATGATTATCTTAGGAAACTTCAAAGCAGAAAGTCTGCCCGACTCAAGACCACCTTAGTGGGACCTGCCTGATATAAATTTCTGAATATTCTTGTAAGGATTAAAAGAAAGCCCCTCTAAATTGTAGCCCAAGTCAAAACCTTTCCATAAGATTGGCCACATTTCAAAACATTGCAAATTATCAGACACTATAAATAAACAAAACTGCCATGAAAAGGATTTAGGAGTGAAAGAGTGCAATATGTAATTAATTCTAGAAATATCAATAAAATACAAAACTGATTCAAACATTAATCAGCCTTGTGAGTGTTGTGCAGGGAAGTCTTAATTCTGCGACTGTCTAGTACTAATCATGTTTTAAATTTGATTTACCAGAAGATATTGCAAATTATGTATATTCAGCACAGTTTAAAAATAATCTTTGAATGTTAAAGAAACCTGCAGTATACTAAACAAAAAAAATAGCAGTAACATTTTCTTGTAAAAAGTAATAAAGAACTTTAGAACAGTATGTATGTACAATGGGAAAGTGAGAGAAAACCTCCGTTAAACATTCATGTAATATCAGCAGGTGTGAAGCGCATCTTCAAATCCATAAATATGATACAAGGTGGGATACATCCGTCAATAGCCAAATGTCCGGTAGAATTGCCTATCAATTTGTACGATGAACGATGTGCAAGATGGATCAATTGTGTTCTCTTTATTGACTACACAAGTAGCCTAACACTTATTTTATTCAATTCAGTCTTATAACATATGGATGTTTATCTGTTTAGAAGCGTAATTATTTAGGATAATCTGGAAGCCAACTGATACCAAGTGACCTTCCTTATCAATCAGGTAACTGGCCATATCCGAGAGATGATGGAGCGCTCACAAACCACGATCGGTGGATTAGCCGGTATCCAAGCACATCGCATGACATACATGCACTGCGACAAAATTGCGAACCTCGGACCGTTCTAGGACGACCTGGAAACCAATAGATACTACTGACCTTCCTTATCATCCAGCTACCGAGTACCAACCATACCCAGGGGGATGATGGAGTGCTCTCAAACTACGCTCGGCGGATTAGCCGGTCGAGCATAACGCGTGACATTACTGCACTGCGACAATATTGCGAACTATGGAGCATTCTAGGACGATCTGGAAACCAACTGTTACCACCAGACCTTCCTTATCAGTCAGCTACCGACCATATCCGGGGGTTGATGGAGCGTTCAGAAGCCACTATCGGCGGATTGGCCGGTATCCAAGCACATCGCGGGACATTACTCCACTACTACAATATTGCGGTCGTGCTAGTGGCAGTAAGTAGTATCAGCACCATCTGTCGGCCTCCCACATACATACTCTCGGAGTATGACGGGTGGATACTCTCGCCGACCGCGACAGCATTTATTTCGGCTACTTATTTACATAGATACTGGACGAACAATCCGCGTATTGAAAAGATTGGAATCGGCTCGTCTGGGAGTCGCGGCGACATCGACCTGCGGGCAGGTCCAAGTCGATAACTACTGTATTCACTCGGTAAATACGAGCGTGCTCGACTCATTTTGAACACAAATCCCCTCTATTAGTCTCTGGGAAATGCTAAGATTGCATGAATTTACTGAGTGGACTGTAACCCCGGCTTAAATGTAAATCATGTAGACTGTAACGCATTGTCTTGCACCTGATAAAGAAGTACCATAGGAATCATTAACATTACTTTATGAAATTTGAATTCCTAAATGGATTGTACACCTTCACCTAGAGCGGCACATACAAACTACGTGCTTTGACGTTATCACTTATCTCCACGTCCTGAAAAAATGTGGACATTGATTTACTTGTGTATGGCTTGTGCCATATGGCCGTGATTGTGTGTGTGTGTGTGTGTGTGTGTGTGTGTGTGTTTTTTTTTTTGTTTTTTTATTATAGTAGATTTAAAAGGTACCCATATATCCACCAATCCGTGAAACATTAACAAAGGCTGGAAAAGAATCTTATAATGTTTGTACAATACATAAAACATTTTGTCAATCAGTGAAAAAAATATATATAAAGCTATTTCCATCAGTTACTGACAAAATGGTTATTTCCCAAAGGATAAAATCAGAATACGAAAATCAGAGGACATTAATCACATGTGTAGAAAAATACGTCATTAGATTCATAGTATGTTGTTCGTTGAAATACTTGCAGTACCTGGGGCAGGTTTTGTACCACCTACAGCAGTATGATGGCTGTTTGTCTAAATATAGACAACTGTCTACAAAAATGTTCTTTGTAGTAATTTAGTAGGAGTAAATTAGCAGATCCAGTATGATGAAAGAATCATCTTAAGCGGGCCGTTTGATTTCACGAAAAACGCCAAAAACATGAATTTCAATTTCAAAGATTCGGTGAGTTATAATGATCTTTTTGCAACACTTGAAGTGTCATGTAATAGGGAAGAACTGTTCTAGTGCATCAGAAGTTGATTTTGTAAAAAGTCGAGAGTTTTTATGGAGCATCGTCCAATTTTGGAATAACGAAACGAATAAGCAAATGGATGTGACAAAAAGGATACTAAAGCATTCCATTTAGAGGGTAGAATATTTATTCGAAATGAGACTGAATCTTTATGCGATGATTCTCACAACCTGGCATGTGAATGTGTCTTTCTGGTAAACATCAAACACAGGAGCACCCCTCTGTTTTTACATACATGCATGACTGATCGTAGAGAGGTGAATATAGAGTATGCGTGATTAATGCGAATATGGTTGAGAACTAGTATGTGTGAGAATTTAGAAAGTGTACTATCCCAGAATGTCAAACCAATTGCCGGAAGTCCACAGCTGATGCATTTATTATTATTGGTTTTATAAACGGAAAGATACTACATTGACATCGGACCTATTACCATTATATTACTGTATATAAAATATAACCATTCTACTTTACCAACAATAGCCACAAAATTAAGAGAACGGCCACGCTTCAGATAAAACTTATACATTTGGCGACTTTGATAACTTTACGAGAACTTTACATAGATCAGTATTCAGGTCGTTTGAAGTGTAAGAAAATATCGGCGTTGTGTTGATTACCTAGCTCTAAGTACAAGCAAAGTATTTAAGAAAAAAATACCAAGAAAAGCAACACGGAAGTATTGTCAAGATTCTCAACATTATAGAAAGGCCCACCGGGAAAATACCTTTGAACGTAATAGGTCATCTAAACAATTTAGGCTAAATTCAGTTCTTAAAGAACTATATAATACTCTACAATTTTGTGATTTATCCAACATCAATTGGATCAAATGGGATTCATTCTGTGAACTAGTGTATTTAAAAGTGATAAGTAAAGTGATGGTAAAACTGTTGAAGTACCAGCACTAGATCGCCTATCATCCAAATTATCTAAATGTAAAGGTGCAGATCTTCTGTACTTGTATGAAAACATTGGTTGAGAATTCACTAAAATTGACTTTTTTTGTAAGTATGAAGATCAAAATGTCTACTACTTCTATTACAAACAACTTTTTTTTCTTAATTGGTTAATACTGTATTTTTTAAAGAAAAGCCCAATACATGAAATACTTTAATTTAAAAAAAAAGCTATTGGGAAGACCTTGATCGAGCTTACAAAAGTTACGTATCAAATAATGCAGAGTTTCCAAGCACCATAAATGAATATGTGGGTTGCATTAAGTGTACATCTAAGTAAACCGTAAGTATAAAAGATCTTTATAGATAAATTTAAAATATGACAAATGTAAATTTTTAACTTCTAAAAGAACAATGGCGTAGGAAACAGTGTAAATTCTTTTTTGGCAAGGACCTCCATCAGCCTCTTAACCTCCTAAATCTTACCGACAGACAAGGGATATCCTGGTACTATTTGATAACAACGTTTCATCTGCAATTCTCTTTATCAGCAGGTTCATAAAACGTCCGAAATCCGACATTTAGCCCACAACAAGTCGGTTGATTGGCCGACCCGGGCATTACAACAAGCTTTTACGGCTCCCCGTAAACACGTTGACGACCCAATAAATTCACCAACACATGTCACGAAAGAAAACAATCCGCCGAGTGATTTATCGACTCCGGCGACGGAAACGGCCTTTGGATAACGCTAAAACCGGGAATGTGAGATAGATTCTTGCTAGACGAATTGATACGGCTTTCTTGTCACTATAAATTGTCACATTGCTATTTTACTATCATCTGGTCCAGTGCAGAATTAACGACCCAGTAGCGTGGTTGTTTTACGTACAGAGACACCCTGCCTGATTCCAATCACCATGAAAAAACAGTTTGATTCTAATCTGCAACCAATTATAATAATCTATAATAACACATTATTATGTAAAGAAATATGATGCGAAACATCTCTCCTTTCAAGTCGGCAGTCAGGCAATGTGTGTGTGTATGAGAAAGAGCGCATGGACAATCTATCTTTACTCACTATATCTGTCTCTCTCACACTGCCTTTACTCAGAGCAGATCACTCTCTCGGTGACTTATTAAACCTAAATATACAGTCTGACTTTTCGCCGTATAGTATGTTCTTTTTATATCGATTTGAATTCATTGGAAACAGTAACAGAGCACTAAATAATAGGTCAGCCAATGCAATATATGATTGGTGAACTGTATATAGAAGAGTTCACCAATCACAGTAAATGTAAAGTTTTAAAGTTAGGTGGTAGAGAGGACTGTCTAGTAGTCCTAACCTCTCCTTAAAAATAAAATCGGCATTAATTTTAAAATGCACACGCCATCCCACGAAACGCAATAAAATTAATAATATATCACAATTAGAATCTACATTTTCCGGTGACAACCGCGTCAAGGTAATATCTACAATATTTACAAGATGAACAGACGTTTCGCCTATACTGTGATGTGGCATCCTCAGTGGTTTCTCTGAGTCTCCGGAAAATGTAGATTCTAATTATGACACTGGCCGCTTAAGCCTAAGTTCTAAGAATAATATATCATGTTTACTTTAAATTAAACGTATGTTTGTACCAGCTGATACAGAAATTTTCACGAAGTTTTATAGATTAGTTTGTATAAAATGAGTGACCAGATAGTATGAATTCAGCAGCGTATTCTTTGTAGGAAAACTTTTTTTAGAAACTCCTTTCAGCCCAACAACGTAGACCTACGTAACCATCCTCTTTCAAACATAACTTCTCTTTTACCTTCTGCCGGCAGTCCAGCAGCACAGCGCACCTCGCGTTCCACTGTCCATCGTTCCGCAAGTCAGTGTTGACCCACCAGCCCGCTATGCCGGTAGCACCCGGCTAACGAACAGGATTCTCTCTCTATTTATCTTGTATTCACTACCGTCTCCTTCTTGTTTACATTGCCTTCCTCGGGGAGAGAATGTACGCTTATAACTTGCTACGTGAGTTCAGCCACCATACCATACGGCCCATAAACTCATGTCGGAGGACTTAATAAACACCCAGAGCCACAAAAATTAACTAAGAACACAAAACATTCTAATTTAATACAAAAATAACAGATTAGTATAAGCGAAGGTATGGCTGAAGTGCTAGTTATTTAAATGCTTAAAAGGTCTTAAGTGTTATGGATTATTAACAATTAAACACCTTATGAAATATTGTTTTTATACAGGGGATTTATAGGACAGAGTTTTCCACAGAGGGAGAAAAACACAGAAGAACAAAAGAGCAAAGCTGAAGTGTCAAATATCGAAAACCATATAAAGTAAACAAAATCACTTACACCCTGCAAAGTGCAATTTTATTCGTGCATTAAGGTTTAAATAACTTCAAAGAGGTCATATCACATCGACCACCAGGCATCAAAATAAAGTATCACTCACTAAGACGAGGGGTTTAGTGAAAAGAACGTCGATAAAGAGGATAGAAAATTGGTTGTTTCGACGATATAAAAGCGATGGCAGGCGCTCGGGATGAAATCCTCCAATAACATGTGGCCCAGGCCTGTCCCCGAGGTTTAACCTGTCAGCAGGGTCTGTGGTCCATAAAGATGTCATCTCTTAGGCTGCGGAGAGACAGTGCCGATAAGGTGATTCGAACATGAGAGGTCGATAAATTTTTATCCACCTGAGCCGATGCTACTTCTTATGCGCTTCAATATAGGATTATAAACATTACCTACATAATGACGACTTAGCTAACGGATTTAAGTCTGTTATAGGAATTGTTTTTAAAGATACAAAAATAAAATACATGAGCTTTTTCTAATGTTTTAAAAGTTTATATTTTAAGCAAAAGTTAATTGTAATAGATAGTTTATTTCATACTAGCTATTTACCCGAGTACATATAAAAAGTAATGTTTCCGTTTATTTTATAATATGTTAAATTTCAATAAAAATCATTTAGCCTTTCAATTCAATAAAACTTTCAAAACATTTTATTTGTTTTTATCTAACATCTGATGGGGTCAAATAAGTAAAGTAACTCATACATTTAACCTAATACCCCACTTGAGTGAGTTTAAAAAATTTTCATTTTATTCATATTTTTTTAACAGCCAGTGATTAATTAAATAAATAAAATGAAACTATTATAAACAATTGTTAAATTTGTATTCCCATTGGGCTTACATTGATACTTCTAAGAGCACCTGGGGCGGTGCCCTGGTGGAATTTCAAAATAAAGATTTGCCTATGCGTTAACTAGAGACCCTAAGAATGTCCATGCAAAATGTCAGATGAATGGGTCTAGTAGTTTTTGCTTGATTGACTAACACACACAGACAGACACCATTAGATGTTTATATACAGTAATTAATAGTAAGATATACTATATTGAAAATAACGTTTGTAAACAAGAAAAAATCTCAAATTAGAATAGATATGATGGAAGATTCTTGGCTTTCGATGGTTTATGTTTTACCTACACATAAACAATTACAAATATTGTTATGATTGTCTGATTGGCAATAATGCTGAGTGAAAATGCATGGGAACTAACCAATTTTATTACTGAATTTTAAACATCGAAAAAAACACTGGAAATTCTACATCGTGATTACATAAGTACAAATATCAAAAGCTACTTTAGAAATTTCTTTGGTTAAGATAGAACAATGTGTATTTATAGAGTTTTAACTAAAGATAAAATCTGATATACACTATTATGATATAAATCAATAATGACAGTGTTGATAATTATTATTGGACCTGCACAGAGATGTACGTAAGTTTGATGGTGAGACACTTCTTATATCCCCGGCACCCAAACGCAGTGGACCGTTGAGATTGTGTCTGCCACCCTGCCGCCCTCCATATGTCGCCCTAATTGTCTCTCTATGTCACCACATTGTCTCCACACCTGGTCTCCTGTCATCACTGGTTGGCGTCTGAGCGGAGCAATCAAAGGCTCTTCTCCTGGGTCATAAGGGTTGCTCAGCATCCTTCTTCGCCCCAAGGACATCTTCACATATGCAAATCAGTATCCTTCTTCTTCGTTTGTGATCAGCCTGACGAATAACCTGTGAAAACAGTTTTCAAACATCCGTCTTCACATAAAAAGAGTTCCAGCATGTACGGGCAGGATATGTTAGCCCATACATTTGATAAACAATTAAACTTGTATTAACGAGGTAGAGGTGTTGTTACAAAGAATGTGCTGTGTTTCATGACAGTACACTGGAACTTTGTGGTACGTGGTAAGAGTTCTATCTTCACCACATAAATAAACGCTTTATGGGCGTGTGATTTGGACATTTGTACTCACTAACAACAAAGTGGTTTTACAGGGGAGTGAATTTCGATGTGGCTGCTGATACCCCAAGGGTTGTGAATTTGAATTTACCGAAAATCACAAAACGTTCGAAATGCTACAACTAAGAAATAATTTTGTATACAATGTTTAATGCTTCAAACAAAATTTCTTTAGAGAAGTTAGATAAGTAACTTCATTCTTTTAAATTTCATTTTTGTAACAATATGTTCTTAGACATAATGCTAACTTTATTCAGGCTACTAATATATTTAAAATTGATGTATTAGCACGGACAAGAGTGCGTTCAGCACGTGCACAACAAAAGGCCTAACGAGGTGAGATGTTATAACTATGAGATCGCATGTGGCACGCTCACCGGCCGGAACATTATTACTGGAAAATTGGAAACGACTGAGCACGGGAAATATATGCAAACGAGACGACCTCTGCAGGCCCCAAACTGCTCGGTGGCAATTCTAACACCTCAGTAGTCTGCCTATAAATGACCATTTTACAAAACTGAACATTCCGACTAAAGCTATTTCAGATACCATAGAAAACTTTTCATCATAGGTCTTGACCTAAGGTTTGTATCGCAGCAGGTCGCTGCCGTGGCATTCTCCAAAGAGTCAAGGATCAAGCATGCGGCCTCACGGAGCGCGTTCACCCATTGATTGATAACAATCACAACTTCTCCGAGGACCGATTGATTTCGGCAAGTGTTTTTACCATTCCCTCGACCTCCAGCCCATTGTGATAGCTTTCTATTGCACAAGCGTCGACCTGTCCGGCAGAGAGACTCGCAGGCCCTTTCAAAACAGTCTCTAATCGAGCGACCACTTGACGTTCGCAGTAAGAAACGATTTGAATTTTTATGTATTACTTTTTATGGGGTATAATTTTTTCTAATCCAAATCAGGAGATTTTCATGTCAATGAGCATAATAAAATGACACAACATTTTTAACGAAATTAAATAAATAGTAAAGATGATTTGATTAGCACGGTTCAAAATACAAAGGTTAATATAAGAGAGCATTATGGGTAATTGAATCACAAGTATGTCTTTCACCCTGCATTCAACATGTAATCTTGTATTAGTAGAACAGATTGGTAGGACGTCGAATAAGTAGATAAGTAGTGGGGCTCATCAAGAGATGTTTACCTATATAAAATGTATGGAAAAGCCATAAAAGAGCAATGTGTACGTATGTAAGTCGGTGGATTCTGATCGTGTATTATCGGTGGGTAAGTTCCATCAAATCATGTATCATAGGTGAGTACGGGGGATCATCTATCCTCATGAGGATCAGTCTAGTCAAGATTACCTGGTACCAAGGTGAGAAGTAAAACCTAGCAACAGTGTACATATGCAGAGTGGGTGACTGGCGTCAACACCTTCTTCTGCAAGATTTAAAAACTTAAAGTTAAAACTAACAGAAGGCCTTATTTCCAGGCGAAGTTAGAGCTAAGTAGCCCTCTATAGCACTTAACCTGGCGTTGAGGGTGTTTGTAGAGAAGGTGGGAGGGGGGATTTCAAGTGTACAATGTGTAGTGCACGTGAGAGGATATTACTTAGCTGTGTAAGTGTAGGTTGAACTGGAGGGCGGGCCAATCGCCAAGCGGTTGAAAGGACACAACCCTGATGCAAGTGTGCTATGTATACACTGGCTAGACGTGATCTTTACGGCGGAGCAGCTAATCAAATTATCAACATGCTTTATGGTCACATAATTGCAGGTTGTGCAGCAGATACAGAGATGTCCCGCTCTCCACAGGGGCTACCTACACATAAACCACTTGGGTAGGTGCTCTACCACCGCCAGATGCATTTCAATTAGCCTTTTGACAAGCAAATTGCGAATTATAGGCGCTAATTCCGAACCGTTCGGATTTGTTTTGCGACGGTCGGACGTCGACGGAAAATTTTAATCGCGATCATAATGCGATCGACCAAACGGTATACTGTAATTACAGATCGCTTAATTCGCCCCACCGAGCGTTCCGGACAAGGGAGCACCGGAATTTATGCAGATTATCGGGCGGATAGGAGAGATTTATAACTTCATCACCGGGGTCGAACGGATTTTAATGCCGCCGTTTTTTTATGATTTACTGCCAAAATGTGTGTGTGTTGAGGTCGAAAAGGACAGCTCAGTTCGGTCTGCCATGGTATAGTGCAATTCCGGGGGAATTAATTCGCTCTCGATCGCGCTCGGCAGGAGGCCACGATAAAAGTGAAAATCGGGCTAATAAAGATCGAAGTGCGGGTATGTAGGGCGCGGTACGACACAGCGTGTACCATGACTTGGCGAGTCTTGTAGATTTAATTGATACGCCGGCCTCGATCCTTTCTCTCTCCGTGGTACGGTTTAATGAGGTTTCGTATAGATATAGAACCGTCAACATAATGGACAGTTAATTTTCTCTGTTCAATTGACTGTGTTGAAAACTTCATTTAAATCGTTATTGTTGAAGAAATTTGTTGTTGATACTAGAATATTATTTACGGGGTAGTTTTAATATCAAATCCGAATAATTAATAGTAACCGTCAACCACCTAGTTACACATCAAATACGTTATAAGTAACAATAGTAACATAATAATGTTAACAAATTAACTACAAAACAAACATAACTTTAAACTTGTAAACCGACGAAAGGTTAAGACCACCAAAAGAGAGAAACAACGTGCTTTATCATAAATAAACAACGTTTCAAGATTTTTGTAAGGAATTTTAAAGGACTGAGACTTGAATGATTATTTAAATACCCTGAAACATTGTACAATCACTAAATAATTATTTGTAAAAGAGTTTAGTTTTTCTTCAAATTTGCGTAGATGTCTACTTCAAAGATAGTAGTCCATCTCTTTCATATGTTTAGATTTGCTTTTCTTCACTTGATGGTAATTTCAGATCGCAAAGTCCGTAACTTTGTCAACTATGTTGATAGTCACAGAAATCAAATGTCTATAATGATCTCAAATCTTAGACATTTTCCATTTGGAAAGATTGAACAGTTTTCAGAACATACTGTTGTTGTTTATCACCAAAAGACAAACTATGCAAGTGGTTCCTATGTATTACTGTAAATAAAAGAAAGGCAACTGAATGTATAGTAGTACAATTTGAGAATGTCCAGTAGCAACCTCAAGCTAAGAATATATTGCGGGTTTCAGCTACAAACATACAATCGACAAATTGTTAAATCACAAATAACACACTAAAACACAAATCCGGGTTCATTCTCTGGTATGAACACTCGTCTCGTCAGTCAATTAAGGAATTAAGCATTAATTATAAATAAATGGAGGTTTAATTTAGTGGTTTTAGGGCTTATTTGATAGCTGTAATTTGCAAATTCATATTTTAGATTTTCCGACCGCATTTCATATTCAAATACTTTGGCGTTTTTTGACGAGGGTTAGTGAATGGGTGAGCAAGCTTTAATTGGCGGCTCAAAGTCCGTCTTTCAATTGAAACAACCCGTAAATGACATACTAGAGGCTTGTTAGGAAAGCCGGCCAGCTAATATTTACATCCGCTAATGGTTTTCATCAACGATGGAACGACAATTACTGAATTAGCATGCCGAAAAGTTAATAACTACGGGCTGGAACAACCAACTAGGCGGGTCTAAACACACATTATACAATCGTGGACTTTAACAGTTACCCTATGATTAACCCTATCCGGTGGAGGCAGATGATGTAATTTGGCCATATGTAGAGATGTCGACTTAATTGTAGTTAAGGGCTGACCATCGGCTGTATTGTAGGTAAGGAAGTCTGACAATCGATTCATTATTGCAGAGAGAGAATTGAATAGAAATATATTAGCTGCGCTCTTTACACCTCGGCCTTCGGCATCAGCCTGTGAACTTTGATTACAAATAATAGTAGATTAACTGTATAATGTAAAATCACAATATTAATTTTATTTCCAGTAACTCACTCGCATTGCTTGCGTTGTTACCCATTATTATAAAAAGCCAATTATATTACTTAGCTTATTTTGACAGCTAGTTATTGATCTAATATTCATCTAACCTCCTCAACCTGCTTCATGCCATTGGATTATCTTCCAGATGCATGAAAAAAAAAAAAAATGGAAAGAGTTCCAAACATCTAAACTAAACTAACCTCCTCAATATTAAAAACGCCATTGTTTACATTCCAACTGCTGTTGGAAATCATTATTTATATTTGAACAGCTGCTACATTTTGATTCATTTAAGCCTGTCTTCATGTTCTTCTTATGACCAAAAACCATATTTTGAGAGCATCCCATACTCTTCAGGGTGAAAATATTGAAGAATCCTATATATTAAAACAATCGGGTCATTAAGTTCACTCACTTTCTGAACTTATTAAATGACCGATTTTAATTTCTAAGTCGTGACGGAGCTAGATTTTTAAAATTCTCTTAGATTTTTTCCCTACATGGCGTCAAAGTTGCAATGTTATTCTTATGGAGTTTAATTTTAATTTACCTGCTGGTGGTATAAATAAATGTTAAATGGTCCGAATAATTTGTTAGGTTAAACATAGAGAGCAGCACAGTAAAATATCAAGTTTATATTTATAGAAGAAGTGACAAATTAAAAATCAATGCTGAGCCTTAACCACAATAGGTAGGATTTTGAAATGTTGACAGTATCTTTATTTTAGGGTCTAGATGCATGATAAGAAAGGATTTTGTAAAATTTCAATGTTCAGATGCAAATATCATTAATTTTTTTTTATGTACACCTCTCCATAAGAAATACATAGAGGCCGATCTAAAAATCAACGTTCAGCGTAAACCGTAAAAGATAGCTACTTGAAATTTTTACAGTACCTTCGTTTTATTGTCTTAGTGCGTGCTAAAAAAAGATTTTTTGAAATTCCATTTCTGAGGGGTAGAAAAAGCCCCCAAACATTCCATTTGCCCCCAAAATAATAACATTGGCATTAATTTGTATAGTAATTTATTTAAAACATCTGAAACAAAAAAACATAAACATGACACAAATTTTTTACACATGTGATTAATTACTGTATTATTTTTTATTTGGTGACAAATTACTTTGATTTAAATTGTTTTTAGTTGTACGTAAATAATTATTCCTAAAGTTTGGGTAATTGAAGTTAACGTGTACATATTAATTCCCTGGAAGAGAGGTTTCATCATTTTCATTGTTTATATGACTCAGGTTCATTTTTTCTCGCCTTTTTTTGCAAGACATAGTTGAAGCTGGGAATATAGTCGTAGATGGTGAGTGTGTACCTCACCGTATGATCTTGGGGATCTTGCCTATTTTACTCCCTGTCTTATATTGTACACGGTTTAGCGTCTCGAGTGTCTGAGGTACGGGTAGCTATCGTAAATCACGTGTCTAACAACTAGCAGAGGTTCAAACAGTTCACTATGAACCGGGTAGGCCAACAATACTCCAATAAGCTATAATAAATATCCGAAAAGTCCAAATGTGAAACTCACGGTACATCTTGTGAGCTCAAGGCAGCAGGAGACATTTCCCCCTTCGATCTGAAATATATCGTGATGGCAAACTTCTAGCCTAATATGGATAAAATTAAATGGATAAATGACGTCTCTGGTTCAGGGGAAACATTTTGAAGGCCATTTCGCAGCTTACTTGCTGTAACATCAACATGAATGACGACCGTGAGAACATCTCCACCCAGAAGCTCCTCTGATCCTATGATCTGTCAACCATCCTGTTTATTCTACACCCATCATACAATTCCTCAAGCTTCTCTGTCAAGCTTTATTATTATGGCTGATTTTAATGTGTCTGTTACAGTAAAATTCTCTCTTATAAAAAAAATTAGAGTTCGACTTAGAGGTGATGAAACTGCTGGAAACTTTTCTGATCTAAATTTGAGAATAGGTGATAGTAAATATTCCGAATCTGGAGGAAAGATTGATTTGCCCTCAGAACTGGGAAATGTGGTAATTACTTTAGATGAAATAATGAACAGAATATATACTAAATTAAGCATAAATCAACTGAGTGGCTTTGTGAAAAAGCAATATTGACTCCAAAAATGAGACAGCTGTAGAAATTAATAATATTTTACTAAACTCTTTTCAAGAAACAAAAGTTGAATACCTACCCATAGAGTCAATTGTACAAGGAGATGATGCTGTACAATGTCCAACTGAATTTCCACCACATAGAATCACTTTTAAAATTAGAAAACCTGTCATGCTTCTCAGAAACCTTTTTCCACCAAAATTATGCAATGGTACACGTTTATTAGTAACTGATATCTATAAAAATGTTACTGAAGCAACTACTAATACTAGCAGTACTGGAGGAGAATTAGTATTTTTTAATCCTAGAATCCAATTAATTTCTACAGAATATCCACTCCAATTCAAAATATTATAGCTCCCTATTAATTTGTGTTTTGCAATGACCGTTAACAAGTCTCAAGGACAGTCCTTAAAATTTGCAGGCATAGATTTGAGAGAAGTGTGCTATTCCCACGCAAAATTTAAAGTAGCCTGTTCTAGAGTAAGCAGTCCATCAAGTTTAGTTACTTTAACACCAAAAGGAAAGACAGATAACGTAGTTTATAACGAAGTTTCGGTAAGTTATGCTTAAAATGTTTAAATGCACATTTATAACTTGAAATAAAATATGCAATGATCCACAGTGTCAAAAGCCTTGGTTATGTCTATGAATACTGTATTGCTGAACACTTCTTTTTATAATTCAAATAATTGTAAATGTTTTCTAGGAAAGAGATGAGTGCCTGCTCTGTTGACTTATTGTTTTGAAAACCAAACTGGTTTTTTGCTGAAAAATTTATTGTATTCTAAAAATGTCATGTTTTTTATTAACAATGTGAAAATTCTCAATTTGGTGTTGCTTTTCCGAATCACTTCTGATTAATGTATTATGGTGCTTTCAATCTGCCAGTGATCCTGTAAATCCTCTTGGATTATGCGTTTCGGCTTCTATGCCATCAACAAAACAAATAAAAAAATAATTTATTTTACCATTTCTTTGTACATATACAAATTATTCAAATACAACTGGAAAGTATCATTTGTTTTTTTATAAAATTTCTTATCTATCAACAAACAAAAAAAGAAACAAATATCTAAATGGAAATTACAAATTTTGGTAAAATAAATAAGCACCCCACAGTAAAAAACTGTTTTGGGGTTGCTATTATTTAAATCTACTAATCTAAAGGTAGCGAGCTGACTGAGATTCAGATTCCACATTAATAAGACAAAAAATACATATAACATTTGTTCTACATTTTTCAAGCAATAGAGGAAATTTAGTAAATGAAATATTTGTTACCACTATAAACTAGGAAAATAGATTTAATAAACAAATTAATTATACGCAAAGTAAGCCAATATTGTGGCAAGACACAAGCCATTTCTTAAACATTTTTTTAAATTTTGTCCTCGAGTTAGAATTTTTTCCACGGGTAGTACATTAAAAATTCTAGGAGCATTGAAGAAAAAGCATTTCGGGAACAATGTCAGGCTAGGCTGTGGCACTGTAACTACTCTAGGATTCCTAAGGCTCATACGATTATATTCTGTATTAACTGTATTTTCTGCATTTTTCTGTTTTACACTAAACTGATTTCTTAGAAGCTTATAAACATAAAACATTATTACTGGTAGAATTTTTAGTTGTTTAAAAAGTAGTTCAGTATGTTCAAATCTATTTCTATGCATCATTACTCTGACAATTCTTTTCTGTAAATTTAAAACTGGTCTCAAGTTTGTTATAGTTATATAACTAACTTGAGTTCCCCAGCAACTGAGTCCATATGCTATTTGAGATTCTACCATTGCAAAATAAACCATTCTCATTATTTCCAGGTAACAAAGATTTCTTAAAAGATACATTTTCCTTGTAGCATTCAAAAATTTTTTTCTAGGGTCATCTATATGAAATTTCCAATTCAATGTACTATCTATTACTATGCCTAAATATTTATAATGTTTAACTTCCTTTACTTCTAGACAATGACAGTTTGAACTTAAATTGCAGTTAATATCATGGTACCATAATATCTTTTCATTTTCACTATCTCCTCTTCCAAGTAACTCCTAAACGAAGTATGTGCGGTTCCCCTAATTCCAGCTTCCCATAGTTTCCTTAATAATATGCAATGATCCACAGTGTCAAAAGCCTTGGGTATGTCTATGAATATTGCTGAACACTTCTTTTTATAATTCAAATAATTTTAAATGTTTTCTAGGAAAGAGATGAGTGCCTGCTCTATTGACTTATTATTTTGAAAACCAAACTGGTTTTTTGATGACAAATTTATTGTATTCTAAAAATAACATGTCTTTTTTTCATCAGTTTTTAGAGTATTTTTGAAAATACAGGTATGAGAGAAATAGGTCTGTAATTACTTATTGAACTTCTACTGTCCTTTTTAAATAAAGAAATAACCACAGCAGACTCCAAACAATTTGGAAATTTTCCTGAACTAAAACTTAAATTAAAAAGGTATTCAAGAATGGTTAAAAAACTGTCAGACGAAATTTCTTTGACTATCTTTGTACTAATATTATCATATCCTGGGGCTTTTCCAAGTTTTATGTTCCGGATAATATTTTTTATTTCATTTTTTGTGGTAGGTAGAATAAACATTGAATTTAATTGATGAACTTTCGGGAAACATTTTTCATATTCAGGTATAGCTTCCTGAATCAAATATATTTATTTAACAGATCCTTAAATAACTATATTTGATGTTTCATGTTTTTTTTTCTTTTTTTAATCTGACAAGATCATCAAGAATAAATTTATATTTCAAGTTCATTAACAGTATGTGATTAGATGTTTTTTTCACATTGATGTATTATAGGTTAATTACCTTCAATCTGACAGTGATCCTGTAAATCCTCTTGGATTACACGTTTCGGTTTTTATGCTATCATCAAATCCTTAACAATTATTATAATTTACGCTTTTAGTAAAGTGATTAAAAAAGGCAAAATAAATAGGCATATCTTCTGCTTCTTACACATTTTTTTAACCTAAGTTCATATACTAAAATGTTTTTATATTTAAAAATACTTATAATTTGCTTAGTTCAAATTATAAATTTCATACATTTTTAGTTCCTTCAATTAGTAAAGGAATGCGGAAGGAGTTGCGTTGACAAAAAACTGCTTCACGTATTATATATAAGGATATATATTTAATAAATGTGTTTGAGTAGATCTAATGAAGCCTGATTTCTATAAGTGAATGTAAAAGGTTAAGAAAATCTCTTAGGCGGCACAATTGAAACTATAACAAGACTGAACTGACTCGAGAGTCAATTTTTTTCAATACTGGGTTTTATCAATTAAATTTTTTAATATCGGGAAAATATTGCAGAATCATAATAAGTACGTTGACAAATTCGAGTATCATTGATAAAACATAAGATCTTCTTAAAACCTTCTTCTGTTTTTAATCAGAATTGCGTTTTAAAATTATATAAGAATGGTAGTGCGAGAATATAAGTAAAGACCTAATGGACGAGCTGGTACTTGTGAATTTAAAAGGTTAAGAAAATCTTTTTGGCGGCACAATTGAAAATATAACAAGACTGAACTGACTCGAGAGTAAATTTTTGTCAATACTGGGTTTTCTCAATTAAATTTTTTAATATCGGAGAAAATATTGCAGAATCATAATACATGCATTGACAAATTCGAGTATCATTGATAAAACATAAGATCTTCTTAAAACCTTCTTATATTTTTAATCAGAATTTCGTTTTAAAATTATCTAAGAATGGTAGTGCGAGAATATAAGTAAAGAACTAATGGGCGAGCTGGTACTTGTGGAGTTACAAACACTCGGCTACCTTTGTACTGTATCTGAACACGGTAATTAGGTTAGGGAATGGTAATTAGTGGCCAGGTACAGCTGGGTTAATTTGCTTAGCAAAGAGTGGTACGACTGTCTGCTGGACACGAATGGGTGATCTACTAGTAATTCAAGAATCGACGAATAAATTCATAAAACTACAGCTAAAATTAATGGAACATGTCATTTTGGTGTTATTTAGATAGGGTTTAGGGTTAGTGGTTCTAACATACACCTGTTGCTCTTTAGAATTGTTTTTGGCTTGGGTGACATCTGTACACAGAAACAATAGAAGTTTTATAAAATATTCATCTCTTACCTGATATCAGACATATCCAAATATATGTTGCAATTTTATATTGATTTCATAAGCTTCAAGTGTTGTTATTTATTTATTTTCAAAATGCTGATAGTCCATGTATGGACTAATATGGATTTTTAACGAATATGATGAATACAAATGAGAGAATGTAGTCATTGTTTCAAATTGAAGCCGACTATTCCATAGAAACTATCATTAATTAGAATCCCAGTGACAAATGAGTAGCCGGTCGTTATTAGCTGATGCCTTTCAAAATGATGTGTGTCTCTTACTAGGATCAAACTGAGAACCGTTAGCTTATGAAGCTGGGCTTAACCATCTACGCTACCGAACAATTTAAATATAGTTTCTTAATCAAAGTATTACTTTATGGATCAGAGGAATTCCTTTTTGAATCCCTCTGGTCTGAGGTAAATGTGGTTTATCGAAATAGATCACAAAATTAATTGTATATTTGTACTTATATTGAAATTATTGTGTATTGTGTGACGACCACTTGTGTTGAATTTAAAAAAAATACAACATTTCGAGAGGTATGAAACTCCACCATCCTCAAGTGTGACTTAACATACAAATATAAAACTGCATTTCAATAAAACTACAAATCTAAGAGTAGCCAAATCATATTATAAATAGTATAAACCTGAAACGACTAACTACGTACTTTCAAAAAAAAGACTACGTCTCTTTGGTCATTGATTGTCGTTGTAAGTTCAGTCCCCCGAGTTTAATGGCTAAAAGTACATGTCACTGTGCGGTACTTTGTGGATCCAGCAAAAAACTGTTGTAAATGGTTATTGTTACAAATTTTAATAAGTATTTGAGTATTTTGTAATGTTTGTTTTTAC
The DNA here is from genome assembly GCA_035578905.1 of Stictocephala bisonia. Lineage (NCBI taxonomy): Eukaryota > Metazoa > Arthropoda > Insecta > Hemiptera > Membracidae > Stictocephala > Stictocephala bisonia. The sequence continues at coordinate 489,844 of JAQJVL010000222.1, read as the reverse complement.
AGTTGCTTACAACTGTGTAAAAGACGATACTTTAATATAAAGTCTGTTTAATTTTTAATTACGTAGTTGTTAATTATATGATTTGACTACTCTTAGATTTCCAGTTTTACTGGGATATAGGTTATGATAGTAATGAACACCTGGGGACGTAAGAAGTTTAAAAGCCTATTGAATGTTTTTTTCTAAAGAAACAGTGGAAAATTCCTATTAAATGAAAAAAAAAATAACAATCGAACATAAACAAATTATTTTAAAAGAACCACACACTTGTTGTTATGTCCTGTTTTATTATAAAGATTGTTTCCTTTACTTACTATTTACGTAACTACAAAAACATTATTCGAGGTAATTAAACCGCATGTGTTTCAACTGTGGTGTGTAAATATAAGACTTGTTAGGTTGCCAAGCCTACTTCTACGCCTTGTCAAAGTATCACGGCTAAGTACCCTAGCCACCGCTCAACCTCTAGTATGGTCACCCTAGTTCCAGGTCGGGGAGACGGCCTTGCTTCCAGCACTACACCGGTATGACTAGTATACAGCGAGAGGTGGACACTGTAACGTTATACACACGATCTTCTCTCACTACACACATTATACTACCAGTTCACTGTATCGATGGTCTACTGTAGTAAGTATGGTCATCCTAGTTCCATCTATAGGACGGGGAGACGGCCTTGCTTCCAGCACTACACCCGGTATGACTAGTAGACAGCGAGAGGTGGACACTGTAACGTTATACACACGATCTTCTCTCACTACACACATTATACTACCAGTTCGCTGTATCGATGGTCTACTGTAGTAAGTATGGTCATCCTAGTTCCATCTATAGGTCGGCGAGATGGCCTTGCTTTCAGCACTGTACCCGGTATGACTGGTAGACAGCGAGAGGTGGACACTGTAACGTTTTACACACGAACTTCTCTCACTATATACATTATACTACCAGTTCACTGTATCGATGGTCTACTGTAGTAAGTATGGTCATCCTTGTTCCATCTATAGGTCGGGGAGACGGCCTTGCTTCCAGCACTACACCCGGTATGACTGGTAGACAGCGAGAGGTGGACACTGTAACGTTTTACACACGAACTTCTCTCACTACATACCTTATACTACCTAAAAATTATACTGAAAAATTATTATTTATTAATATATATATACTCTTATTACTCCTTATAATATTAAGGTGCTTATAAAACCTTAATTATTTATTTGTTGGTACTCGTTTATGGCAAGAGAAATGTCAATTTGAAAGAAGCTTTTACAAACAACATTATAAGCTATAATGAAATGTATATGTCACAAATTATTATATTCCTGTCTACTTTTATCAAATACTTAAATATTATATATATTTTAATTATTGAGAGAATATACGTTACATCTGCGTTGCAAGGTTGAATATGAATGTATTGAAAAATTACACAAAAATCACGTTTGAAAGGTAAGATTACAAAATGTCTTAAAACTGGTAGTTGCACATACTTTATGTTTAAAATGTTAATGCATCACTTCTTGAAATTAAAACAAAAATATTGAAGGTAACTGTAAATAACCAATCAAACATTTAAGTCAAAAAGGCTTAAAAAGTTCAAACAAGAAGTAATTTACTAACTAAATGAATGCTCATACTATACGCCTTCGTAATCTTTTATTATGGATTTAAAGCGTTTGTTAAGAAAACTATTTTTTTAAATCACTCATTTTTATCATTCATATGTAGTCAGAATACAAATTGTTTGTTTTTATACAAATTTAAAATCACTATTTCATTTCGTTAGGCAAACTTGTACAGTTAAATGGGAGTGTAATATTGCACCAATGTCAAACTGACGTACCGTAGGCCTTCTAATAAACAACAAGCGTGATCCAAACTACCTTTATTGATCTATTGGTTCAAAGGCCTAGCAACGGTCCTTTATATTCTCCCCTGCCTTTGACTCCTGCCCGGGAGAACAGATGAAATCCTACCCAATTGCCCGCTAGGGTCGTGTTCCTCCCCTACCTGCCCCTAGCCACCTGGTATTAAGGCCCACTTCATTCCGTGAATTTCACGGTCAACTGATGGTCCACAATAGGACCACTCTCTTCCAGGGTTTTCCTAAATTGGTACTTCCACTAATTAGGAACAGGACCTCGCCCTTCACGAAAAAATCTTGAATATCATCTTTAACGCATGAAACCTTAACACGCTTAGCATACATAGATACTATATTAAAATTTTAATTTTTCGACTAATCGTTAAGTTACAGTGATGTAACGCATTTAACGATGCTCTTTTGGGAATACATCCAACATGGCGACTGCCTCTCCATACTCTCAATATATTAAACTTTCACTCTTAGATGCAAAACTTTGTGACAACAACGTTTCAGTCTGTAGGAAACTATCTAATACAGACCTCCTTGAAATCTTTAGACGTAGAAAATGATGTCCCCACTAAAGACTTCGAGAATATAGCCTTTCACACTCAAAGAAGCGCATGCTGTTTTGGGTATGTTTGATCGGTATTCTATAAATAAACCTATTATAAGTGCAATTACAACATCATCATCATCATCATATATAAATTTCTCCAGATTCTACAAAGATTGTTTGATATTTGGGTTATTTGACAAGCAAATAAAAAGAAAAAAATATTAGAGGTTTATATTACCTTAAATTCCGTCAAGTGGCCCAAGACGTCGTCAGATGGCGACCGGTTTTGACTACTTCATGTAATCATTTTCAAACCGAAATACATAAAATATTGACTCTTGTGAGGTCATGTATAAGTCTTGAAAAATACATTTTCTTTAATCAATATGCATAAAAAAGGTTATATTTTTATGCAGATTGATTAAAGAAAATGTATTTTTCAAGACTTATGATGACCTCACAAGAGTCAATATTTTATGTATTTCGGCTTGAAAATGATTACATGAAGTAGTCAAAACTGGTCGCCATCTGACGACGTCTTGGGCCACTTGACGGAATTTAAGGTAATATAAACCTGTAATATAATTAGACAGTGGTCCGGAGGCAATACATTATGAAGAAAAAGAATAAATATTAAAAAATTAAACAGTAACTATAAACCAGAACCACAACTATCAGGCATAAATAATTAACAATTATCAGCACATGTATGACATTTTTGGCGTCTTTACAAACACCCTCAATATCCTCTCCATTATAGAGGTTCCCACGCTAGTTCTACATTCTCCTGTATCAGCATAAAGATTCTATTTGAAGTTTTATACCGCACTTCATTTCACTCACTTTAGATGAGATTTGAATGGTGCAGCTGCATAAACGTAATGGAACTCCATATAACCTTGACTCATAACTGTATTACCACTCGCAATAAACAGACCATAAAGTTAAATCGGTTTCAGCCTTGATCCATCGACTAAGTAACGTGCTGCTGCCGTTTTCCTCAGCAGGCCTGACAGGTCGGTCGCGTCTCAAGTTTATGACGCGGAACGCGACGTTAGCGGCGACGGAATGCGAATAACCTGGACACCATCCAGCATGGACTGAGCGAAAATTCTAGTTCTGGAAAAGCTGAACGCTGGACTCAATTGACGGTTTAGGTTTGTCACGTTGATTTGCGTATGTGCATTTAGGACAACGAGTTCATATATCTTGCTATTTGGTATCTTCAACTTGAAAGACGCTTGTCCAAAATAGCGTTGAATAAGGACTGTTGGATAAAGTCCCTAATATATCTAAGGAACTTGTTTTCTTCAATCACAGCTGAATGTTATCCATTCACCCTTTAATTGTTATTGAAATACTTGCTTGCCCATGATTCGGGTTTTTTATGAGGACCACTTTCCCTATAAAATCTTTCTGATCAGTCAGTTAGAATAATGTTACAAATCTGTTAAACTAAAAAGGCGTAAAATTTGTGAAAAATTCCAAAAAAAGAAAATCACTTTGTTACTTTTCTAGTTGATCCTGTGGATTGTGTAGAATCACATTCCTAAAGCTTATATATCACTGACTGTACTTAGAACATACGACTGTGCGTGGTGGGGGGACATAATCTGTCAGGCACCCCATAATCTGTAACCCACTCTCTCACCCATACACTACAGTGGTATTGACCCACCCTCCCACCCATACACGTACAGTGGTATTGACCCACCCTCCCACCCATATACGTACAGTGGTATTGACCCACCCTCCCACCCATACACGTACAGTGGTATTGACCCACCCTCCCACCTATACCACTGTACGTGGATGGGTGGGCGGATGGGTCAATACCGTGTACGTGTACGGGTGGGCGGGTGGGTCTATACCACTGTACGTGTATGGGTGGGTGGGTGGGTGTATACCATTATACATGTATGGCTGGGCGGGTGGGTCAATACCACTCTACGTGGATGGGTGGGCGGGTGGGTCAATAATACTGAACGTGTATGGGTGGGTGGGTGGGTCATGAGCACTGAACGTGTATAGGTGGCCGGGTGGGTCATGACCACTCTACGTGTATGGGAGGACGGGTGGGTTAAAGCTAATATATCATTAGCTTTAACACTGAAAGTCGGCCGATTAACATGGGACAAACACACAATTGTTTGTTTTTTGATGACTTAAAATACAGTATAACGCTTTTTATAAGAAAACGCATTTATTACATTTTCAAATTTATCCCTTACATTTCCGTGTTTAGGTGGTGCATTCGGCGACGCGTGACTAATGGGATTTACTCGCCGGGCCGGCCCGGCCATTATCCTGGTCTACCCCTCCGGTCAGGTAGCTTGCCTCAACTTAGGTTGAGACACCCTTTAAATTTCCTTCGTTGTTTTATTTCTAATATTAGCAATACAACTGATGACGACACGGCCTGATTAATACATATCTTCCCTTAAGAGGAACATTTACATAATAAGCAGTTTTCTACAAACATATTGGACTCATAAAAAGTTTTTTTTAACAATATCATTACTTTATGTAGGTATTCTACTAATGTCGTATTCAAATAACCTACAGCGACCACCTGACAAAGTTGAGAACAATTAATTTCACTGATGAAATTTCATAATGACTAAAAGTGTTTAAAACAGTTCCATAAACTGATCTAGTTTTAAACTAAAAAATTTATAAACTAACCTAACAGTAAATTAGTATATTAAATCAATATAAATTATTTAAAAAAAGACTCAAATTGAATAAAGAGAATTAATTCAACTGTGGTAATAAAGCCTATAAAAGTTAGTTTCATTAGGAAAAGCCACTTTTAACTAGATTTAACAAACAAATCTGCAAATAGGGAAAAGGCGTCTAGTTAAGATCGGAACGCTGGCTCCCAGTAATCAAACTACGCTGGGAGGAATAATTAGTTTTTCCACAGTGTCATTAAGCAAATTTCTCCACGTTTTAGAGTCACAACGAAATTTTAGTTGGTAATTAATGCACTCCAATTAAATTACTCACAATGGAAAGAACTGAGCACTTCTTTATTGGAACGCCTCGAGGTTCAAATTAAAAAAAAAGTTGTCTAGAACATATGATTGACCTAGATGCATTTAATTAAAAATGTTAACTATATCGAATTTTCTTATTTTGTGTTTTCTTCTCTTTTTTAACAACACAGTCAATAAAATAAAAGAACAAGTTCTGTTTAATTAGGAGGGATTTGTAAACTTTCTACAAGTCTATAAAACTACGACAAAATGATTCCAGGCCTTTTAAATATTTATAAAAAATTTCAAATATATAAATTATTTTAAAACGTTGTCTTTATAATGTTTAACAGTGATAATAGGCTTTTAAAAAATATATATATAACGTTGATAAAATAATTTTACCTCTAAATCTTCTGAGAACGATTTTGAGAAAGTTTTGTACGCCTGTAAGAATTCGTAACTTTTTAATGGGTGTTTAGGGTAAGTCCAAATTAATTGGTATTTAATAGTTTAATATTATTAAACTATTTATAAAATGCTAGTATAAGTATTAATGGAACTGTCAAGACGTTTGTTGGATCGATGAAAGAGCCCTAAATACGCACGTTGCGTGGATGAGAAGGTCCTGATGGTTCAAGAAATGGGTGAAATGAGCCGTCAAGACCTAAGTTGGATTGATGAAAGTCCATAAATACGCACGTTGCGTGGATGATAAGGCCCTGGTGGTTCAACCAATGAGCCATCAATATGTTTGGTTGATGGAAGGATCCTCAATACGCACTTTGTGTGGTCGATAAGATCCTGATATGTTCAAGGACATACCCTGGTTGAATGAACGGTCCGTCAAGGACATACCCTGGTTGAATGAATGGGTCCGTCAAGGACATACCCTGGTTGAATGAATGAGTCCGTCAAGGACATACCCTGGTTGAATGAATGGGTCCATCAACGACATACCCTGGTTAAATGAATGGTCCGTCAAGGACATAACCTGGTTGAATGAATGGTCCGTCAAGGAGGTTGAATGAATGGTCCGTCAAGGACATACCCCGGTTGAATGAATGGTCCGTCAAGGACATACCCTGGTTGAATGAATGGTCCGTCAAGAACATACGGTTTTCGGTTTTATGTACCAACTATCGTGTTAGTACTTTCACAATGAAGAAAGAAACAGCGGACGCATCCAATAGAGCGCTGAATTGGTGTCAAGTTCTCTATTTCAGCATGGGACCAGCCCAGTTGTCAGTTACTCCCCTTTTCCTCTCAAAATCCTCAAGTATAATCGAGTTAATCATTACAGCAATGTGCTAAAGATTTATAAAGATATACGTTAGTTGTTATCCAAATAACAGAATTTCCTGCGGCCATAAGAAAACGAGCTCTGTTTTTTTTCTCTGTGGTTTGAAATGTTTATTATTGAACAAAATTTAATATTTTAATTTTCCAAATCATGCTGTTCTTAGAAACATTTAAACGCTTTTTCTATGGTCTTTAATATAATGTTCATTAAAAATATACAAATATCTATAAATATATGATATTAACATTGATGCAAATTTACGGTTATAGCATTTATTATACACCATTGATACAAATTAAAAATATCATCTACCATATACATATAAAAACAAACATATATAAACAACATGAAATAAAATTACGCCCGACAATTATCTCAGTATGAAACAAAAAAATCTTTCTATACACGTAAAGTAACTAACGGTAATAGTGTATTTAATATAAAAACAACGTTCCGCCGGTGTAACTGTGTTCTGAGCGTTTGTTTTGAAACCGTCCCGGTAGAAAAAAACGGTTCAGTGGCCTTTGTACTCGGCCGTGACTAGCTTGACTTCTTGACATTTTAATATTCCTTAGTTTAAATTCCGGTGTTTGTTTGGGGGGCGCGCATAAACGTGGTACGTGTAGCCCAGTTCGCCAGATGTCGCTGAGGTTAGCATGCGACGCGAGTGTGCGTACGCAAATAGGTGCAGCCCAGTTAGCTAAGAACGTCTCTTTGTTCATACAACTACTCTAAATTCAAAATATAAATAAGTAGGTTCCTGACTGCCAAAGGAAAATTTCATAGATTAATGTCTACGAAATTTTCTAATTTCAATTTGTGTTCCCGACTAACGATAACACTTGCATTGTTTTCGATGAAATATCGTCTATCGTTACTGTACAAGATGTATTGGGATAACGTGTTCAGTAAAATCTAACGTAGGGCCTACATTGTAATGTACACATGCGTAGGAACGCTGCAGGATATTTGGATCTTCAGAATCCACCCCCACGAGCTTCAAAGTTATCATATTACCATTTGAGCCACCTTTTTCTTCTTATGTAATAAAGTTGTTTTGTTTTTCATACTATCAGATGCTGCGGTAATTTTGCATGTAGATTTTTTTAAAGTTCAAGTTCGGCCAAACTGACGTGCTACATTTAATTACATAGACAAAGCAGAGTCCAAGTTCATTCTTTGAGGTCGTAGAAAAAACCACGGATGGCGGCTACCAGACATAAATTATTACAAACCACATAGATTTGAATTAACACTTTGATGTTTAGAATAAGAATCTTTTTTTAATGGATTGTCTCATTTCTAGGTTATGCTAGGAAGGAAATGTGTAGATTATAATTCGAGCAAAAGCGAATCCACATTACTTCTTCTTGTGGTTCACTAGAATGGTTCTTCACCTATCAAATAACACCTAAAGTATTGCGATACATGGTTATTATGAACTGAATTATTGAAATAGTCGTGAAGCGAAACGCTTATACAAATTTGATATCTCAATTCATATCAAATAAAACTTTCTTTGTTGTAACATTCAGATTCTGCAGAGACTGTCAGTCATGTTGGTCCCATAAGAACAATGTTATTTTCGAATCGGACATACGATTACGCTTATCCAAAATTAACAGTTATTTTTAAACGGATGTTTTCCAAACAAATTGCATTTGATCAAAAATGAAATTGCGCGTTGGAATTGCGTTGCGAATTCCTAATTTGTTATATAGACACAATATAAGAATATTTAGTTTGAATTTTTTTATTTTCACCTATTTTTCCAAAGTACACGTATGTATTCAAAACATCAAAACCAAACCCGATGCACAATACGATAACGTTTAAAATGACACCTCATATACAATATTGTTCAATAATTAAAGAAAAAAATATGGATTCGCAAATAAAATTGTTCTTACGTGATTAAAACCAACATGGCCGACAGCCTCTGCAGACTCAAGTACCAAACTGTACAAAAGCTATGCTGTATGCCACAACCTGGACTCCGTGGTCAGCCGAGGGCATCTCTCATTGTTTCGGCAGGGTTGGTCAGGTAAGGCAAAATGGCCTAGTAGACAGGGACCGTTACATGTGCTACCGTATTGTCTCCACTAATGCCCACGTATAACCTTGTAGATCCACGACAAGCCGGCCGCACTTGTACAAGTTGACACTTGACCTTGTAGAAAGTCACTGCTGAAGATTAGTTACATGTCATGGAAGTTTATTGCCACATTCAGACAACATTACCTTCTGTTCACTTCACTATAGTCTATATGTCACAGTAATAATCCTTATATATTATAGCATTTATATAAATAAGTATATATCAGAATACGTTTTCTCTAACACAACACTATTAGTTGTTGACTGAACTCTTTTTATAAAAATTTTTGTTTGACAGTAAAGTTTAGATCATGCTGGTTAAATATGATGAGTAAGCGACTACTAATTCAATAATTAATAACCCACAGAGAAAAAAATAGAGGCAACTTTTTTGTAGTAACGGCGAGCGCCTCAGTGGCAGTTACCACAAAAACGAAAATCTTTCCAGAATTTGGAGAGGAATAATGAAAGACACTGACAACGGTGCTGGTCCCACCACCCGAACGGTGAAATGGAGAACTCAACACCTAAATTTCTATAACTCGACACCCATTCAACGCATTGTCGGATGTGACATCTGTTTATTTCTTCTCTGTGGCTAACCGTAGTTTATCACTCACTCACTGACATAATTCATTGGGGAAATCAAGATTGTTATTAAAAGAGACGCATAGCAGTTAATGGAGATGGGGCTACGTATTAATTAATTTATTATTGACTTTGATGAATTTTAGATCACCCTTTATTCTAGGTTTCAGATAAATTTTAAATTGCTTCTCATTACAAGAAAAGGCATTTTCAAAAACGTTCAAAAATACAAATGCCTGATGATATAGCTAATATTTATTCAAACCAAACACTAGCGCGTTAATAATATTATAGATTCAACGTTTAAAAAAAACGAAAGAGAATAACTTCGATTAAAGTTATAACCACAATTAATCTTTTTTATTTAAAATTTAAATTCAACTGACAGTATTCCAAACGTCCCGCAGCAGCTATTTGTTTTCCAACACCGTTACCTGTCGGCGCGGCGGCCGGCGGCCAGAATTTTTAGACCGATTTACAATGACTATGCTTCGATAAGGTATCTGAGGGGAACTGTGGTGTCGGTGACCAACCACCATGGGGACGTATGGGCTCCGAGGTACCTTGTAGTGGCGGGACACGATAAAATAAACAAAAGCCGGCTAGTGGACGGGACGGAGGCATTCCTTGGATAAATCTCTCGTAATGCAATTAAAGGATGAAGGAGAAGGAGGTCCCCTGCGGAGCGGGGCCAATAGCTCAATCCTGGAGCTCTGACTCCTGACGGACGGTTATAGGGGACCGGCGGGGGACCGCGGAGGCAGTGTCTACTAAATTGTCGAGGTCGCAGAGGCGTAGTAGCCCCCTGTCTCAAACATGACGACTGGTGGACGCCGAAGTATTCCATTTGTAATTTTGAATACAAACAATAATTGAATATAGAGTACAAACCTAAGTAACAGTTAAAATATATATATATATATATATATATATATATATATTTATTTATTTATTTACTAATAATAATTTTTTTAAAGTGGTACCAATAACGAAATACTGCAGAACGTTTCAACACTAACTAAAACTTATAAGTTCTTACGCATATTATAAATGTTAGATAAACATAATAAGGAATTCAACAAAACAGGTATATAAATGTCTACAGAAAAAAAATGCTTTTCGAGAAAAGGAAAACATCGATAGTTTGTGGGCTAAGCAATTAGGATTCGATCACGAAGAAATATAGACAGCTGATAATTTAAAGTAAGCTCATATTAATGTACGTGCTTATGTATTTGCACAAAATATCTTTGGCTGAATAAAATCTTATCTTATCCTATTAAGAGCAAATTAATATAAGAAAGATAAATTAAATAACAACAAAACTGCTAAGTGAATTGAATTAATAATACAACATGCAAATGGAGTGCACGAAATACACAAGAACAATTAAGTTCTTAGTTGTTTTTATAATATCCGGTCAGATAGAGGACCAAATATTGTTGTTATTGTTGCCAAAAGTTAAACAAATATATATATCAAAATTAAACGTTATTTTATTAACAGCACGATGCAAGGCCATTTTATTTGTGAATTGCTTTATTTACTTCTACAAATTATATCTCCTGCCAAAGGAATTTACGACGTAAATCCTGTCCAATTTTGCTGGCGTTTGCAGCAAAAGGAATTCGTAATATTCTCTCGGCAGGGTGGCAAATGTCTTGATTTATCTTTTATGGGTTGATGCAATCATCATCATTTAGCCAAATTAATGACTTCTACTTTACCATCTACATCTGCACGGCATACTTGTTCATAAAGAACATGCAAGCTGCTGACGGACGAATAATGAGGATTATCCACTATTAAATTATACGTAAGAACAGAATACGTTATATAGTTAAACAAATTAACGAGAACAGGTTCCTTTAATGGTTCTAGGACGTTTTGAAAATATTAATTTCCACTTTAAAAACTCGAAAACATTGAACTAGTAAATGATGTGGGTTTTTCAACAGTAAATAATCGAAAACTAAATAAACAGCCTCTAATTGGCATGGTTAAACAAATGAGTTTAGTAAGAACTCATTAGCCAATTGGGCCAAATTATCACAAAAATAAGGGTAGAGAATGCAAAAATCCATCCAGCTAGCCAGAGGGGAGGACATATTTAAATAAACAATATACATGGGGACGAACACGATTTATCAGAAAATAAAATTGTATTTCCATTTCCCCCTTTATCAATGATCCTAAGCATTAATAGCGGAACTGGAAAACAAAACAAATTTGGAAATCAAACAAATGTTATTAAAGAGCATAAATTACAAACTTTTTTACTACTGATCAAAGTGATATAACCGAGGCATTCCACACTTTACAGCAAACTAGTTATAGTCTGCAGTCATAAAATAACCAATTAACGTTTAACAAACTGATTTTACTATCTATAATTGAATGATAGCAAAGAAATTCAATAACCATATGCAGGAACTATTTCTTGCGCACTAAAGTAACGGTGTATTATACTGCCGAACGGTTACAGTTAATTTTATATAGGCTCCCGTTAAACTTGCAAAATATCACAGACACCGGGTATTTAATAAGCAATTATTTAGGATCAACAGCCCTCATAATGATATTACCACTCACTAACCTAGACTAGGCGAGCCAACAGACTAATTGATTGTAATAATTACTAGTGAATCCTTAACAGGATTAGTTAGTTCACGCGTGTAAGCTCATTATGTATAGGAATGACTAGGTATTTGGTAAACACCTTATTAATTGTCTGCCAATAGTTATTCAGGCATTCTAATTAGAATGTTTTAAAATATGACCATTACGCTTCTAATTTTGAATTTAATTAGCAGACTATTCATGAACATACTGAACTTTTCACTTAAATACTTTTCTTCCTCAGTCACGACTATGGACTGAGATTTTCGTATGTCTTTCTTGTACTATTTTTTACAACGCAATGCAAAAGAAAATTATTTGGAAACATCATTAATATATTGATTGTTCTCTACAAATAACGTGAAAAATTTTAAATAATTTACCATTTCAATCATTTTCACACCTTCAAACAAGATGTTAAGGATTGGACAGTTTTTACAATACGGGTAAATAGCGCAAAGTCTGTTTTCAGTTACCATTTATTCGTTTATGAAAATAAAAAAGTGGTCATATATATTTGAAACAAGATAAAAATTATTGTTATTTATTAATAAAAATATCAAGTGATCTTCTATCCCGAATATAAATCCAATCCATCGAACATTATTTTAGTTTAAGACCTGCCTCACTGATTTCACTTATGCTAGCTAATATCTCCCTAAAAAACGCAGGGGGCAATCTGTAACTATATGATCTATTTTTGGATGGACTCACATGACTATCTAGTGACAATCCCTATTTATATTTCTAGTATTTACAGCTGCCCACGCCAGTTTAGAAGCGATTCAACATTGTCCACTCCTCGTGCTACAGATATTGACAGATCAATAATAAAGAACTTATTTCGTCCATCAAAACTGTTACACGCTATGGCCCAGCTAGTGTTGGACGAGAAGGTTGATCTGCTCTACAAGAAAGCAGTACGTAGAGATGGATTTCGAGATTTTAAGCGACCGTTCTGATGTAGGAGATCCTGTGTAATTAGGAGATTAAGAATCAAGATCTTATTGAATTCTTTAAGTAGTGCCTCCTGACGTCTTGTCTCTGGAGCACAGCATCGGGAGTCAAGGAAGTGAAGTTGCCTTGAGAGTGCCGCTTATAGCTCTCATGAACCAATTAATCTCTTTAGAATGTACGCCATTTAGCCAGGCGGCGGCACTGTATTCGGCAATGTTGCCTCCCAAAGTTGTTCCAGCAATGAGATGTGGTACATTTGTCCTGGCTTTAATTTTGGCTGCTGTTTTTGAATATGACATTAAAACGTTAGCGATCTATTTAACGTTACTCCCAGGTAATGTGGATGATAACCTTGATGGAGTTTTACATCGTGTAGAAAGAAGTACAATTTTAGATTAGCTAATCGGTTACTTAGGTGGAAGACGGACCCTTTGGTATTTGATGGGTGCGATTTTAGTTTCCAGTTTCTATAATAGTCTTCGAGCGCTGCAAAATCACTTGTGAGTGTTTTTACAATTTCACAGCTCAGAAAAAACACGAACATTTTTAGATTACAAGTTTACTTAGTTTTTCAAAAAAGGTTTGATGCTGAGGGTTCAAATTTCATTTTAAAATTTAACAAGTTTGTTAGTTCTTAATTTAGCGAAACACCAATATAAAATATTTTAGGAACCATTAGACAGACATAGTTACTTCATTTCGTAGAGTTCTATCCGTGTTCTCTAACAGGGATAAAATAATAATTTTATAGTAAACTAATTAGATCTATAATCACGTTTCATTTACCATCTAGCTAAATTAATTTTATTTTCAAGGTCTATGATTGAAGATCCAAATCTATAATGAAGATACTATAGCTATAGCTAAACTGAATAATTACATTGAGGAAATGTCTTAAAAACACAGATATCTTACTGTATTAGACATTTCCTACTGTAACAGGTACGTGGGCTTTACAGAAAAGGGGAACAAACAAAAATTATTTTGGGGATATAGAGAGTTACTTTACACATATTAATACAGTGATCCCTCTCGTTTTAATGGACGACGACTTAATTTGCTAATTTTCCTCAAACCCAAGTGTAATACCCCATCGGGCATTGAGTAACAAAAGATCGGCCGCTGGTAGACAGAATAAATTCCAACCGCTATTAAAATGGAGGTACAGTCTACCTACACCATAAATATAACTAAATGGGTTTTCTGCACGGTCCAATAAAGTAATAGAATAGGCAGGTTGGACACGGATTGCGCCGTAGTCTTCAAGACACGCCTGAACTCACCGCGTGGCCGTGGCTAAACGAAGACAAAACAGTTGAGGGGCAACAAAACTTCCTTGTGGAACAACCGCCGGGCAGTAGGTGCTAGCAGACTCGAGCACATTACAAAACTTGAGTAATAAATCACATAAGCAAAGTTATAGATAAAAGAAAATATAATAAATTGAGAGGATATTTGAAATTTAATTGCAGCAAAGTTGAAATATTTTCGGTTATGAATCAGCAGTATTGGAATCTAAGTTATGGATGCGTCAGAGTAAGTTAGAAATATGATTGGTTGAAGAAGCATTGAATAAACTTGTGCAATATTATGTTAATTTAGATTTTAGTATCTTTTCAATTTTAGTAGTTAATTTAAATTTAGTTATATTTAAGTATTCTTCCAATTCAAAAAATTAAATTCCAACCTAGTGCACATACCACATTTTTTGAAATTGTTGATACCTACATAACCAAAATGATTGTTAATAGCCATCGTTAATAAAGATGGCTGTCACATGATAGTTTTCTGGTACACGATTTCTTAAATGAGGTTTTTCTATGTTATCTAATTTTGTCAATGATCCTAGTAGTTTATAACTCTCTTATATCTAACTTTCTATACGTTACTAAGGGTTTAGATGAGACGTTAGTTCTCAGTAAAATATATTATACGATAACTTGTAAAAATCAAACACAAATCTAAACAACTAAACCGTACTTTAAAAAAAAACATATTAGGGGCCTAGTGATTACAGCGTTGAGCATAAATAAGTATTCTGCATGAGTAGATTTGTTACTATCTTTAACAACCCTTTTAACATATGTGAAATTGTAAATTACGATAAAGTACATCGTAAATAAAGTAAAAAATGCCCCCAATTTGTTACTCTCACGGATTTTGGCGACACTGGCCTGTAAAAAACAGAACAGACGATACAATCAGGACATAAATGTCGGGTACGATTTACGCCGGAACAACAGCAAGGGACCGGAACATCTCCATAAGGGGGTTATCAGTTTTCATCAACCAGGTTAACGCTCATCACCGATTTGATGATCCAATAAAAACACAACCGCAGAAAGAGCCCGACTCTAAAGCTGAGAACGGCTAACCTAAAATTCACAGAGTCAGCGCGAAACGTTAGCCGAATAGTAAATAATTTCCTCTCACGAGTCGATATCCGGAGAGGAAATTCTTCGGGAAATGTTCGGAGGAAACAAACAACGTGAGACAGTCCTCCATTTAGTTAAAGAAAATCAAGTTAAGATTATAGCCTCACCCACATGGGTTATTTTGGCTGTCACAGTTCTTTTCGGTTTGTACCGCTATGATGCTGTCTTTGGTTAACTGCCCAAACACCATATCTGTTAAAGAATATTTGTTGCTTTTTGTTTACATTGGTCTCAAAATGTCGACTATTGGGAGCAATTTATCAACACATCTGTAATTTATTTTCGAAATTAATTGTTGACGAATGTCAGACTTTCCTTATGGATCTCTTAGACAAGGAATGCAACCTGGAGAATCTATTCCAGAATGACAATAAAAGCGACAATTTAAGGTATATAATAGTTCTTAACTACTGCCGTTCATTGAGGAGACTGGATTTTACTCACAGAATACATAATCGAGTCATGTTAAACAATATACTTATCCTACCATGAGGAATACTAATTATAAACGTGGGAATGATTACAGTTTTTAGTTTTAAGTGGCCTAAATCTATCCACAGTGTTGAAAATGTAACAATTCTGATTTAAATAACATACCACAGATAAAACGTATCAAATAATAAAATAAGAATAAATCCATTTTGTTCTTGTGAATATAACAATTTACGTGACGAAAAACTAACTCGTCTCTTATTTGATTATGAAAATTATGTGGCACAAATCAATTAATAAGATTTTGAATGCATACCGAGTGCATTTTGTTCCATCATACATAGTAAACCCTAAAAAAAATTAAAATTATAAAAAAACCTTGTCACAATCAATCTTCAAAAACCACAACAACAAGCTCATAAGAAATGATTAGACAGCGCAATGATCATTTCGAAACACAATTCGGCTTCTACAGATAGCATCTACGGCAAAATAACTGGCCCAAATTACAGTGCACTGGATGCATGGTGATCTAACTCACTCACTAGACCTGCGATAAAAATGGCACTGACTTTTCGTTTACGATGCGGCACCGGCGCCGTCGTTCATAATATCTCTTAACTGCACCACGGTTGTTATTAGTTTTGGGGACTCGGTGGGGTCGTTTAGGGAAGACGTGAGTGAAGTCGGGCCGTTAGTTGTGTCTTTATACCTTGATACCACCACAGACATCGTCTCCTAATGTGGCACTTCTCTTTTACAGCGAAATTAGTTTTTCAGAAAATTGTTATCGGAGGAAAACTACTAAAGACTTACTATATCATAATTAGCCATTGTGAAACTTATATAATTAATTAAAAATGCGTCTTTAGACAATTATTTAGGTAAAATGTTTATTTTTAATCGACTTACCAATCTTTAGACTATCAGGAACAAAAGTTAAAGTACCTGAAACATAAGAACAAATAATAAAGTAAAACATAACAAGTTACTTCATTTATATTATCATAACTGGCATAATATTCAAAATGCATATCACTATAAATTACTTATTTATAATGTAAAAAAACTTTATTGCATAATAAAGACTAATCTTAATAAATAAAATCAAAAAGTACGAAATCTCGAGACTTTAATGAACTCACTCATCACAACTGAACAGACTTTAATGAAATTTTGAAGGAAATTATAAACTCACTAAGAAAGGATTCTCGAAATGCCCTTCCTAAAGGGACAGAAACAACCCCTGAACGTCTACTTGTTTCCATAAGAGTAACATTGGCGTTGATTGAGTACACTTATTTACTTGAAACAGCTGATACAAAAAGCATAATCATTATACAAAACCTTTGCTGATTTGGTTTTTATTGTGAAATGTTTAATGTCGATTCTATTAACCCTGACATGATTGCACTATTTCGTACCCCTTTAAAATAGACTTATTGGGTTATCTAGAATATAAAACTTTCTTATCAAGGAGGAAGGCAGAATGCTGAGCATCTGATTATTGCTGTAATGGTTTACAGAGAACCGCGAAGGTAAGCAAGCGTAGAAAACCACCCCATAGCTGTCGGGTAGTTTGTTCTAAATGACAATTACTACAGGCTAGTAAAGTAACGAAACTAACACATGCAAAAGGACACAATTAACACTCTCTCAAGATACATAAACACCTTCCGCCTATAGTGGTAATACGACTGGTCGGTCATTCACCATTCATGGTTCAAACTAGTAATAAAACATATTTTAATTTATTTTGTAATTAATTTCTCTTAATTTTGTTTAGAATATGCTTAGAATAATTTATTTTTAAAGTAGATACGACAAATCACACTAAAGGCGGAATCATGATTGTTCGTATAATCTTTATTTTTTTCCATTTTTTATTGTAACATATACATTTTTAATTTAAAGAGATATGACATGTATAAACCATGTAGCGCCTTAATGTTAAATCATACCTTTCAAAACTAATACGTTTTGCCCCTTCCTATAAACATATTATCACATACAGTGGTATTGACCCATCCGCCCACCCATACACATACAGTGGTATTGACCTACCCGCCCATCCATACACATACAGTGGTATTGACCCACCCGCCCACTCATACACGTACTGCGTGATGACCATCCGCCCACCCATACACATACAGTGGTATTGACCCACCCGCCCACCCATACACGTACTGCGTGATGACCTACCCGCCCACCCATACACATACAGTGGTATTGACCCATCCGCCCACCCATACACATACAGTGGCATTTTGACATAAAAAGTATTGACCTTCCCGCCCACCCATACACACACAGTGGTTTTGACCCACCCGCCCACCCACACACACAGTTGCTTTGACCCACCCGCCCACCCATACACACAAACACACACAGTGGTATTGACATACCCACCCACCCATACACACAAACACACACAGTGGTATTGACCTACCCGCCCACCCATACACACAGTGGTATTGAATCACGCAGTACGTGTATGGGTGGGTCATCATGCTGTAAGTGTATGGGTGGGCGGGTTGGTCCTCACCGCTGTACGTGTATGGGTGGGCGGGTGGGTCATCACGCAGTACGTGTATGGGTGGGCGGGTGGGTCATCACGCAGTACGTGAATGGGTGGGCGGGTGGGTCATCACGCAGTACGTGTATGGGTGGGCGGGTGGGTCATCACGCTGTACGTGTATGGGTGATTGAATGTGTCGTCACCGGTGCACTTAACAGAGAGACACGTCGTTATTTGATTAGTTCTTAATAATTAATTTTGCATACATGATGATTTAAATGTTTAAATGATCATATTTCAAGTTTCTATACTAAAGTGGTATTACAAACCATTAGACATTGAAGTATGTATTCTACCGTACTTTTCGAAAGAGTCATACAAAACAGAATAAATAATACATACGAGTATTATTTACATGATTCATGCCATGCAAATTAAAGAATTTCCATTTGTAATTAATGTTTGTAGTTTGATGTTTACTTGTATTCTGTTTATGCTTTTATACTAATTATTATATATACGGCGTATCCAACTTCGACTGTCGCACATTTTAGAGGGTTGTTTGTCAGGTCAATGCAAGCAAATAATGCCTTATAACGTGTGTTCTATCTCGATTCGTTTACTGTCTGTGTGTATGTATGTGTTTTTATAAAAATTTTAATATTTAAAAACCCGTTTGACATAAAATGTTGAATTTTCGCATGGAAGTTCATCTTAAAAAGACACATTTCATGTTAAAAGTTTAATGTCCAAGGCTATTAATTTAAAAATAGCGGCTGTCTAAAGCTTTTAAAGTTAAATATAAAAACCTACACATTTTACCGAAAAACGTTAAGACACAATATTTGTAGACTACGTTATACCAAATTCAATGGTATGCCAATTTAAAATATCGGTAGATAAATAAAAGAGAAAAATTTTTTTGTGACTGGAAGCATTGTTATCCGGATAAAGAGTACTTAGATCAGTACTCTTTTGTAGTATTTTTTTTGTGACTGAAAGCATTTTTTGTGCTTTCAGTCACAAAAAATAATTTGTCTCTGTTATTTATCAACAGATATTTTAAATTGGCATACCATTGAATTTGGTCTTGAAGTTTTTGGGTAAAATGTGTACTTTTTCATTTTTTATTTATTAATTTTTTTATTTGACTTTCATATTTTTTAACAGCAGCCACCAATTTTAAATTGATAGTCTTAGACATTCAGCATTTTTACCAAATTTCAGTATTTTTATATCAAACGGTTTTTGAAATATTCAAAGTTTTGTAAAAAAAAAAAAAACACATACAGACAGAAAACGAATCTAAATAGGACACATGTTATGTGGCATTATTTGCTTGTATTGACCTAACAAACAATCCTCTAAAATATACAACAAACAATCCAGTCGTAGCTGGACACACTGTATATGACAATTTTACGAGAACAGTTGATATATTTTTGTTAACAATTTAATGAATGGGTATCTACTGATTAATTATTGTATGTGTTCCATTTGATTTGTCTACTTATTCTATATTATTTTATTTGTCGAGTTGTCTCCACTTTGCCCTTCGATGGAAGGGCCAGCACCTTATCAGTCCCTTCTTTACTGTCACGAAAGGAGGGATAATTGCGTAAACGTAGCAATTATTATTACAGATGTAGACTACATTAGCTATAGACTACTTATAGATTCCACTAAACCGTTCGCTGCGGCCATAAAAAGCGACTTCTGTATCTTATTTCTCTGTAATTCAATACTCTTTGAATGTATTTGCAGCTTTTAAATTTGTTTGATATATATTTTTGTATGGTATTAAATACAATTTGTACTTCTTTTTTACAAACTGCACTATTTACGGTACTTTAGTTTGTAGTAAATAATTTCAATGTAACTTTGTATAGTATTTATTTTGTTATTACTAAGTTCTTCCATCAATTTTCTCTTATGTCTTTGGTATCAACTGTTGTATATTACAACTGTATAAAAAATGTGTTATTTTCTCACTTTCTGGATTATAGAGTTGTTCTGCCTTTTTGCTAACTTTGTATATTTTATTTATGGGAATACAGTATGCAATTAACGAAACAAACATATATAAGGGACGCGCCTGCACACTTCGCCTGCCAACCCCGCCTGTCACTACAAAAGTTAGTAGTGCGTTTAACTCGCTGCGCTCGTGGCTCCTCGGCCTTAGACCTTGGTCTATGATTACGTTACTTAAGTAGGTCACCTGTCCCATAAGACTATTTATTAAAGACTACGGGAAATATTTAGTATTGATTTATTTACATATGTTTTTACTATGTAAAAAAATCTGACGGCATTAAGTGAAAATAAAAATCCGCAATGTTTTTGTTTGCTCAAAAATAATAAATATAAACAGCTGTAATACGTATTTATAAAAATCTATTAAACAATAAAAAATTAATCTTATGAAGCTGGTCGAGATATTTCGTGAGCCTTTCGAGAAAGTGACAAAGTACAGTAATCGAATTCTACGTTACATAATTTATGTATTTATGAACATAAATTATGTAAAATCTTAGTCATCTATCTCAGATAGAGTGTAAACAATCGTACAACCAATTGTTCATATTTAATCAATTAATTTTATTAATAAAGATCCAGTTCAAACCCCATCTCCCATAAGTTTTCAAACTGAACACGAACCCATCTTTGCCTAGAGGGTGCACCGTAATGTGATTAGCACACTTTCAAGTTTAAACCTCCTGTCTGGTCACAACTTTCAACTTTAATGAACTTTTCCCTGCGAACTATTACTGGCCTCGCTAACGGAGTTTGGTGCGAGATAATGGGATTCTTTGTCTTGCCCTTAATTCCATTCACCATTGCAAATTAGCCGCGTGTGTATTAGGTCCAAACGGGGCCTCTCGTCCTGTCGGTGCGGATATATGCTCATTAGCCTAACAACATTAGCGCATCGATTTCCATAATTGGATATCATTATTACCAACAACGGAATCGTCCGACTTACGAAATTAACTCCGTAGCAACACACATCTGTTTTAAATAAAAAACCGATTCAACAACGACGAAAATTAAGATATATCGAACAAGGAAAAATCAACGAATCACACTTAATAGACGACACGATTCAACTAACTATACATTTGTTTAGTTAATACAATAATTAACTAACTAGATGAACACAGCTTTTATGATTGTTAATTTTCTTTCAAAAGTTACAACACTCCTGTCGTTATTACGTGTCTTTTACTAACCTATAATACCAATAATAAGTAGAGAGTAAAATTTAGTAGAAATGAAGGTTAATGTGGTAGTAACTTCTGAGACAGTTTTACACCTGTTGAAACAAAATGTAATTTGTTAAGTAAGCGTTGGAAATATCCATCAAAATTAACGGTCATGAACAAGTCAACGGCAACTAAGAACCTTCAAACAAATATTAAACCCGTATATTAAAACAATATGAGCAAAACAATCTAGCAGTTAAAAAAAAAAACAAATAGTAACAGGTAACTGGCACTAACTTTCTTCCTTTCCCTTTGTTATGTCAGATTTAAAAAAAAAATTGGGTGTGCGTCGGACCACACGGTGGAAGTTATACTTCTTTGGCCATTCTCATACACCCACTCACGCACACAAACAGACAGGATATATAAATGAAATATAAGACATTTTTCAATATTATTCAATATATTTATCTTCAATATATTATACGTGACTTCATTATTATATTATACACCTATATTATCATTATCAGTAATTTCTTCGATTAAATTTCTTCGATTAACAATCGATTAATCGATAGTTCTTAAAAATTTGTTCTTACTTTTCAGCGTGACGCGGTTTCTCGACCAACATCCCATCCCAAAGTGTCTAACGGGCGCAAAGAAGTATAACTTCAAAAATGAAGGTTAAAGGAAGTAAAAACACACCTAAAAACAGACATTAAATTAAATGTATTTCTGAGGTATGTACAAACGAAACAATTAATTATTTTATTTAAATAAAAATATGAGAAAAAATAATCTTTAAAAAAACAGCTGTTCAATTAATCACATAGACAGATTTTAAATAAACAACCTACAACATCTTGGGTTGTGGCTTCTGGCCTTCGGGCTACAGTCCCAACTTAGTGGGGTGGTCAGTAAAATATTTTTAAACGTAATTTGTAAATTTACTGAAAATGTAATCAAAATCGTTCAAAAAATGCTTAAAAATGCATTTTAAATGTTTTTTCCTTAAAGAAATGTTATAACTAAAAAACTAGTCAAGTTACAGACATGAGTTTTTACTAAAATATTTAGAATTACAATTCACATCTTTCCTGAAATTTTTATGAAAATTCTATGTTTTTTGCCATTAAAATTAAAAATACTAAAATTTCAAAAATGTGAAAAATGATATGGAGATATTGGCTAAAAACACCCACAATACAAAATTTAAAAAAAAATCCATCAGTTTGTTTTCCAGCGAACTGCACATACACACAGACACGGGCGGACACAAAAATGTTTTTCGAAAAAAACACTTTTTTGTGGTCAGAGGACCTTAAAATAAATTTTTAGACCAATTTGTAAAAAGTTTTTTTACGTTTCTCTATGCTAACGCATATGGAAGAAAGTAAAAATAATTAAATGTGAAAAAATTGTTTGGTGAATAAGAATAACCTAAAACAGAAATCAGTTACAATATAGACAAAAGTCAGAAAATGTTTAAATATACCATCAAACTAAATTCCTTGCATTACAATAAAATTATATAACAGAGAGGAATAATGATGCTACTGAATGATGCAAAAGAGATGTAATAGAGGCTTTACATGGATTAATTTTTAAAAAAGGTTGAGAAATACAATGAATAAGTTTATTCAAATAATATTATAACTATTAACACTTTTTGTCAATAATTATAGCCTATAACTACACTTAATATTACAACAAAAACTCATTCAAGAATTTTGAAGTAAATGTTCTTTAAATTAGTAAAAAATATATTGTTTGGCGTATTACTTTACGATTTAAAAATAAATAAACAAACCCAAAACCAAATAAAATACAGACATTTTTAAATTGGGGAATTGGCATGAAACGTGAGACAGGTCTACGTCAACAAATCACATGACGTCATTTAAACGCCCGAGCGGGAGAGAGTCCTATGTCGGCCGTATCATATTCCAGACACGTACACTATTGGACGGAAATCGGCCAGATTTGTCAGGGTTCCGTTTCCATTCCGCGTCGCGTTCCGCACTCAGCTCCACGTGATAACCGAACCTCAATCAACCGATTCTTTGATGGTGGGGGGTGGGGAGAGATGCGTCTCAATCAAACAAGGCTTTTGCCAGCACAACAACCCATTCGAAAAGCCCATCTGACATGTTAGTCTGCACATGTGGGTTGAATAAAAGTGTCATTTCCTCAATATTACATTCTTTTTACAAAGAAATAAAAACATAATTAAAAAAAAGAAAATATCTAAGGTAGACGAGAGACTACCGCGTCTCTTGATAAGTTAGGTTATGTTAGGTCGGATTAGGTTAGGTTATGTTACGCCAAAGTAGTTTATGTGGGGTTACGTTCAGCAGCTGATCCACGCGTGAAGGGCGTAGGCTAACTGACCCTAAACTTATGTAACTGGTTACTGTACATGTCTTTAATTTCCTGATATATTATGAACTTATATACGATTTCAGCACACTCACTTGCGAGAGATAATATAGGAAATTTAAAATTGTTCACACTGTCTTTCTGTAAAGAAGGTCCGAAATATACTGTACACGTACACAGAATGTTAATAACCATCCATTGTACGTGTAAGGTTGGGCTTGTTGGTCTGTACCATTATACGTCTACGGGTGGGAGGGTGGATCAATACCATTGAACGTGTATTGGAGGGTGTATGGGTCTCACTGCACTTAAAATCACCCTCGCTAACGATTGTTGATTTAAAAAGGGAACATAACAAGTTAAATAAAAACCTAACTAAAGAATTTTCCCCTATGATTCCCAACATTTTCATTGAAACTGATACTAATTTACTACCAAACACACCGAAAGCATTGTTACAATTATTTATAAAGAAAACTCCTGGTTAAAACAATAACATAAGAACAGAGAAGATCCCCCTCAGGAACAGTGTACCGGGATGTAGTCGGTTCGTTATAGAATAGTCTAGCGACATGACCAACGACGACTCTATTGTAAGCTGTCATCTCCTTAAATGAATCAGAGATTTATCGCCTAGTAAATAAATCTGTCGATTAATATTATTACGCGAGAGCAATGAGTAATGAGCGACCATGTCTGCTGGAGACAATACCCACGTGACCGGCGTATGGAGAAGGCGCGCTCGATACCGATCGCGGCTGGAAAAAACTGCCCCACAGTCTGGTAACGTGCGGCTAACTAGAGCGGGCCCTCCTCCGGTTCGCCGAGTTTCTTACTGCCGGGAAAAAATGCTACTCCGGCTGCATTGGCGATCGTCCGTCTCAGGGCCAAGACACAGACGATTTCTATCGCCGGATGCGATCTGCAATCACACACGTTCTAAGAAAACTCTTGGCCTTGACTCCGTTTGATCTTGTAGCAGTCCTTAAGAACGCCATCAAGTCAAGAATAATTAAACAAAACCTGTTTTCAACTGATTATTTGAGATCGTAACTTAATTAATTATCATCGAATTTTTCTCCTAAGAACATTTATTTAAAATATTATTTGTGTCTTCCAAACAAATACACAAGTCATTTGTGATTTTTTTTCATTCTCGTGTTCATTGGAGAAATATGATGTCTCCGAATATAAATTGTTATATTCGGAGACATCATATTTCTGTACACTTTATAGTGGAAAAATCGTGATAGTAATGTTAGCGGAAGTAAAAAAAATCTACATGACATGTGCATTTGAAGGCGTGAAGTCACAGACAACAGTTTTTTAACAGATATTAATAAATAATATTTTTTTCTCAGACATTAGCGCCCTTAATACTAGAGATTGAATAAACAGATTAGGCACTCATTCTTCAATTTACAATATACAAGTCCTAAATGGACTTTTTTATTTTACTTGGGTTTTTATGTTACTTTTCTCTTTAGTACATTCAAAATATCATTAATATCATTCAAATGCTGGATGTTTCACGTAATTTCACAAAGTCAATATACAGCAGTACATTGCATAAAATGTTTACACTATAATTTACAAAAGTGAAAACTAAAAGCTTTATCTTGATATTTTAGCATCAGATGAATTTTAGTAATAAAAACATGTAATTACAAAAAATAAAGTTCAAAAATTACAAAAAAATAAACATTAAACGGATATATAATATGTAATAAAACATTATTGTGTGGTATAAAAAAGAAAGATACGATTTCTCACTGCTCGAAAATAAAGAAGCTGTAGGAGATATTCTTACATATCAGATTATTTCTCTATACACTTCGAGGATACAGTTTCCAATCAAAATCCCGCAGCGATAAGTCAAACATTCAGACCTTTAAGGCGTGTACAAGTTATGAAACACAAACACAGCAGAACACAACAACACCGCTCAAGTGTTAATGATAAACGCATTCCGTGATTGAATCTAAAGGCGGGCAATAAATAGACAATTAGGTTGGGTTGGGTGTGTTTGCCAGGGTGTCGACAGATCGGCCAGAGTAGCACAGAGGTCCCCGCCCAGTCTCAAGGCCACAGCGGAATTGTTTACTGGCACTAAATGTTATGACTATAAAACATAATGCTTATTAAATTTTTTATATAAGAGTCCAATATTACTAATTAACTTAAGGTGGCCGTCTCTCAAACCGTCAAGTCATCGCTGAGAAGTCGACAGCTCCAGACAGCCCTACAATAGCAAAGTAATTTTACAGTAAGCGGCCGAAACATGCTTTTCTATTTGAACTGAATTCTTGTTTATTATAATAATAAGCTACAGTGAACAATTTATGGTTATTAAAGGTCCATTCTAAAGGACTATAAGTTGATATTATGAGTTTGTAATGTAAAATCATCAAGAATGACATTTAAAGTTTGTAATATTTAACAATGAAAATTTTATAAAAATAAATACTCAATTTTTTACAGAAAATAACTTATGATCCATTATAATAGGCCTTCTTCAGCTTTCAAATTAAATTTCAATTTTTAAGATGTGATCATTATTACGAACCGAATAGGTGAAATAGAAATCTATGTTTTCACTACACTACTATGAGTTTAGCTGTTTTCGTTATGTGTTTACAACCTGCGAAACATCATATTTTCAACAGCTGTCTGTTGTTTACTACCGAAAGTAACATTGTTTATAACCGAAAATTTTCCACAGTCAACAACACCTGTTTTTATTCCGTAGTGTAGTGAAAAGTATCGTTCAAAACTCGAGTGAAAGTGTTTTGTATGTTCTCGACCATTTGAAGTGCTCGACAAGTCTCGCACTTCAAACATATGGTCTCGAACATGCAAAACCCCACTTTCCACTCTTGTTATGAAATACACTATTTTGGCACTTTTCGCAGAGGGAAACGGTCACCTTAAATAACCCAAATAGAACTCTAGTATGTTGTAACACCGATAATACACCAATTGAAATGACCTTAATAACGTGCAAGCCAGTCGTAGCAGTGTAGAACTAAATATGGGCGCGACTAGAGGGCGAAGTGGATGGCGCAAGTCGAGGGCCTGCCACGACGGACCTCCTCAACGTGACTGGAGACTTTGACGAAAGGGCAGACTGAAGGCGTACACTTCGACAAGGTTGTACACTAATGAGGATCTCACTATTGATCTCAGACGAATTAGAGTATGTGGGCGGATGGAGTAATAGGTTACGGCTCCACGTTCGACATGAAGCAATACGTGAGATACGTATCAGATTAATTGTTAAGTGTTTCGTGTTTAGACTGTTAGTTTGTGAGAGGTCTTTATTCTGTTTTACGTGGCTAAACAGCTGACGTGAGAATTAAGAAGATCTAATGTAAAATAGGATGTAAAGAAGATTGCACGACCAAAACGTACGACACATGTATACGTTTTGTTCTTTTAAATATTCCTATTTCTTTCTCACTCGGTACATTTCAATATATTGATCCAAGCTTAACAAACTGGGCATTCATTACTTCGCAAAGCAGGTTAAATTGCCAAAATAGGGTGCACAGTTGATTGCATGACCAAAACGTATGATATATGCACACGTTTTGCTCTTTTAAATATGACTATTTCTCCCTCACTCGGTAAATTTTGTTACCTTGACCCAATCTTAACAAATTGAACAATTCATTACTCCACATAGCAGATAAAATAAAAATATACGTTACTAATTGCAGAATGTTGATTTTAATGAAGACTTCAGAAAATGAAAATCTTAGCTTAATATAATACAAAGATTGCTTCTAAAAAAATTAAAATTAAAAGTTTTTAAAGTTATTTACTGAACACGGATGCAGACGAAGAGATAGTCTACGAAAAAGTATATACGTTTCAAGGCTCACCTTAGGTTAAATATGTACAAAACACATCATGCTTTAGCAAAAAGACATAATGTTACATAATCTACAATTACAACAACAATTATGTTTAGGGCGGCCGTTTACCAAACAGCCAAGTTACCGATGGGAAGTCGACAGACCCAAACAGCCAAGTTACCGATGGGAAGTTGACAGACCCAAACGGCCAAGTTACCGATGGGAAGTCGACAGACCCAAACGGCCAAGTTACCGATGGGAAGTCGACAGACCCAAACAGCCAAGTTACCGATGGGAAGTCGACAGACCCAGACGGCCAAGTTACTGATGGTAAGTCGACAGCTCCAAACGGCCAAGTTACCGATGGGAAGTCGACAGCTCTATGGTAGACATAGGCCCTACAACTTATACATGTGGGCTAAACACGCTGTTCTATTTTAACTGTACGATTCGGGTTTAGTTTAATAATAAGTTATAGTCAACACTGTATATTTGTTAATTAATTCATTATTCATTACTAAAACGCCATTCGTAGAGATATAAGCTATAACGGGGGCAAATGAGTCTGATGAGTGTAAATGAAAGAATGTAGTCATTGCTACTAACTAAGGTCAACTGTTTCTAAGAAAGATGTGTTTATAAATATCAATGCCAACTAAGGGACCTACGTATTTACGTGTAATCCAAACCACGGAGTATTGGTCTGATTTTTCAGGTAACTGACAAGCCTGGCACTTAGTTCTTTTCACCACATAATGTCCGAACCATGACTACCATCCAACAAGGACACCCCAAACTTATCTAGTGGTGTCCACGTCAACCATTGAGCGGATGCCGTATCGTTACTAAGAGAACTGGGTATAGAACTTATCGCCTATAATCTCCTCAACACTTTGTCCCCAAGTAGCTGGGTTACAGGACTGTGCTACTAGTGCCGACACATTATTAGTGGAACATAAGTTGATATTACAAGTTTTAAAACAAAGCATAACATCATTTGCTTGTTGTTAAGTAAGATTAATTTAAGTAACTTACAAAAATAAATAAAACAAGAAAAACTATGAAAATAGGTACTTAACATTCTACAACAAAAACGTTATGGTCCACTAGAAAAGTTCTTCACTTATCAAATGACATATCAAGTGTTGCGATACGATCATAATTACGGACCGAATCCTTTAATTAAAAAAAAAGTGCTATTGGCGTTTTTAGTGGAACGAAACGGCCCCCTTAAAGAAATAAAAATAAAACCACATGCAAGCTTTAAGAACCTTGAACAGTAATAACAAAACACATTGATATGTACATTTTTTAAATGAAAAGTTTTAAATTTTGGAAATATGGCTCTCGATAGTGGTCTCGGTCCTTCAGTTTGACTGCAGTCTGGAAGATCAGACATTTCATTCCCCAAGTGGAACTAGCACGGTGCACATGTAGAGTGTTTCACTTCAATGACTATGGAACTGGATTATGACACACTGAGCTCAGACTATTTGTCGTCCTGCTATCTATATCACGACAACGTGACCTATATAATCCATCATTACTGGCACAACCTTGATGGCGCAGCTCTAATAACAGCTGGAAAATTGTCATGACAAGTAGCTGAGCACCGCTGCCAACTGTTGGACAAATTCGATATGCACAAGGCCAATGAGAATGTCAGCACCACCCAGTCAATGCTGCCAGTTAGTTCCGTGTTTTATAAAACTGCTGCACCAGTAGCAACAATGCGCTGCATTATTCATCTGTGTGAAGTGCCTGCAGGGCTCCCAACAAAGCGGAATGGAATCGTTAATACCCTGGAATTGCCCTTTACTAGCAAAGAACAATTAACATTGTGATACCGTTAATTATTGCTGCATTAATGAGAACATTATATAAGCATCTCATATGATGTCAGCCTTGAATTTCTATTAAGTAAATAGGTGTTGATAAGAATTAGTTTGCTTGAAACGCTTAGTCCATAAGTTTTCATTTATATTCATTGAAACTATCATGCCATAAACGTTTTTTCAAGACAACAAAAACGTCCAACTAACACCTGAACATTGTACATTAAAAGTAAACTTTAACCATGTAAATTAAATCGTAAAAGTATTCCTTCTCAAAACGTCCGTAAATATTGAAGATTCGTTGAATATTGAAGAACTGTATTTGCTGAAGACCTGTAAATAATGTTTACCCATAAATATTGAAGAATGGAAAATATTAAAAGTCTGTACCTCAACTTACTTCAATAAGTATCTGTAACACTGAAAAACTGTACAAATTGAGGACCGTAAATATAAAAGACCTGTATATATTGAAGATCAGAAAACATTGAAAACCTTCAATTGTTGAAGAGCTGTAAAAACTGAAGATCTATAAGAACTAAAGTACTTTATGTATCGAAGACCTGAAAATATTGAAAAGCTGTAAGTACTGAAGATCCATAAGAACTGAAATACTTTATACATTGAAGACCTGAAAATGTTGAAGAAAGTAAAGAACTGAGAAAGCTGAAGAACTATAAATTCTATATTTAGAAGGTAGGAAGACCTGTGAATACTGAATATCTCTAAGTAAGGAGACTTGCAAATTCTGTAGAACTTGCAAAACTTTAATACTTGTAAATATTGATAAACTGTATTTGTTTAAAACCTGTAAATCTAAAGATAAAACAGTTGTGTAGGTTTTAAAAAATAAGTACTATCAAGACTATTTCTCATTGATGTTTTATTTAATGACCTTCTGAACAATAACTGATAACAACTTAATGTAGTCTTTCCTTTCATTACCTCCACATTTTAAAATAAGTCTTACGTTTAAAGTATTTTTATAGGATAAATACGTTTATCGAAATAAATTCTTGCTTGAGAATGTAGTCAGCTAGGAGTGCATCCATACGCCACTGTGCAACTGTGACAGGGAACACTGCTCTTTTCATTAATCACGGGGAGCCGGCAGCAGCAACGGCTGCACACACTGTGACACGGACTAGAGATAAACTGGCGGGTATCAGTTACACACAGCTGCATTCCCTCCGGTACGTACCGTTACTGCACCGATGCATCCCAGCGTCGGGTGATCCGGATCTGCGGGACCTTTTCGCGACCGCCATTCTTCACCGGCTAATACATTCTCGATTGTATCTTAGAACTAAACCTGTCTTGGGCTTATCTATTGTTATTAAACATCATTACAGTACAAACACAACCTAGTCTGTTTATGTACGTAAAAACACTACATTATGTCACACCACTAGAAGAGGTAACTGTAGAAAATGTCCACTTTAAACACCGACAGGACATACCAAAATATTCATATACCAAAAGAAAATAAATAATATTTATTTAATTATTTGGTATTTCTTATTATTAAAATACTTTTTTATGCAAAACTAAATGTAAATGAAATGCATCTTCTAATAGCCTACGTCGAAAAGGTATAAAAGAAATATCCCACTTTCAACGTTTCTTTTTTGTATAATAAAGGGACTGTTTTATAACAAGCGTAAATACACATGCACGTGTTTAAAAAAAACATACTATGAAATTGGGAAAAAAGGCAAAACTTTAATTCATAGTCACCCACTGTTAGTGTTTCTTTGGTTAGTTAAGTGCCCGGTTTCAAAATATCACCATTATGTTCAAAATTTACATAACATGTACACAATTTCTGAAAATAAATACTATCCCTATTGGATATCAATATGAATACTAAATTAGTCCAATTGAAAGACCCAATTATGGAAACTTGTCTTTATTGTACAGTAGAAATAATAATACAATAAAAAGGCCAATTGTACTAAAAGCAGTGGCTATAATTAGGTGGGAACAGAGCGTATATAGATGCAAATAAGTTCATAAAAAAACAAGATATATCCACTTAATATTTCTTCGTCAATGTCGACTACTTCATAAAATCAGTTCTTATGCGGTCTGCTTTTATTACAAACGCCTCCATGCAAATACAGGTGGGGTCCACCAATAGCTGTATTTATTGACTCCACCAGCGGCCTTTGCTACCGTTTCTTTCGCCAACAACACGGCCAGCTCCTGAGCCAGGCTGATGCTAATTGGTAATGTGGTAATAAAGTATGTAAATTAATTGAGGCCGGGCTATGGTGGTGCCCGAGATAAACTGCAATAGACCTGCGCGTGCGTGAGTGCATATGTTTTGTCGTCACCTTATCACTAACATGTAATGAAGCTGAGTCGTTAAAAGCTGAATTAATGCAGCACCTCGGTTTAATTAGGTTTTAATTTACATATCGCGCGATTTATTTATTTGGCAGGCGGGCGGCGCTGTTGCCGGTACGGCTAGGACGCGAGGACGCTTACAACGCCGCCATTCAGCTTCGAGGGCACTTCCACACGAATAAATTTGAATATCGACTCCGACTCGGTATAAAGACGGTTGTGTGTTCTGAGTTTGTCTAACGGTCGTTGGGTGTGTGTGGGTATGTACGGGTACACAACGCTTACATAGATTGATTATCTGGCAGTGACCCCGAGCACGCTGGAGGAACACTGTTGTTCCATCAGGGGTCAAGGCGGTTTGTGTTCCACGACTCAGGGTTAAAGAGTGTGTTCTTCCAGCTGTGTGGAATGCCAGAGTTGTTGCCAAAGGAGGGGTCAGATGTCGATGTCAAAGAACCGATGGAAACAGATACAATACAAGGAATCGATTATTTTGAGAGACTCTTTTTTATTAGCTCTCCATCATTTTTACAATATATTTTTAATATGGCGATTTTCATACATAAATCGTTGTTAACAGCTATCAGCATAAATGTGAAATGAGTTACTTCTCCTTTTTGGGATTTCTAACGACATGACTCCTTCAGTAGTAGGCTAAAATATTTGATTTGATCAAACATCAAGTTTTCAAATAATTTTTTCACTATAATATAGATACGTTAAACGTGTCATACTTACAATGTGGCTAACTTAACAACATTTACAGCCTGGCCCTCACCAGACCACTCACTGTAACATTTAATGGTAGCAATGCGGTTAACACAATTAACATTTATATTGCATTTTATTAAGGAAAGTAACTTGGGGAGAGTGGTGTAAGGAATTTGAAGAGCCTGATTTAGGGATAACGCAGGTTAAAATACTAACATTTACTCAAATTTATTATCAACCATGTCCACGTTGTACTGTACTGGTTCTCCGAACTCGAACTCCCTATCAGTAATGTCTGAGTAATGTCTACGTTGTACTGTACTGGCTCTTCCTACTCGAACTCCCTATCAGTAATGTCCACGTTGTACTGTAATGGTTCTCCCAACTCCAATTTCTTATCAGTAATGTACACGTTGTACTGTAATGGTTCTCCCAACTCCAACTTCTTATCAGTAAATGTCCACGTTGTACTGTACTGGCTCTTCCTACTCGAACTTCCTATCAGTAATGTCCACGTTGTACTGTAATGGTTCTCTCAACCCCAACCCTAATTTCTTAACAGTTATGTACACGTTGTACTGTAATGGTTCTCCCAACTCTAATTTCTTATCAGTAATGTCCACGTTGTACTGTAATGGTTCTCTCAACCCCAACCCTAATTTCTTATCAGTTATGTACACGTTGTACTGTAATGGTTCTCTCAACCCCAACCCTAATTTCTTATCAACCATGTCCACGTTGTACTGTACTGGCTCTTCCTACTCGAACTTCCTATCAGTAATGTCCACGTTGTACTGTAATGGTTCTCTCAACCCCAACCCTAATTTCTTATCAGTTATGTACACGTTGTACTGTAATGGTTCTCTCAACCCCAACCCTAATTTCTTATCAGTAAATGTCCACGTTGTACTGTAATGGTTCTCTCAACCCCAACCCTAATTTCTTATCAACCATGTCCACGTTGTACTGTACTGGCTCTTCCTACTCGAACTTCCTATCAGTAATGTCCACGTTGTACTGTAATGGTTCTCTCAACCCCAACCCTAATTTCTTATCAGTTATGTACACGTTGTACTGTAATGGTTCTCCCAACTCTAATTTCTTATCAGTAATGTACACGTTGTACTGCAATGGTTCTCCCAACTCTAACT
Source organism: Stictocephala bisonia (assembly GCA_035578905.1). Classification (NCBI taxonomy): domain Eukaryota; kingdom Metazoa; phylum Arthropoda; class Insecta; order Hemiptera; family Membracidae; genus Stictocephala; species Stictocephala bisonia. Next base: position 456,006 of record JAQJVL010000222.1, on the reverse strand, counting down.
CCCTATCAGGAATGTACACGTTGTACTGTAATGGTTCTCCCAACTCTGATTTCTTATCAGTAATGTACACGTTGTACTGTAATGGTTCTCCCAACTCTAACTCCCTATCAGGAATGTACACGTTGTACTGTAACGGTTCTCCCAACTCTAACTCCCTATCAGTAATGTACACGTTGTACTGTAATGGTTCTCCCAACTCTAACTCCCTATCAGGAATGTACACGTTGTACTGTAATGGTTCTCCCAACTCTAACTCCTTATCAGTAATGTACACGTTGTACTGTAATGGTTCTCCCAACTCTAACTCCCTATCAGGAATGTACACGTTGTACTGTAATGGTTCTCCCAACTCTGATTTCTTATCAGTAATGTCCACGTTGTACTGTAATGGTTCTCCCAACTCTAACTCCCTATCAGGAATGTACACGTTGTACTGTAATGGTTCTTCCAACTCTGATTTCTTATCAGTACTGTACACGTTATACTGTAATGGTTCTCCCAACTCTAACTTCCTATCAGGAATGTACACGTTGTACTGTAATGGTTCTCCCAACTCTGATTTCTTATCAGTAATGTCCACGTTGTGCTGTACTGGTTCACCCTCTTACTCTGTTTGACAAGTTCCACACAAAGATCATCAGTAATGGGAATGCGCACAATAAGGTGAAAAAGGAGATCTGCCTCATCTAAAAGAAAACTTCTGTTTTTTTATAAGAGGATCACCACTTGAAATTTGTTCTTTTCAATATGTGTTATTCTTGGAAAAAGCCTCTCCGGTTGCATTTTTGACCATGAACGTGACTTTGCTATGGAACAATGGTTTCAGTTTAACTAAGTGAGTTTTGTTGCACCACCCGGGATTTGAACTAGTGAACCTCTTTGTACTGAAGGAAGAAAAACTACTACTTTTTATCACTATTCTAGTAAGAGGCCTAATATTGTAAGCCTAAACTAAAAATAATCACTGTGGTAATCACTCATTACTTAATCACTCGTATATTGTACTGAACAAAACATAGAATACGTAACATTTTTATGTTTATGTAACGAAAATCTTACATGCTCGTATTGCAAGATTTGACTACAAAAAGTGAAACTAATATCGTTGAAGAAAAATATTTTCTTTTCGAGCAAGAACGAATAGTTCAGGTACAAGAAGATTGAATGGCAAGATATAATACAATACAAATTTGCAAGTCATATTTCTTTCAGGATTGAAGCCCAGATTTCCAATTATCCAGGCTATTGTTGGCCGAGGTTTTACTATGAATTACTTAACTTTTTATTTTACAATATCTGGAGGCAAACACTCACAACAATACTGTGATAAATTAGTTCCTAGATAGAGTAAACATTTTATAGAGAAATATGAGTGGAATCGCAATATTATGGCATTATTATCAAATATTAATTGTATTTCGTGTTCATACAGCCAGATTGATCATGTGCCCTGTACATATAACGTGCCTTGATATTATCTCTCTACAACGACTCCATAGAGTTAGTTTTACCCTTGATTATATACTCATTAAACCAATGGTTTTACGTAATGCAAGATATGTAAAAATTCATTGAACTGAAAAATAGTTATTTGAATTATACCAAATAAAATAATAGCAATGAAAGTACAATTTATTTTATATTACTTGAATTTTGGGACATTAGTTATTAAATTAATGACATAAAATAGTAAGTTATTTTATTTAAATTATATACGAAATAACAGAATTGCCAGCATGGTGGCTCAGTAAACTGCTGAGTGCGTTGCCCGAGGTTAGAATCTCCAAACGAGCTAACGGAAGCTACTTCACTCTTCGAATAAAGTTCACGCACAGCCCTGAAGGCGCATGTGAACTATTAAGTTAAATCAAATATCTCGTAAACGAAGTCGTATTGTTCATGTTGTACTGTCCGAACCCATTCCAGAGGCACATCGTTATCTATTCCACCTGCTGTCGCTCCTTGATTACGTTACCACCAATACACAAATCTTGTGCCAACTTAATCTAGTCCATTAGAATACTAAACGACGTTGATCTATAACTCAGATTAGGGGACAGTGGGTAGAAGTCTTCACAAAGCGAGGACATGAGGCCCCCAACATACACATCTCACACAAACACACACGCGCAGCGTGTAAACAGCCAGACACACTTACACACGCACTCGATCGTCGTTGTAAGCTTAATTAAAGAAAACTGGTGACCGACACCCACGGGCACGCAGAAACCTAAACTAAAACACAAACAGGTTTTGGTGAAATGATCAGATATCGGCTCCAATGAGGCGCGGGGGTGAAGGGACCGGGTTAGGTTCCAATTTATCGTCACCGGTCGAGGAGTTAACGGCTTGATGGATCTGGGGGAAGAGATTTATTTCCCCATTCGGCGTCAAGGGATTGTCGACCTAATGAAATGACAAATCTGGGCACGAAATTGTCCACATTTGTATGTTAATGAGAAGCTTATTTTGTATTGAACTGGACGCTGCTGGGAACTCCAGTCGTTTGCTTCTCCCGCTCGTTGATTTTACGCGAATTAACTGATAACACGTAATTTGTGATAAATCTGACGACATTTTTCTCAACTTTTTTGTCAAATGAAACATGTCAGGTTGTTGATAATAAAACATTTTTTAACACCATTGCATTTGAAAGGTGCAAAAAAAATATTGAACAGAAACTGAAATAACATTAAAACGATATCGATTGAGTCCAAGGTTTTAGAATGCATCTAATTTTATCGCTCTTGTCTCAAATTCCAAACACTGTAAAATACTGCTACATATATAGCCTACTACGGCCACCGATCAAATACATAAACAAAATAACGAGAAAAGAAAATGATTGGGCTTTTTTCTGTTTTTAAAAGTTTAAAATTTTGTTTATCGAATGCTTTACTATTCTGTAAGTAAACCACATGCACATAAGAACACAAGTACATTAAATTACTAGGTTTCAGTATTATATACGGTACCCTAAGAGTTACGGTTAAGGAGTAAAACAAATAAATATTTTCTAAAGCTTGTTACAAATTTTAAAGTTAAAAAATCTTATGATGGGCCAATTTCAATTCAAAAGTTTACTAACTTAAGAAATGTACCATATTATTCTCCATTAAAAAATTACACTTCTAGAGATTGCAACGGGAAGGTTTCCTAAGAAATCTAGCTTAAGTATTGTGAACTTAACTAAGGATCACACTTAGTCCGATGATTCTTGTATATTTAACCAACGTGGAATCCATTCAAAAGACTCACAACTTTACTTGTGAGTTACATTTTAAATGAAATTATTATCCAAAAGACAGTATTCATTTTAAAGTTTTTTTTTTTTTAATATGAGCACGAAATTATGAAAATTTCAACAAAATTTGCAATTTTAAAGCTACGTACATAATATTCAAATCATCGTTCTTTGGGAACTTATTGAAGTGAACTGCCATTTAAGTCACAGTTCAATCTTCTAATAAAATTAATGTGCTAAATGTAACGAAATATTCTCATTTAAAAATCTTAATAGCTTTCTATCTTCTAATTGAAGAGCTTTATTAACAATATTATTAAAAAGCGTTTCGTTAACCAATTCACTTCAAAGTAGTCCTTCGCCTTCATGTAAAGGTTTAAGTATGTATAAATACATTCTTTAATTAAAATAATACTGTAAATTTATTTTACCGTAATCTCGGTATTACACGACAATAGTACAGTACCATTATTTAATAAGGACTGTATTATTTCTTTAGTGCATCGAATTGTTTATCGATAATCAAGCAGTTCAAGTAGCCGAAAAGATCCCTACAAATTTGACGAATATTCTTTTATTTTCCAATAAACTGTACGTACTTGTTTTGAATAGCCGAGTATTAAATGTGTATCCTTTTGAGATGTTGTAATAAGTTTGGCATTTAATTGATGAGTGTAATATCAATTAACTGTTATGTAATTTACACTAATTAACATGGACAACATTTAACGATCCAAATATGTGGTAAAATAAACATTAAGTACCTGAATCGGAGATCTTGGTTAAAAAAGCGAAATACCTAACGTTTTTTAGGAAAGATAAACTACGCCAAACTTAAAAATGTATGGTACAGTTATATACCAAGTTTACAATTTAATTTTAACTTTGTTCTTTCCACAGTTATGCGTTACAGTAGATTACTTAACCTTTTAAAATGTTTCACTGTAATAAAACAAAATTTTCATTTTGAGCTCGTTTTATTGGTACAAGTTTGATACAGTTTTATTACAATAAATATGAGTAAATAATTAATTATTTTATTGATTCCTAATATTTTTAAATTATGAATTTATAAAAAAGTTTTAACACTAACCTTTTAGCATCATTTGGTGTCAAAGTAAATGTTTGAACTGACTCTCATCTTCAGTTCGACAATGAAGTTAAAATGAAATTCTTGAACATCAGCAAATTTTCAATACTCAAAGTGCTCTATTTTTTGATAGAGTGATTCCTTAGAGATGCGGTTTATGGCTTTTAATTCAGATCACTATAACCTTTGCCAAAAAGAATTTCGACGATACCTTCGACAGGACGTCCCCTGTTAGTGTGAACTGATTAAACATTGTTCCAAAAGTAGGTGCCCAATACCTATCACGATTGTAAAAGTTTCGAATTTCGATTAGTAAAGAAAATGTTTGGGTGTTTCCAGCCATTTTAGACACCCTATATATATACATATATGACAATGAAGGGGATATTTTCAAATTTTAAATTCCTTAATCCACTAAATTCAAACAATACCCATAATCGAAAAGTTTCACATTGGTAATGGACCTGAGCTCGTAACTCTACGAGAGGTTCATAATTATTGGTAGCCAACGGTGGTCGGCCATCACTCATCTCTCAACGAGGTGTCGTCACACAAACTGTAATCACACTAGTAATTAGCATTTACGTCACACGTCTAACACGCCTTAATAAACACGTGCGAATAGATAGCACACGACTCGAGCTCATCTCCTTGTGTACATCAAGGAACTCGGAAACCCTCGCGAAAGGTCCACAAAGATGATACTCACTTTCCTTATCTTCTGAGGACATGAATGAATGTGTGACTGAAAATAATGTATGTTTGAATGAGGCTACGATATGGTATTGATGTATTAATTTGAAATTTTGTTATATATAAATACATGACGCTTGCTATACATTTTTACAATTTTTTTGCAAAATAAACTTGATTTTATCTGTGTACGATAAGTTCAAATACGTGTCAAAAATACTGATACTTCTAAAATAATAATATGCTTATTAACTATGTTACTGTGACAAATTTTAATTATTAAAATCAGCCTAACAGACATAAACATTTTTTGAACCCATAAAAACTATGATAAAATTAGTTTACTACAAAAAGTACGACAAATTTAAAATTAAACATATTTTATACATATAATCTCTTTCACATCAAAGTAATATTAATGTACTCAAACAATGTTTAAACGCCAAATCTAGTTTTGAACTATTTCATCCCATGGGGTTTGTTACTATATTTGGATTGATCGGTTGTGGATTCTGAAAAAAAAAACTGACAATAATAATTCAAATACGTATGAAAAATAGAAAATACAGTCTCCAGACTCTGTATAACTTAAACAGTTATTTGATACTTATTCAACGATAAATTTTGTGCAAGGTAAGTATATAATGGGTTTGAAAGACTAACTATAGCACAGATTGTGACATACAATAAAACATACTGCTGACTGGCAAGTCATGAAAACAGTTTTTTACCCATCAAAACAAACCAAGGAAAGAAGATAAAAATTTAACAACTTTTTATAGCCCATGTTCATTTTTCTCAGTAAAAACTATTAAGATTCTTACCCCAGTTTAATTATTGGTTGAAATATTAAATTTTAGCCACATAAAAAGATCAATCAAAAAAGAATAAAAAACATAAAATACCAAGGAAAATTACGGCAAATAGTCGGGCCAACAACGAATTTCATATCATATTTTCCTTAACACGGGAATTCTTAACAAAACGGCGCTTGAAAACCACCAAATTACATGTTTCTAAACGCAAAATACGGTAACTGGCTTACTAAGATGGCAACCAAACAACTGGCCAGCACAACGAGTAGGGAAATCGCTGCAGAGTGAGTTCCTGCTACTTTATGGGAATGAGGTTCTCGATTTGTTTCCAGTTAATTGGCGAACGTCACGCTAGAGTGCAGCTCGGTCGAAGCACTCAATTCGCGATCCCCCAGCCTCCAGTCAGACAAATAGGCGTCAATGATAATTGAGGGAATGATGTGCCACACTAGCAAGCGTTACTTAGTGCAGACTATATTGTATTGCTGTTATACACGTGTCCAGATGTCTCAAGTAGCATGATTTACCACAGAGAAAAAATAAACAGATATCGCTTATTTTGGCCGCAGCGAACGCTTCAGTGTCAGTTCTAAATAGATTACAACTAATAAAACACATTTATAAGTCTGTATTAATAATTACTACATTTATCGTTGATTGTCAGTACATCCTTTTATTCCTCAAAAATAATCAACGATAAATGTAGTAATTTATCGTTGATTATTATCGTAGAAAATCGGTTGTTCAATAAGCTAGATCACAGAGAAGAGAGAAACAGATGTCGTCCAATAGTGCGCAGAATGTGTCGAATATTTATTTCTCCAGTTTGTGATGCGATGGCAGGGCCAGGACTTTGTCAGTACATCCTTTTATTCCTCAAAAATAAAGTCCTGGCCCTGCCATCGCATCACAAACTGGAGAAATAAATATTCGACACATTCTGCGCACTATTGGACGACATCTGTTTCTCTCTTCTCTGTGATCTAGCTTATTGAACAACCGATTTTCTTAGTATATTCAAAAAATTAATATATTACTAATTATATATATATTTATATAATTATATATATAAATATATTACTAATAATCATTTGTAAGAAAATTACATAAATACCAACACGAAGAAAAATAATTATTTATTATCTACGCATATTGTACATTTTTTAAATTACGATTTTAAGAATTATTTCATAAACAGTGAGAGCATATTCTTCTAACACACTGATTACATATTTGCATATTGAACATTTTTTTATATAATTTATCTTAAAATGTCACCACACCGACAATGAAATATACATTTCTGTAACATTTTCTTTACATATGAAGATGTTAATAGTTGGTGGTGTTAAAATATTAAACCAAGATGACATATTTGTACTTCTGCTTGTATGTAAGGACGAGACAAATACTTAGTATAAGGATAGTTTCTTTTAAATGACATGTGTACATGTTGGTTGGAATAAACGTCACGTACGACTCGAAACAAAAATATAAAATTGTATAACAATAACATAACACAAACACTATGCTGTTTGATTTCAGTGAACCGCTTTACCATTTCCAGACCAGGGGGGGTTCACAAACTGCTTCTTGAATATCTCTGATCTAAGGATGGTAAACAAGATTTACCGAAATCAATTACCGTATATTTTGTACATATATTATGATAATTTTAGGTAGTTTGATGTTCACTTGGTTTCTTATAACATCAAAACGGTGGCCCATCTCATCTCGAACATTGGTCAGAGTGTTTGGAGTAATGTATTTCACAGTTTCTGCAGTGCGTACCCTCAGTTCTTGAAGTGAAGCAGGCAACGGTTGGCCATAAACATTGTCCTTGATATGGTAGAGTGAGGTCTGGCAATCCGGGGACCTACCACGAAAAATGTCATCGTCATCCCCTCCCCTCCCATCCCTTCATAGATTTGGAATAGATTTATTTGAATGAACATTCTATGAGAGTGTGCATGGCGCAGTTTTGTTACTTGAGTAAGTGAATATAATGTTTCCATGTTATTTATTTATTACAAAATCTATCTACTAACTCTTATAAATTTATCAGAACTTAAGAAACCCCAAAAAGTGTCGATATAATTACTAATCAACATTTCATGCCAATGTCATTGCTGCTCATTCACGATGGTGGGGATGTGCATGAAGTGCCCCAGGTCAGCGACTAACACAGAAGACTGAGTCAGAGGCATTTGCAATCTACTCCATCTCCACGAGACCGCATGAAATATGCATCTAGGCTGATTTAAAATGGACTGTTGATTAATAAGATTTTCCAGCGAGCAATAACTCTGGACTAATCTGCAAATAACATCACGGCTCAGGGGTACATCGAGGAAGCAGCTGCCAACAAGGTACTGCCTTCCTTTTGGTACGTCAATACCAGTTTCATCCACGATATTTTGATTTTATGGTTCCATAATATGTTTCAGCGGTTGAATAAAGAATAGGATTTAAATTAAAAAACCGACACTAATACAAATATTAGATTTATCAAAACATCCGTTTTTAAATCTTATCATATTTTATACCATACATTTAAAATATAAAATATTAAACGTTGATAAGTTACGTGAGAACCATTCAAATTTTCACAGATTCCAATACGGTCACATTTCACAACACGTTTCTGTAGCAATCCTGGTGAGATTCCCAGTTTATGTGTCATCACTGTAGCTATCCTGGAGAGATTCCCTGTTTATCTGTCATCACTGTAGCAATCCTGGTGAGATTCCCAGTTTATGTGTCATCACTGTAGCTATCCTGGAGAGATTCCCTGTTTATCTGTCATCACTGTAGCAATCCTGGTGAGATTCCCAGTTTATGTGTCATCACTGTAGCTATCCTGGAGAGATTCCCTGTTTATCTGTCATCACTGTAGCAATCCTGGTGAGATTCCCAGTTTATGTGTCATCACTGTAGCTATCCTGGAGAGATTCCCTGTTTATCTGTCATCACTGTAGCAATCCTGGTGAGATTCCCAGTTTATGTGTCATCACTGTAACTATCCTAGTTAGATTCCCTTTAAATCTGTCATCATTATAGCTATCCTGGTGAGATTCCCTGAGAACGTTTGATGACATTGATGACTGTAGTTATCGTGGTGAGATTCCCAGTTTATGTGTCATCACTGTAACTATCCTGGAGAGATTACCTGTGAATGTGTCATCACTGTAGCTTTCCTGGTGAGATTCCGAATTTATGTGTCATCACTGTAACTATCCTAGTGAGATTCCCTTTTTATGTGTCATCACTGTAACTATCCTAGTGAGATTCCCTTTTAATCTGTCATCTTATAGCTATCCTGGTGAGATTCCTTGTGAATGTGTGATGACATTGATGACTGTAGCAATCCTGGTGAGATTCCCAGTTTATGTGTCATCACTGTAGCTATCCTGGAAAGATTCCCTGTTTACGTGTCATCACTGTAGCTATCCTGGAAAGATTCCCTGTTTATGTATCATCACTGTAACTATTCTGGTGAAAATCCCAGTGAATGTAGGATGACATTGATGACAGTAGCTATCCTGATGAGACCCCTTTTAATCTGTCATCAGTGTAGCTATCCTGCTGAGATTCCCTGTGAATTTGTCACTGTAACTATCCTGATGAGATTCCCAGTTTATGTGTCATCACTTTAACTTTCCTAGTGAAATCCCAGTGAATGTGTCTTTGCTGAAATTCGTTGTTAAGTGATGTCAACGTTGTTATCCTGGTGTGATTCCCTGTTTATGTAACATCATTCTGTGATTATCTGTTATGTGACATCATTATTGTTATCCTACTGTTAATTTAGGATAAGAAGGAGTGTAGAATAACAATGGAAACTGTTTATGTATATCACTGTAGTTATCATACTATGATGCTCTCTATTAATTTGAAATCACTGCAGCTATTCTATTGTGATTATCTGTTTATGTGACATCAATGTTGTTACCCTACTATAATTCTCTGTTAATGTGACATCACTACTATTATCCAACTGTGATTCTCTGTTAATGTGACATCACTACTATTATCCAACTATGATTCTCTCTTTATGTGATATCACTACTGTTATCCTACTATGATTATCTGTTTATGTCAATTACTATTAATATCCTGATGTGATTCTAGTTTATATAACATAAGTGTACCTATCACACAGTGATTATCTGATCTATATTTCGTCATTGACACTTATTACTTAATATTTTTCATTCGTGTCAAATTAGTATCGTTTTAAAGTTACTACGCACAGAATATCTCAAGCTAAAATGTATGTTCAAGACACTCACAATGCTGGATAAAAATATTTGTTTTAATTTTTAAAATAAATCAAACAAAGTTATGACAATTTTACCACTGTACATGCATGGGCGGGTGGATGGGTCGACACCTCTGTACAAGTATAGATATCGGGAAACAAAAAAGACAAGTTGACCCACCCATACACGCATGGTGGTACTGACCCACCCGCCCACTATACAAGTACAGTGGTATTGACCCACCCACCCACCTATACCACTGTATGTTCTTGTATGACCTTGGTAACTGTGTGAAAATAATTATATATTTTATTACACGTTTAACGATCGTGCACTATTTTAAAGTCATATTCTGGGGCTAATATTCACTTCCGTAGGTTAAAGAGAAACTGCTATGATACTGGATCTTTATAAAATTCATCTGCTAGGATGAGAAAAGTCTCAATTACTGATAAGGCATACAAACCCGACAAATGTATGTATAAGCAACACAATAGGCGATATATGAAGGCCGAGAAAGGAACCAACACATTGCCAGGCAAGCCTCTGTGCACTCGACTGTGATTACCGATCGTATACTGGCCTCGTGTTGTGGCGGCGTGAGATTGATGAGCTGAGAAATGTGAAGGAAGCTGACTCTGCCACATACACCTCACTTCCCTCACTTGGTGACCAACACAGCTCACTGGCTGGTGAGCACTCGTCTGTGATTAGCGATCGTAAACTGGCCTCGTGTTGTGGCGGCGTGAGATTGATGAGCTGAGAAATGTGAAGGAAGCTGACTCTGCCACATACACCTCACTTCCCTCACTTGGTGACCAACACAGCACACTGGCTGGTGAGCACTCGTCTGTGATTAGCCATCGTAAACTGGCCTCGTGTTGTAGCGACGTGAGATTGGTGAGCTGGGAAATGTTAAGGAATCTGACTCCGCCAACACACCTTACTTTCCCTCACTTGGTGACCAACACAGCACACTGGCTGGTGAGCACTCGTCTGTGATTAGCGATCGTAAACTGGCCTCGTGTTGCAGCGACGTGAGATTGGTGAGCTGGGAAATGTTAAGGAATCTGACTCCGTCACATACACCTCACTTCCCTCACTTGGTGACCAACACAGCACACTGGCTGGTGAGCACTCGTCTGTGATTAGCGATCGTAAACTGGCCTCGTGTTGCAGCGACGTGAGATTGGTGAGCTGGGAAATGTTAAGGAATCTGACTCCGTCACATACACCTCACTTCCCTCACTTGGTCAACAACACAGCACACTGGCTGGTGAGCACTCGTCTGTGATTAGCGATCGTAAACTGGCCTCGTGTTGCAGCGACGTGAGATTGGTGAGCTGGGAAATGTTAAGGAATCTGACTCCGTCACATACACCTCACTTCCCTCACTTGGTCAACAACACAGTACACTGGCTGGTGGTCACTCGTCTGTGATTAGCGATCGTAAACTGGCCTCGTGTTGTGGCGGCGTGAGATTGGTGAGCTGGGAAATGTGAAGGAAGCTGACTCTGCCACATACACCTCACTTCCCTCACTTGGTGACCAACACAGCACACTGGCTGGTGAGCACTCGTCTGTGATTAGCCATCGTAAACTGGCCTCGTGTTGCAGCGACGTGAGATTGGTGAGCTGGGAAATGTTAAGGAATCTGACTCCGTCACATACACCTCACTTCCCTCACTTGGTCAACAACACAGTACACTGGCTGGTGGTCACTCGTCTGTGATTAGCCATCGTAAACTGGCCTCGTGTTGCAGCGACGTGAGATTGGTGAGCTGAGAAATGTGAAGGAAGCTGACTCTGCCACATACACCTCACTTCCCTCACTTGGTGACCAACACAGCACACTGGCTGGTGAGCACTCGTCTGTGATTAGCCATCGTAAACTGGCCTCGTGTTGCAGCGACGTGAGATTGGTGAGCTGGGAAATGTTAAGGAATCTGACTCCGTCACATACACCTCACTTCCCTCACTTGGTCAACAACACAGTACACTGGCTGGTGGTCACTCGTCTGTGATTAGCGATCGTAAACTGGCCTCGTGTTTCAGCGGCGTGATATTGATGAGCTGGGAAATGTGTTAGAAGCTGACTCCGCCACATGCACCTTACTTCCCCTCACTTGGTGACCAACACAGCACACTGGCTGGTGGTCACTCGTCTGTGATTAGTGATCGTAAACTGACCTCTTGGTGTAGCGGCGTGAGATTGATGAGCTGAGAAATGTGAAGGAGGCTGACTCCGCCACACACACCTCACTTCCCTCACTTGATGACCAACACAGCACACTGGCTGGTGGGCACTCGTCTGTGATTAGCGATCGTAAACTGGCCTCGTGTTGTAGTGGCGTGAGATTGATGAGCTGAGAAATGTGAAGGAAGCTGACTCCGCCACATACAACTCACTTTCCTCACTTGGTCACCAACGCAGCACACTGGCTGGTGGGCACTCGTCTGTGATTAGCGATCGTAAACTGGCCTCGTGTTGTAGTGGCGTGAGATTGATGAGCTGAGAAATGTGAAGGAAGCTGACTCCGCCACATACAACTCACTTCCCTCACTTGGTCACCAACGCAGCCTACTGGCTGGTGGGCACTCGTCTGTGATTAGCGATCGTAAACTGGCCTCGTGTTGTAGTGGCGTGAGATTGATGAGCTGAGAAATGTGAAGGAAGCTAACTCTGCCACATACACCTCACTTTCCTCACTTGGTCACCAACGCAGCCTACTGGCTGGTGGGCACTCGTCTGTGATTAGCGATCGTAAACTGGCCTCGTGTTGTAGTGGCGTGAGATTGATGAGCTGAGAAATGTGAAGGAAGCTGACTCCGCCACATACAACTCACTTCCCTCACTTGGTGACCAACACAGCACACTGGCTGGTGGTCACTCGTCTGTGATTAGCGATCGTAAACTGGCCTCGTGTTGCAGCGGCGTTAGATTGATTGCAACTTCACGAGTTGCGACAAGTGCTCATAAAACCAAAAATCGAATGCGGCAAGTACCAATAAAATCATTACACTATTGATTGAGTTGCGACAAGTGCTCATAAAACCATTTCACTAGTGATTGAGTTGCAACAAGTGCTCATAAAACCATTTCACTATTGATTGACTTGCGACAAGTGTCGATAAAACCATTATACTTGTGATTGAGATGCGACATTGCCCATAAAACCATTTCACTAGTGATTATGTTGCGATAGATGTCAATAAAACCATTACAGTAGTGACTGAGTTGCGACAAGTGTAAATAAAACCACTATACAAGTGACTGAGTTGCGACAACTATCGATACAATCATTTCACTAGTGCTTGAGTTAGCACAATATACCATCGGCCGTACCATTAAAGCAAGCAATACAATTATGAAGGCTCTAATAATAAATATTTTTGCTATAAATAACTTTTTATATCATGTGCTAAATAAATATACATTTTTAAAAATATTTAGCAATATGAAATATGTACCAACAACTCTACGTTCAACATACAATAGGCCAAAATTGCACAAGGGAAATTATTAGTACGGTAGTTTTTTGACTTTCTTTAACGATGAATTTTCTCCTGTTGGAGAAACCCATTGAAACCAAATAAATGGATGGATGAAAATGCCTTTATTGTAGTGGCGGAGTTAGGACTATAGAGTCCTCTCTTCCACTTAGCCACCTACCCACCCATACACGTACAGTGTATGGGTAATAACCTATCCACCCATCCATACACGTACATTGGTATTGACATCCCCACCCACCCATACATGTACAATTAATTATAATAAATGGCCCACCCACCCATACACCTACAGTGCTTGTGACCCATCCATAAATGTACATCGGTTGTGACTCACCAAAACACCAACCAATACATATACATTGGTAGTGACTCACCAACCCACCACCAATTGTGTACATTGGTAGTGACACACTCGCCCACTGATATACATATAATGGAATTAATGAAGCTGTCACTGTCCGTGTAAGGGCGGGCGGGTGCGAAATAATTATATGAGCTGAACTTTCTTCACGAGCGTAGCGAGTGACGGAGTTTGTGCGCGAAGCGTGCAGGCATGTCCCCTAGTATGTATAATACTAGTGTTATAATAAGTTTATACCATGACAACACCAATCCAAGAGTAAATCCTTTTTTTATATATTTCTTTAATTCTTATATTCTTAAAAATATACCTAGGAATTATGTATCATATCGTTTATAATGTAGGGTAACTAATGGTTAAATGTTGAGTATAAAACGAACAACATTCTTAATTATCGACACAAATAAAAGTCATCATTAAACAAACGTAGTTTATAACCTACCATTTTAACATTTGTACTTGATATTTTTATTGTTATACTAATAAAAATTAGATTATTATAATAAAAGCCCAATTATTTTATCTAACTAATAGTCTACACAAATCGTAAGAACACTGTAGGCATGTTATAGTTTAACTATGAATATTTTATGCAAATTTATACTAGTAAAATTAAAACTCAATATTTATTTTTTTTTAGATATAATAAAAATAATTTATTCCTTGTAAAATATTAGTTGATGCGCGTGAAAAAGGTATAATTAAGTGTAACCCGGCTTCAAGATAATATTCACAAATCATTTTGAAAACGATTTCAGACTTTATTGATGAAAAAATATTTAGACTACTATTAATGAAATAACTGAGAAATAATGAAAAATAAATTATGTACCATAAAATTAAAATATTAACATTTTTACTGAGACAAAAAATGTCAAATATGAATTGTCATAAAATTAAAAACTGCATTTTTGGTATATCAAAAGCCCAGAACCGTTTTTAGGCCTATGGATATTAAAATAATATTACATTGTGGTCAGATTAATTACAACTTTTTTCTCAGTTACAACTCATTTTTTCAATACATAACAATGAAATGTCCAAAAAATTTAAGTATAGGAACTGCCAATTATTCATATTAAAAAATAATATAGTAGCAACATCGGTTAAGAGTAGTAGAATATTGATATTGTTTCAATAACTTATTGCAATATATTCGCCACTATGGTAAAGATATATGCCACGTGTTTTCATATATTGAATATTGTTTTATTCAGTACTGTATAGATAAAATATAAGCCATATAAACTACAAGTTGTGAATACGTGGAAAAGATTTTAGTCCATCGGATAAAACTGGCTTATACGAAATTAATTAATTAATTCTATTAAATTAACTGTAATTAATTAATGGGACCAGATTATGCATTCGAATGATTTTGAATAGTATTTGTAAACAACACGGTAGCTGCTGGAAATTTTAATTTTCATGATTTGGGAACCCCGAATAGGACAAATATTGAAACATACGATTAAAAAAAAGCAATACACTTTCAAAAAATTAGAATACAACAGTCTAAAAGCGTTTCAGGAGTTCTTATAATTTTACTCCTTACAAACAACGGACCGAGAGACAATAATAATATTAATAAAATGGGATTGATACGTGTGGATGAATAACTTGTTAGAATCTGACGGACGAATTTACTACCGATTGTATTGTGGCGTGTAGGTGGAAGAATAGCAGGAGCGGTGGTCCAGGCTGGCGGTGCAGGGACGGTCAGAGGGTGGGGAGCGCTGAGTGGGTGTTAAAACTCCCTCTTCGTGACCCTCTAATTGCTCGTCAACAGAGAAGAGAGGAGACGGACTCGGCGGCGTGGCGGAGTGAGTGAACTGTGAACCGAGGAGAAACGGAACGAACAAGAGAGCGCAGCGCCGCCTGGCCGGCAGCCCAGGAACTACCGCCGTTGGAGGGGGTAGTGGAGTACAAGGCCACTCGGCTGCGCAGTCAGTGTCAGTGAGAGCGCGCACCAGAACGGATGTACAGAGAGGGATTAGTGCGCAAGCGTAGTGAGTGACATACAATACGGTGCAACTCGGCTTGTGACAGTGAGTGTCGGTGCGGATGAGTGAGCTGAGTGGAGGCTATGGTGCTGTGCGCGAGTGTACGGTGCCGCAACCGCGAGTGATTATTGTACAACGGCGATGCGCTCGCTGGTGGTGGCCGTGCTTCTAGGCGCCCTGGTTGGCGTACTTGCGGCGTCGCTCAGCAAGGCGCTCCGCTACCAGGCCCCCGACGAGTGCAAGTGGCTGGCAGTAACAAGCGACGGAGAGACAGAAGTCACCGCCTCCCAAGACCCCGACCAGGAAGTCGCTCTCGTCTGTCATCTGCGGACCATCAATTCCGAGCTGGAGAACACCAACTTCAGTGTAATTCAGCCTCAGTACACCGTTCGCCTCAGGATAGAATGTGCGGACATGTTTTATTTCCAGAGTTCCCTAACATCTGGCAGCTTTCAGACACTAACCGACCTCAGGGATCTATCCATAGAGTTCTGCAAAGTAGCCAATCTCACAGCCGGTGCTTTCAGGGGCCTCAGACAACTGAAGAACCTGACTCTCAGGACACACAACACGGATTGGTCTGCTATGGCTTTGGAAGTAGAAAAAGATGCTTTTACAGAAGAACTTGCATTACTAGAGAAGCTTGACCTTAGTGTAAATAATATATGGAGACTTCCTGAAGCAGCGTTTTGTCCGTTACATAGTTTACAATATTTAAATTTAACTAGAAATAGGATACGAGATTTAGACAATTTGAGGTTTGGAAGTGCACCGGCTCACCAAACGTGTGGTAGTAACCTGAAAGTGCTAGACTTATCAAATAATAGTATAGACTCCCTCCCATCTGGCGTGTTTTCTAAGTTGGCAAGGCTTCAAGAGTTAAATTTACAAGGCAATGCTATCTCATTCATAGCCGACCACGCACTTGACGGCGTAACATCCCTGACCTCCTTGAACTTGGCCGATAATAAACTAGTCACCCTTCCACCTGAACTGTTTTCCGATACAAGAGAAGTGAGAGAGTTACATTTACAGAATAATTCCATTAATGTATTAGCACCAGGCCTCTTTAATGATCTAACTGAACTTATTATTTTAGATTTATCGGCCAATGAATTGACAGATGAGTGGATTAACACTGCTACTTTTGCCGGACTCCTTAGGCTTGTTGTCTTGAACCTTTCAAAAAACAATATCGCTAAACTAGAAGCCACCGTTTTTCGTGATCTTTATAGTTTACAAATCCTAAGGTTAGAAGAAAACTCCATACAAACAATAGCGGAAAATACTTTCAACTCCCTCAATAATCTTCATACTCTAATTTTATCTAATAACAAGCTAACTAGAATCGACAGCAACACTTTCAACGGTTTATTAGGACTGAACGTCCTGTCACTAGATAGCAACACTATTGAATACATCGATCCCGAGGCGCTCAGAAATTCGTCCAGTCTTCAAGATCTTCATCTTAACAGTAATAAATTGTATGACATTCCTGCAGTGCTAAACGAAGTTCCTCAATTACAAACTTTAGATTTAGGAGATAATCAAATTACTGAAATTTTTAACTCCTCGTTCGCTGGAATGCAAAAGCTCGTTGGTCTGAGATTGACAGAAAACAACATCAGCAATGTGTCAAAAGGCGTTTTTGACAAGATGGCAGCCTTAAGAATTCTCAACTTGTCCAGTAATAAAATTCAGCGAGTGGAAACAGGTTGTTTTGACGCTAACACCAATCTGATGGCGATCCGTCTGGATGGCAACTACATCAACGAGATCAACGGACTCTTCGACAAACTGCCCAACCTGGTCTGGCTCAATATCTCAGAGAATTTATTGCAATGGTTCGACTACGCTCAGATTCCCACAGGACTGCAGTGGCTGGACATTCACGGAAACCAAATCGCCGAATTAGGAAACTATTACGAAATAGAAAGTCAACTCCACCTTACAGTGTTTGATGCCAGTGGGAATAAATTAACAGAGATAACAGGAAGTGCGATTCCCGATAGTGTCGAAGTCCTAAACCTTTCCAACAATATAATATCCAAAGTGCAATCCTACACATTTTTCAAAAAACCCAACCTAACAAGAGTAGAACTAACTGGAAATCAAATTAAAAGCCTGACCCAAAATTCTCTACGCATTTCTACCATTCCCCATGGCAAAGAGATTCCCGAATTTTATATTGGTAAAAACCCGTTTCAATGCGATTGCACCATGCAGTGGCTCCAGCAGTATCAAGTGGACCAGGAGCGGAATAAGCCGAGACTAATGGACCTCGACTCGGTCGTATGTAAATTATTGTATAATAGAGTGACGTCCTTTGTGTTCCTGAAGGAAGCTACCCCTGACCAGTTCCTGTGTCAGTACGATTCCAACTGTTTCCCCTTTTGTCATTGTTGTGATTTTGATGCCTGTGATTGTGAAATGACCTGTCCCACTAACTGTACTTGTTACCATGACCTGTCCTGGTCTGCCAACGTTGTCGACTGTTCGAGGTCAGGGTATGTGGATAACCTGCCAGACAGAATACCGATGGACTCCACACAGCTCTACTTAGATGGAAACTCAATTAAAGTGATAGGAAGCCATAGCTTTATCGGAAGAAAAAAACTTCAGGTGTTATTTTTGAACAATTCTAATGTTGAAATAATTCACAATAGGACTTTTAACGGTCTGAAGGTTTTAGAACTGCTACGCTTGGACAATAATAAAATATCCGAGCTAAAAGGTTACGAATTCGAAGGTTTGGAAAGTCTGAGAGAACTTTACCTACAGCATAATAGAATAACTTCAATCCACAATGCCACCTTCACTAATCTCCTGGAACTAAGAATTCTACGTTTAGACCACAACAGGATAACCCACTTCGCAGTTTGGCACCTGTCTTCAGCTCTGGTCCAGATCACCATCTCCTCCAACCCTTGGTCATGCGAGTGTGATTATGCCGAACGTTTCCGGGAGTACCTGCAGTACACCGGGTCCGCCGTGATCGACAGCGAGTCGGTCCGGTGTAGCAACACTTCCCTGACTGAAGACGACCCCGACATCGGCTTCAATTTGCTACGAGACAATATTACCACCTGTGTCATCATGAACGTCACAAACTTCATAGAACCTCCTGTCCACGACAACTACACCTCAACAACCATCATCCAACATCGAGACTTACAAAATTACCTTCCACTGTTGGTTGCTACACTTGTTGCCTTCTTTTTCATCATTCTTTTGACTCTCCTAGTGTTCATTTACAGACAAGAGATGAGAGTGTGGTTCCACTCCCGTTTCGGTGTTAGACTGTTTTACAAGACAAGTGAGATCGAAATGGACGATCGTGATAAACTGTTCGACGCGTTCGTCAGTTACAGTTCAAAGGACGAGGCGTTCGTTGCTGAAGAACTAGCTCCCATGCTGGAGAACGGTGATCCTCCCTATAAACTCTGCCTGCACTACCGGGAGTTCCCCGTTAACGGATACTTGTCGGACACCATAGTGCAGGCTGTGGAGTCCTCCCGGAGGACTATAATGGTGCTATCAGAAAACTTTATCAAATCAGAATGGTGCCGGTTTGAGTTCAAATCAGCTCACCACCAAGTCCTTAGGGACAGAAGAAAAAGACTAATTGTGATATTGTTAGGCGAAGTGCCTCAGAAGGATCTAGATCCTGACATAAGACTGTATCTGAAGACCAACACGTACTTGCAGTGGGGCGACAAGCTGTTCTGGGAAAAGCTCAAGTTCGCGCTGCCCGACGTGCCCAACAACCAGCGGCCCAGGAACAACCACGCCGTCCACAACCACCACCACCACGTCCACAGGCACAACAACCGCAACCACCAACACCACAACAACACCAACAACCAGGCCCGGTCCGTCGCCATCCACATCTAGTGTCATGTGTCCAGTGATCTTGTGCCTCTGTCTTCTCTTTGGATATTACCCTAACAAGGTAAATTTATAGTGACAGTGATATTCGTTTTTATAAATATGTATATATTTTGTACGGAATCGCATAGTATGTAAATATTATAAATATCCTATGTCGTTTTTCTATTTGTAAATATAAAATGTTGTTATTTTTCAATCGCCATTTATAGAAAAATCGTCTAATAATTTATATGTGAGCCACTATTTTTGTGTAGATAATTTCTTTGTACAGATGTTAATATTTAAATTTACGAAACGAGAGTGTATTTTTTGTATTTATATATCGCTTGTTAACATGGTGCTGATTGGTGTTCACCTTCCTCAGTCAAAAAGACGTAAATATTGTTATTAATAAATTGAATTTTAGTATTCCTATTAAGTAAATATTTTAATACACCGATGATTCTTTTAAACAGTATTGTTCAGTATTTTTAAAGATATAATTAAAATTAGTTTCTGAATCTTTGCTTTTTTAAATTTATCTAATCAGATTGATGATATATTGAAACAGAAAACTAGTTTTTGAATCTGCTTTTTTAAATTTATCTAATCAGAGATTTAAATTGTTTGATCATTCATTAAAACAGATTTTCAAACTGTCGAATAAATACTTTATATTATTTATTTTAGTACTTGCAGCCAGAACAATATTTTTTTAGTAAATGAGTTTTTTAATGTTATATTTTGAATTATATAAATATTTATCAACATTAAGCCTAAAACTGCTTGCCTTATTCAGAACTGTTTTGTATAATTATAGAATAGCCTATACTCAAGATTACAAAAAAAAAACTTAGTTTCACAAAAATGTTTTACCTTGTGTTAGACCAATTTTTAGAATATTAATTAATAGTTTTGTACTTTTATAACTTATTTGTCCATTGTAATGTTAGGAGAGGTCATGTTATCCTAGTGACTGAAACCCTAAGTGTGATATTTTGTTAAGTCAACATTAATGTACTATTTTTATTTTATTCACTATTATCGTGGGAGACTGATCAATAAATCCCATTTCAACTCAGAATGCCTTATTATTGCACACCTCCCACTGTCCGAGCGTACAACTGAGGGTTTGGCCATTACACTCAAGTGTATAATTGGCGACGCCGGCCGGCGGCCTCTTTGCCGACCAATAATCTATAGTTATAACTCAAAGTGGAGGCCAGGTAATATACTTGGAAGTGAGTGGGCTGCCTGTCCAACAGCTTAATCATATTTTTACGAGCGACTCCAAATAAAAGTAGAATAAAACTGGGCTTTAACAAGCTTTATATCTACCATAAATATTGCCTGTAAACCGTGGGGGAGGGGGGCTAAACACATGCGAGTACAGCTTGCCCGTATATATCACTTATAATTGGAAAAGGCCAGTGCCTTCCCCTAAATCATTCATAGATAACATTCCACCAGCTGTTCCCCAACACAATATATTTCTTTTAAACTGGTTAGTCCATATCAGCTCCAGATAAACTGAGGTTTTGTTTTTGTTACAATCTTTTGAAGCGCATCTTTAATTTATTCCACCCTGTCTGAGTTGTGTGGGTTTGGAAAGAATTTGGTTACACAATAAGAAAATATGAGCCTATAAAGTAATGTGATATAAATAAAAAACACAAATCACACAAAAGAACTGGCAATTTCAGAAATTAATTTCCTAATATTTCAGTTCCCGTATAAATAATGTCAAACAAAATATTTTAGCAAAATTGATGTCAATAATCATAGGCATATTAGTCGATGAAATGTACAACTTGTGGCTGAAAATTAAATTTACATATAAATAGTAAATAAATATTTTAAGTAAAAAAATACGATTAACTATTTTGTCGTGATCCAATTCATGATATCAATTATTTTTAAGCCAATTATTTAATTTTTATAAATTAAAATAATCATTGTCGATAAAATAAGCAACTTATGACTACATTAAATTTATATCAAACTCTAAACAGTAAATATTTCTAATAAAATAAATTAAAAAAAATAATTTTAATAAATTAATAGCTAGTGATGTATTCATTCAACTCTGATTTAGTCATGGTAAAAATTTTTTAGGGAACTATTTTATCTTTAAAAAGTTTCGATTATTGTTAGTAAAAAATGTAATTTATGTAAAAAAATTTCAATTTATATCTAAACATAAATACTACTATATTTTAAGTAAAATAATATAAACTTAATAAAATATTTAAAATAGAGTAGGGCGAGAATGTTCTGAATTAATTATGGAGATTAAATATTATTTTTTTTAATTAGCTTATATAGGTCTTGTTAAGTAAATCCATAATTTTTTTACATTGTTTAAGTAAAGAGTTTACGGCAATATAATAAAACGTTCTTATTAGCGTTAGTTTATTAATATTTTTCGCAGAAAAATATAAAGTTTATTAATATTTTTCGCAGAAAAATATAAAAGCTGTATATTTTATAATATACTGTAAAGCCTAAATTAAATTTGAGCGAAAATTGATTCGTGGAAGGTATTTGAAATTTGTATTAAACAGTTTTTTTATCAGACTATCACAATTAATTATTTTAATTTATGTATGTTTCATACAACATAACTTTTTGGAATTTGTAGTAAAATGTACTACATAGATAAATTTAATTGAATCCCCCTTTCTTAATTATTTTTTCCTAAAGCCTATCTATGGTTTTAAGCCACTCAACTAAGATTATGTTCAAACGTTAATATGAAAATGTAGACCTAGGATTAACATCGTTCGTGCCGTACTGGAATCTAAGAATTGGTAATTTATAATGGATATCATTTTAAGGCTGTCACTACAATCATTGATATTGTTCTTTGAAAACTTCAACGAATGATATAAATCTTCAATTTAAAAAAAAAATGTTACTATTAGGATTTTGTACTTAACATAGATTTTTTTATATTTTGTATTAAATTAGTAATTTAGCTGCTACCTACCAACTCAATTCAATCTTTTATGAACGTATCTATCGTTAAAAAACACAATTAATATTTCAATTTTAACTTATAGGCTCATATTCAAGGAACTGTAATAAAAATCCAATTAACAAATTAATATTTTGTAAACATAGTTGTTTTTTTTAATATATATTAAATTAAAATCAAATAAATTTTTCAATATTCGTGGAATAACTTTCATAGCATAATGGATTATAGTAAACTGTTTTGGAAAATTAAAACAATAATAACCATTTAATAATAAAATAAGTATTAAAGAACTAAATAGCAATATATTCTAAGGAAAATATACTTCAGTTTGCAAATGATTTGGACATGTTAATAAATTTTAAAATCGTTCAACACTATTGCAAAATAAATATTCAACGTTTGCATAGAAAATGTTAACAATATCAAAAGTTACAATAACGGCTTTTTATGTGTATATATGTTAATATTAGTCTGCTACTTTTAAGTGTTATAAGTTTTGCCAACATTTTATCGGCACTGGGCAGATATTCACGTTTGGAAATAATGTTAAAGTAAATTTGCAATAATCGATGTTCAACACTTTATAAGATTGTGTGATTTCAACGCATGAAAACCAGCTGATTGGCAAATCCTTGAGCGAGTATAAAGTTGTATTTTGATCATAGTGAAACATAACACATCAAACATATGCCTTGAATCGTATAAATTAACGAGTAAGGCAAATTATTCAAAAGTACGTGCAAATTAAAATCAAAAGTTTTAATTGATAGTTACTAGGCAATTTGTTAATTAAATGAAAATTTATATTATTAATACTGTATAATGTGTTGATATTACAACATTCTGATTAATCTACTTCATTATTTTATCATTAAGTGTTGGTAAAAATACAAAAGAAGCGAACGTAGAAATCTAATAATTTAAAGAACAAAATGTACAAAATATTGTAACTATATTTTGTAAATGTACTACTTACATTATAATTAATTTGTGTTGTGTGCTGTTCACTTGTTTCATCAAATTAGTATTTTGTTACACAGAAAATTAAATATAATAATAAATTTTAAAAAATATATATAAATACGCTAGGTATTTGCAACATCAAAAACAACAAACTTTCAACTCTTGATAGAAGTTATAAGCCTGGACAACGTAGGCCTACTTTATTTTAGTCAAAAATGTTTTTGGAGTGAGTCAAAAACACAAAAAACTAGCAAAACAAAGTTTTATAACAATATTTGATATAGCAGTATCTTCAGAACAAATTGGAATCTTGACTATCTACACAATGTCTTCCTGCTCTGTGCTACCTCAAATTCAAAAACTCATATTATTTGAAAAATAATAGACTATGATACAGAGTATAGCATATCCAAGGTTTTTGATTTGTTGAGATGTTAGACGGAGAATTGTATGGACTGTGCCATTGATACTTTGGATATATTTTTTCAGGTTTCTTATTCATGATGAAACTCATTCACGAAGTTTCAAATCGTGAATGACATTTTATGTCATGTTCATGTTGGAAGAAATAATAAGTCGAAATAAAGCATAAATTCAGAACAACTGACAACATGACATGATGTAAAAAAAAGAAAAAATTAAGTGACACGCAGCCTAGGCTATATATTATTTTTTATTTATTTTATTAGTTTTTATTTTTAAGTTTCTTTGTTCCACTCTTTTGTAGTATATTATTGATTTTTTTAATTGCAATTGTATAAGGTTACAGGATATGAATAGTTTTTTGTGTGGTGGATAACGTTTGTTGTAACTTTGAATATGGGTAATTAATTTAAGATTTTAATCTGGCAATAGCAATAAACACAATATATCTATCAGTGTCATATACATGGCCCACATTCATGCTTACATTAAAATGTAGTCTACCAGGGAGATTTCCAATTGCACCGGGGTCAGGGATCGGCCCCAAACTGATGTGTCCAGATGCACCGGAGCCCCTTTTGGGGGGTGTTCCAATTGCACCAGAGGCCCTTGTTTATGACATGAGCCGGGAAAGTCCAACCAGGCCGGATTCCTAGTACAGTAACCCCAAGCTGACCGTGCCAAATTCCACACCCTTTGTTATGACATGAGTCATGAGTCGGTTAGGTTAGGTTAGGTTAGGTTAGGTTAGGTTAGGTTAGGTTAGATGTTAGTGTTGCCACGGATAAACACAAAATTAAACATTAAATACATAGTTACCATATTTATTAGTTAGAACCTGCTATGGTCTACCATTAGTATGTGCCACTAAACATCGGCAAGTGTTTGATAGAATATTCCATTGCGAAATTGTTAAACACTTATAAACTATGTTTGAAGAAATGTAGTGGGGTGGGGAAGGAAGGGGCCTTCCAATTGCACCGGCTCCGGCGGTCGAAGGAATTTGCAGCGGGGATAAGTGAGGTGGGTAGATTTTGACCACCGGTGCATCTGGACACTTTTCGGACGGAGGAATGTTTTGACCCGTGGAAATTCCTTTGACCGCCGGTGCAACTGGATATCAGCCGTCTACCAAGTTAAGCTTAGGTTCAGTTCTTGGAAAAGAATAATGAATTAAAATGAAGACTTGATGCAGACAATCAAGTATTGGTTAATAAAGCTACATTCGCGGATGAAAAATAAGAAAAGGCTAAGCTCCGTTATATCAGGTTGAAATGAGGCGAAGGATAGTGAGTCTAAAAAAACAGCAAAATGAGACAATTCAATCACCAAATTATTAATGATACAAGAGTTCTTTCTTTATAATTGACTATTTAGTTTTTATTGTGCTAAGTAAGGAATTTTTTGGATTAAATGAATAAGTTGGTTCACGAGTTAGGGCTACTAGTTTAATAAATTGAACAATAACTATAATTAAGTACCCTTTAATTCATTTTTATAATAATACATGACCGGTTTCGGCTCTTAGACCATCTTCAGAGTGTAAATAATATTTCTTCTAGGTTATAATATTTATACACTGAAGATGGCCTAAGAGCCAAAACCAGTCATGTATTATTATAAAAATTAATTAAAGGGTACTTAATTATAGTTATTGTTCAATTTTTTGGTTTAAATATTACTGTTATAAGCGTTAACAATAGACGCTTTATAGCTTGAGGTTCATGAACATATACTAATAAGGGTGTTTGAACGAGGCATAAACAATTTGATATAATTTCATTTTACATACGCCTAATCTGGTTTGAATTGTATATTTAAATTCAAAACTCAGAAGTACTTCGCTATTTATTTGTTTTTTGCGCCATTTATTGTTATGTCTCAAATAGGAATTTTTACAGAAAATGTGCTGTTAATACTGGTTTATTCAACAGGGTGGTCACATGTAAATTAAAATTTCATAAAAAATTACCAAAATACAATTCAAATTCCTAGTTAATATTAACAAACAACTAATTAGCTCCGTACTAAATGAAAATATAAGTGGGTTGCCGCACAACAAGTATATTTACAGGGAGGAAAAAATATATAGAAACACTCACAACAATGTTATTTTTCCCATAGATAGTTTAATTTTTAATATTTGTGTTCCATAAAGTATGATTTCTGATCAGAATAATGTACTTGGAACGATTGAATACCGAAGAAATAATACTCTTCAAATTAGTAACTTTGAAATTAAAATGACTGCTACTCTAGAAAGAATAAACCGTTTGAAGTCCGGTTTGTGGCAATTAATTTCTCTTGAATAGAACTTTCATTCGATGCCAAACTTAACCTAGGCTTACATTGAAGATTTTCGTTCAACTCCTCGTGGGCCGTTCCCCTGAAAAGATGAAATGTCCGCTAATGGCGTCAAAAAGTATGTTCTTTGTAACCATACTGATGTATATGATTTCACTTTTACAAGTGAAGTCAAGTTGTGAAAGCGTTTCCATATTTTTTCCACCTTGACGTATATATACTGAATAATTAAAATACAATACAGTACTTGTTATTGGATAGTAGAAGGAAAACGTACTATTTATCAATCTATGCGTTTTATTGTACTGATATTGCATTGAACTTGTGGAATGTGATAAATTCCACATCATTTGTACAACTTGGAATATGTAATATACTAGATAAGAAAACATATTCAAATAGCTAAAACTGAAGAATAAGATTGGTATTTTTATAAACAAACAATTAATTTAAAAACCGAAAAAAACAGA
Source organism: Stictocephala bisonia (assembly GCA_035578905.1). NCBI lineage: Eukaryota > Metazoa > Arthropoda > Insecta > Hemiptera > Membracidae > Stictocephala > Stictocephala bisonia. The sequence goes on along the minus strand of JAQJVL010000222.1, from coordinate 429,012 downwards.
AATCATTAAAGCGTTTCGCATGTAAAAATATTAAATATATAGGGCCAAGTATTTGCGAAAACGAAAATGGACAACATTCATGTTTACGTAGAAAATATTTATTTACACTGTGAAAATAATTGTTTACAAGAATTTAACTTATGACCGAAAAATCAGTCTCGTGAGGAATATTCCAAGAACTGATTAAGTCTTTCTTGTTTTAATCACAATAGCTGATTAGAGCCAAGCGGTCGTCTAATTGTAGTTATTCTTGCAGCCCATTGATGGAGAGCCGGGCAAGCGCCAGCCGAGGCCGAACCTTCCACAGGTAACAAATGGCCGTCAGCTCCTATCGAAACTTATACGGGAAACAAAATTAATTGCACTCTGATTCGGAACATTGTCTAAAACGTTGGTGTGGCTATAAAGAGTGGTTGTTAGCTCGGCGGCCATGATGGAAGCGGCGGTCACCGCACCGGATTTGGCGGGGGCGTTAAGTTCGCGGCCTACACCTCGTCAGTCCGCGGAAAATCGTTTATTACGGTTGTAAATTACTGATGCACCTGCCGCCGCGGAATGCCTAACTGCCCAGTACTTAACTGACGCGAGTTAGACGGCTAACAAGTGCAACCAAAGTACGTACGTACTTTTACAAGTATTTACGGTTATATATACTGTGGTACAGTAAAACGTAATCTAACTAGGCCCTGCTTATGTATTTACACTATCTGCACCACAACCAATCAGTGTTATATTTGCTATATAGTCGAGTTTTAATGGGTTTACGATACATCAATATAATGAAAAAAATAGGAGTATTTTTTTCGATATTCCTAAAAAATATTCCTATGTCAAGGATCGTCTATGTATGTATCGAGTGTCAGGGCTGGTGAGATATAGGCCTATTTGTAGGTAACAGACGCCTGTGTAAAGAAGTTTTGGGACTGTTCAGACAATACTTCGAAAGCTAAGAAAATTCTTGGGGCTGACGATAGACATTCATATAGAGGACATATAAGTAGGGTGGCTAAGGAACAATCGTTAAACACATATATGTCTAAAGATAAGGTAGAGAATATAGCTGGGGTTGACAAGATTATGTCCTTACAGGGACAAATATGTGTCTAAAGATAGAGAGGAGAAGACAGTCGATATTGCGGGATAAAAATGTGTTTATGATATGGTAGAGAACATAATTAATTGGTGTTCATATGTTCATTCAAGGACAAATATATGTCTAGAGATAGACAGAGAAGATAGTTGATTAGTGCTGACATTGACAAGGGAATACTTGCAGGCAACAGATATCTGGGTAGAGAGGATACGAGGATATCAAGAGACGATCTGGATAGAGTAAGTAGATGGGCCTGTCAATCAAGGTGTTCAATGTAGGCAATTCAGTTGGGGTGTCAGAAAAAGTCCGTGTATGTACATAATAGAAAATGATGGTTTTATATAGAAGTACAAACGACAAACTGTTGTATTAAGTATTGGGGGAAATGGATATCAAGAAACGACACTTTGTTTTCACCCAAAGTTATCATGCAATATAAAGGATTCTTATATGTATTTATATATCAGATGGAATATATACAGCTCAGGTAAAGCCGCGTTGTTCATTCACAGTCCAATAGTGTTCCATACTGTACAAAATAAAAAATTTTCAAACAATCCAAAATAATAGTTATTGTTTTAAAATTCGTTATAAAATCACTAAATATAAGTTTTCTTTAATATATCAGCTGCTGAGAAGATCAAAATAGGGCTCTAAAAAAACGACAAAGTAAGCAAAACATTTATCATCACCAGTGTTTCCAAAGCTGTGGTCTATCAGAGAGTTTTGGATAAACAATTTTCATTGCGAAATAAGAATACTTCAATCTACATTTCTTTCAATGTATTTTCAGTGCAAAATGTCAAAAACAGTGTTACTTTGAGCAAAGTAAAATGTCTTCCATGCTTGATAAGGTCTCGGTGGAATAACACGGTTAAATAAACACTCAAAGTATTAGCAGGCATTTGTCCTTGGTGTTCATTGGACATATTGTTGCCAGATCAATATGACTTCTTTGAAGCTAAATATTGAAATAATCGCTAGTAAATGACAAGCAAGAACTAAGAAGTAACTGAGAGACTGAACGTTATAATTTAGGCCTCTTTATGATTGCCAAATTTTACAATTTTATAGGCTAGATTTTCACTATGTACTATTCACTCACAAAATATTGTTTTCAGTTTCCAATTTATAAAAACTGTGAGTTTTTTTAATCCGCCGATATTTTTATTAATAGTCTAGTGAGTGGCTGCTTTGGAGGTGAAAGGTTGAAAACCGCTGATCTACACAATCTCCTTGCCCAAAAAACGTTTTTAACACGGTTTTATAAGTTGAATAATTACAAACTATAATCCTAAATTATTATAATTACTAACGTATTTTGAGAAATCTTAAATGAAATTATTTGGCCTAGTTGGTATTTTTATTGTTTCGTTGAATCAGCCATCATCCACTGTTTTAAGTTCAAGAAGATCCATGGAATTCAGAGAAGATCGCCAACAAGGTACGTACTGTGGCGGTTATAACTGAAATAAATTAACAAAGTATTCCTGACACTGTAGAAGACTGTCTCAAAAATATGTGAATTATTTAAATGACTCAATCAAACTGAATCGACAAACATTGGGCAGGGCTAAAATTATGCCATAAATAATCAGATTAATTTATTACTAGCAACAGAACCAGAAAGACACCAGAAACAACAAAATACTAAATCATATATATCATTCGAAGTTCTTAAAACTAAAACTACAGTGAAAACGTGACAGAAACTGGAGATGTTTAACGTAACAAAATAACACAAAGTAAGAATGTTTTTACTTCAACAAACAGAGTTACCAATAACAACACAATTTGAGCAATCGACTTTGAAAACTAGTAAAGCAATACGGAACCGTGATTAAATACTATCAGAATTTGTGGAGTTGTGTGATAATTTAGTAATCTGGCAGTCATTGAGTCATAAGGAAAATTCTTTGTTATTGACAACAGTAAAATATGTCAACCATTACGTACACCACTCAAATGAAATACTCCTTGTAAAATAAGACATATGCTCCAAAAGCTTGTGTTGAAATTAAATTAAACGCACCAAATAAAAAACTAAGAATATTAAACAAATTGTTTAATGAGGGAAAATATTAAATTTGACAAAATTAATTTATTATGTACACAAAGGTCTTAACAAATTGCGCTACAAAAAAAAACCAATAGATCAATTGAAAATAACCCCACAAAATAAATTACTATTTGTTAATAATATAATATTTTTAATAAAATATAACTTAATAAGATGAATGTTTTAGATATTTTGTTATAAAATATAATATTTAAAAGGAGTTTATTTCCACATAATACTTAAGAATGGCCTGTATTTTAAGCAATGAAAATAAATCTACTTTGATGATTTTTTTTCTTATTTTAAATGATAAAAATATATTTTGCATAAAACACTAATTTACAAAGTAAAAAGTGGGATGAGTAAACTATTGATACATTCCATCGTAAAGTACGACATTTATTATTATTCATAACTGTCATAGACTCATAAGTTTTTCTAAATAGTAGGCAATTTTGTAAGAGTTATGGGGACCATATATTGTCAATTTACTAGAGTTAGTTTTATAATAAATAGATAGTTGTATACAATAGAATAATGCATTAATTTTGGTAACATACTAGCGGTGTAAAATTAGTATTAAAAACATTGTAGTACAACAATAAAAAGAAGATTGTTTTTCTTCGATACATCAACATTTTATATTTTAAAACAAATAGAGGTGCGAATTTATAATGTCTGAATAGTTATGAAATTTAAACTTGTAATTTTATTTAAAGGTCGACCTTTTATTGAACCGAAAGCATTTGCAACTAATGTTAGAATTTTCCTTTTTGTCGAAGCCGAAGTCCCACCTTTATGCCAAAAGCCACAGATTGAGCTACGTCGGAGTGGCGCATCTCATCTTCCTCATCTCTCATCGTCCTGCAAGTCTCCAATTTCTGTTATTATCAAATTTCACAGATTCTTAGCCCCCTTTTCAAAAAAACCGCATCAGATCAGCGTCTTAAATAAAAAGGTTATTCATATTAATTTCAAAAAATGTATACATTGAAAACAAAATATTAAACTGTCATATGCTGTATGTCATATATAATTAATAATTTTTTTAAACCAATTTGGGAAAGGTGACAGCTAGAATAATTTAAAGTTTTAATTATTAAAACGTCTATTGTTAAAAACACATGTAAGCTTAATATGTACAAAAATCCTGTATAAAACAATATCTTTAAATAATTGTTATTTTACAGTTTACTTAACCACTCGGTTGTCATAATTGTAATGAATCAAAATCGCAATTTTTATGTTATTTCAGTTTTGTTTATTTACAATTGATTTTATTTATACTTCCAGTTGTGTAGGAGAAATTGCACATTATTGTATAAATATATTAATTGCAGGGAATTCAAATCAATGTATACTGTTATTTATGTAATATCAAAGTAAATAACTAACGTCGTAAATTCATAATATTTCAAATTAAATTAGTCTATTTACAAAAGACAGTGTCTACGAAAATAAACAAAAGAACACAAACACTTAAATTCACGTATGAAAAACTAAATAAAAGTTTTAAAGCGAGGCAGACAAAAAAAAGAGTATGAATAAAACAGAGAAATAAAACCCGCCCAACGAAGGCCCGCAGTTTGTTTACAATAAAAGTAAATCGCGTAAAGTTTGGGTGGAGATGAAATTAAGGGATCCATTTCAGTAATGTAGTGTAGACGCTGCAGTGTACACTTCCAAAAAAGTGGCCGAAACGAGAATTCTGCATTGCAAATAGAAATTCAGCCCTTACACAAGTTGGTTCCATTACGTCTTCGCGGCCAACTTCACAATTATGCTCCACACCAAAGTTCTCGTCAACAAACTTCTTTGCAAATATTCTGAATTACTTTTGCATGAGAAAATTTTATCCTTTTGCAAACAAGAGTTTAGCAAGTTAGCGAACTTGTAAGCATATTCCCCTTTAAAAGTTTCGATATAACGGGCTGCCAACGGGAAATGCAGTTTCTGTATTCATGAAACACTTACGCACTTAGGGCTTCTTGAACAAAATGGACAACGACCCTCTCTTTGAAGAAGGCCAATGAATATATTAGTTGGAAATGTTGAAGGCGACTGTCAAAAGGTGAATAGTTTGTTAGTCTGAATATAGTTTTGTTATATTAGAACAGCTAGTATAGTTAGTGAATAGACGATTACGAAGAAGCTAATAAATAGTAAACTAACTTATCAAATGTCTAATAAGTTTATTTTTCAAAGTATTCAATAAATTTGATTTTTCAAAGTATTCAATAAATTTGATTTTTCAAAGATTTTTCAAGGCCTAAATTTGATTTGATAATCAGAATGTTTGATTTGATAAACATTCTGAATTTAGTTTGATAGCTTGGAAGAGTAAATATTGTTTTTTAAATTATTAAGAATGAAAATAAATATTAAAATAAACTTGCAGAATTCCCAATCAGTTTATAAAATAAACAAAATAATTATAGATTTGCCACCAAAATATCACTCAAGTTAATTTTAAAGTTAGTATTTTAGAACTTAAAATTTTGAGTTGCTTGCTGGGATTTCTTCAGTAACATTTTCTGTGTATCTTTTAAAGCTCCAAAAAATATTCAAATGATTTAATGGAAGCAAATAGAGAACTCTAATTAAATTATTTAATGGTTATTTAACTTTAATTATTTAATAATTATTATTCTCATGTGACAGTTACAAATTATAACAAAAACTATCAGTAATTATTGTTGTTTCAACAACAATACGCTTAAATTACTTTCGCCTTGGGAAGATTATCTTAGTTTAAGAGACTATTAGAATATATCGATATATTGTAAGAAATTAATATTAAACTTGTAAATTAACTTGGAATCATCATTTAATTATTGCTTACTGGCCAAATATAGACAAGTAAGAAAGCAATATTTCAACTAAGAATGATCTATGATGCTGCGCGCTAGTCCAATATTGCTAGTAATTTAAGTGAACCGTTATTTAAATAGTTAGCAGCTGATGCTATTAAAAAAAAGCTCATCTAGCTTAGTGCAGATGTAGTCTTGAAACCTTTTTCCGATAAACCCTTAAAGCGTTTCTATATTACGTTCCCCGTGGAGATAGTTTATTGAATCATAAAGTCCTGGTAAATAACAAATTTGATTATACCCTGTTTTGAACTTTTCATGGAGTAATTAATATCTAAAAAACTGTTCACGTTTAATATTGAGTTAGTTGAAAATTGAAAGTACGTTCTTCTTTAAGAAGGAAATTGAACAACAATTTATCTGTTTATAAATAGGGATTATTGCTAAAATGTTTAAACTAAATCCACTTAATGACCCGACCCAATTTCCAAAAGAATAAATAATAACAAATATTAATAGCCATTTCAAACTGGTAAATATTCAATTTAATTTGCTTAACGCGTCAGTCAAGATACGGTGTAACGGTTCGGAATATAAATAATTTAGCGAAAAATGGCTGATATCGGAGTAACGACGGTTGTTACGATCTATCGTTACTGAAGTTGTTGTTATTTGTATTTAAAAAATGCTACCTTATGTTTAGGAATACAATTTATAAATACGTTGTATATCACAACTCAAGTGAAACATGACAAAGCACAATTTCGATACAACTGAGAACAAAAAGGAAAACATTTTATTCGTTGATTTGGATAAACTAAGTGTAACATACTCAGACCAGAGGAACAACTCAGAAAGCAATCTTGATTGTTTCTTTTTCTAAATGTTCCATGACAGACATGTACAAAAGTAATCGACGTTTTTTCGCAGATCCCTAAAGCTCCTTAAGAAAATTAAATAAATAAATCAAATTTACGTTTAACAATTTAAAGACGTTGTACACCAGGCTCTTAGTTATGTCTGAACGCAAACACTTTATGAACAAGGAAAGGTCTGAGGATTAAATACGATCGACTGGAGCTGGAAGTAAACATCATTTCTCCAGAGAGAACCCTGAAAGCAAGGAAAGGCTTGGAGAACAAATGCAATCAGCTGGAGCTGGAAGTTTAAACATCAGTTAGTTTTCCAAAAAGGGCTTCATGAAAAAGGCAAGGCTTGAAGACTAAACTCAATCAGCTGGAGATGGAAGTAAACACCACCTGTCCAGGAAAAAAACATTGTGAACAAGGAAAGGCTTGAAGACTAAACTCAATTAGCTGGAGCTGAAAGTAAACACCACCTCTCCAGGGGAAAAACGTTGTGAACAAGGAAAGGCTTGAAGACAAAACTCAATCAGCTGGAGCTGGAAATAAACACCACCTTTCCAGGAAAAAAAACTTTGTGAACAAGGAAGGCTTGAAGACCAAATTTTATCAATTGCATCTGGAAGTAAGCATCAGTGGACTTCAGAAAGGACTCTCCAAAAAGGATTTTGTGAACGAAGAAAGGCTTGAAGACCAAACGCGATGACCTTATGCTGGAAGTAAATCAATTCTCAGGAGAAAACTTTGTGATCAAGGGAAGGCTTGAAGACCAGACGCGATGAACTAGCTGAGCTGGAAGTAAACACCAGTTCTACAGAGAGACTCAGTGTCCGTGTGGAGCGGAATGCGCCCAAGGCACTCAACAAATATTTAGCACGTTCTTCTCTCATTATTTGTGTTGGCTCTCAAACACGATTCTGTTAATTTCCATGTTGGCGGTTGTGTAACTTGCTGCCCCACCACAGGACTGAACAAACCTACCAACTTGGATGCAAATATTGTGTCAAAACTAACTCAATGAATACATTTTTTGTAAAATTTACTTATTAACTTCTTTTTTCAATTCTTTTTCTTTTAGTTGTTCATTTTTAGTAATTCTTACAAATCTCCGTTCTTCGCAAAGAAATGTTTATTTCTAAATGTTAATATCATCGTTGACGAAACAACTGATATTAGGAGTTAAAAAGACCATTAAATTACAGATCTGTAAAAAAATACACTATTCATAAGAACGGCTAGGTAACTTTGAAGACCAAAACCAAAAAGGTTAGGCCTATTTGTAGGCTTAATCTTAAGATTCCGAAGATCGGAATAGAATCTAGTCAACTCACACATGATCCAATGAAAATATTGCACTCGTTTTAATCCTAAAAAAACAAGCAACCTTCAATGATATACAGAAATTTAGATAAGGCCAGTTTCGTCTTTTTTATGTATTGAATGTGAATTGCAAACCATTTTAACAAAAGTAGAGACAGATCTTTTATTTTATTAATTTGTCTGTGAATTGTTTAGAGAGGGGTAAATTATTCTTCTTACATCCACGTTTTCTACACGAAAGAATCTGAGACGACCCTCACCTCAATTTTTGTAAATTTGTCGGTAACGCTCACCTTTTTCATGTTTTACGGGGAAAAGAGAGTACCGTTTCTTTGAAACTATTTGTAATAATTCTGTACATATTTGGAAAGGCTTTAGTCTATTTCCCTTAGGACTACTCTCCTACGTTCCATAAATTACAATGTTACTCTTATGGGCAATTTGTTCTTCACCCATGTTACAATTCAATAATATTCTTATGGAAAATGTGCTCTTCACTCATGTTACAATATCACTCTTATGGGCAATGTGCTCTTCACCAAAGTTACAATGTCACTCTTATGGGCAATTTGCTATTCACCCATGTTACAATATCACTCTCATGGGCAATTTGTTCTTCACCCATGTTATAATATCACTCTTATGGGCAATTTGTTCTTCACCCATGTTATAATATCACTCTCATGGGCAATTTGTTCTTCACCCATGTTATAATATCACTCTCATGGGCAATTTGTTCTTCACCCATGTTACAATTCAATGTTATTCTTATGGAAAATGTGCTATTCACCCATGTTACAATATCACTCTCATGGGCAATTTGTTCTTCACCCATGTTACAATTCAATGTTATTCTTATGGAAAATGTGCTCTTCACCCATGTATACAATATCACTCTTATGGGCAATTTTCTCTTCGCCCAAGTTACAATGTCACTCTTATGGGCAATTTGTTATTCACCCATGTTACAATATCACTCTCATGGGCAATTTTCTCTTCGCCCAAGTTACAATGTCATTCTTATGGGCAATTTGTTATTCACCCATGTTACAATATCACTCTCATGGGCAATTTTCTCTTCGCCCAAGTTACAATGTCACTCTTATGGGCAATTTGCTATTCACCCATGTTACAATATCACTCTTATGGGCAATTTTCTCTTAGCCCATGTTACAATTTTACTCTTATGGGCAATTTGCTATTCACCCAAGTTACAATATCACTCTCATGGGCAATTTTCTCTTCGCCCAAGTTACAATGTCATTCTTATGGGCAATTTGTTATTCACCCAAGTTACAATATCACTCTCATGGGCAATTTTCTCTTCGCCCAAGTTACAATATCACTCTCATGGGCAATTTTCTCTTCGCCCAAGTTACAATGTCATTCTTATGGGCAATTTGTTATTCACCCATGTTACAATATCACTCTCATGGGCAATTTTCTCTTCGCCCAAGTTACAATGTCACTCTTATGGGCAATTTGTTATTCACCCATGTTACAATATCACTCTCATGGGCAATTTTCTCTTCGCCCAAGTTACAATGTCACTCTTATGGGCAATTTGTTATTCACCCAAGTTACAATATCACTCTCATGGGCAATTTTCTCTTCGCCCAAGTTACAATGTCATTCTTATGGGCAATTTGTTATTCACCCAAGTTACAATATCACTCTCATGGGCAATTTTCTCTTCGCCCAAGTTACAATATCACTCTCATGGGCAATTTTCTCTTCGCCCAAGTTACAATGTCATTCTTATGGGCAATTTGTTATTCACCCAAGTTACAATATCACTCTCATGGGCAATTTTCTCTTCGCCCAAGTTACAATGTCATTCTTATGGGCAATTTGCTATTCACCCATGTTACAATATCACTCTTATGGGCAATTTGCTATTCACCAATGTTACAATGTCATTCTTATGGGCAATTTGTTATTCACCCAAGTTACAATATCACTCTCATGGGCAATTTTCTCTTCGCCCAAGTTACAATGTCATTCTTATGGGCAATTTGCTATTCACCCATGTTACAATATCACTCTTATGGGCAATTTGCTATTCACCAATGTTACAATGTCATTCTTATGGGCAATTTGCTATTCACCAATGTTACAATGTCATTCTTATGGGCAATTTGTTATTCACCCAAGTTAAAATATCACTCTCATGGGCAATTTTCTCTTCGCCCAAGTTACAATGTCATTCTTATGGGCAATTTGCTATTCACCCATGTTACAATGTCATTCTTATGGGCAATTTGCTATTCACCCATGTTACAATATCACTCTTATGGGCAATTTGCTATTCACCCATGTTACAATGTCATTCTTATGGGCAATTTGCTATTCACCAATGTTACAATATCACTCTTATGGGCAATTTGCTATTCACCCAAGTTACAATGTCATTCTTATGGGCAATTTGCTATTCACCCATGTTACAATGTCATTCTTATGGGCAATTTGCTATTCACCCATGTTACAATATCATTCTTATGGGCAATTTGCTATTCACCCATGTTACAATATCACTCTTATGGGCAATTTGCTATTCACCAATGTTACAATGTCATTCTTATGGGCAATTTGCTATTCACCAATGTTACAATGTCATTCTTATGGGCAATTTGCTATTCACCCATGTTACAATATCACTCTTATGGGCAATTTGCTATTCACCAATGTTACAATGTCATTCTTATGGGCAATTTGCTATTCACCCATGTTACAATATTACTCTTATGGGCAATTTGCTATTCACCAATGTTACAATATCACTCTCATGGGCAATTTTCTCTTCGCCCAAGTTACAATGTCACTCTTATGGGCAATTTGTTATTCACCCAAGTTACAATATCACTCTCATGGGCAATTTTCTCTTCGCCCAAGTTACAATGTCATTCTTATGGGCAATTTGTTATTCATCCAAGTTACAATATCACTCTCATGGGCAATTTTCTCTTCGCCCAAGTTACAATGTCATTCTTATGGGCAATTTGTTATTCACCAATGTTACAAAGTCACTTATATGGGCAATGTTATTATTAACTCATTTATTTTTAATTTTTTACTTTAAATATAGACTATATGGTAGTTAATTTTTCAGTAATATTTTCGATAGTTAAACTTTGGGAGTACTAAAAATTAAAATTTAATTGCCTAGATCGGCACAATATAAACACTATTAAGATTATACATATATTTTTGTATGGCAAAGTACAGGTAATAAAATCCTACTATACGAGAGAAAAGGTTCTAAATGGCATAACTCTATGTGATAAAACATTATATAAACCCCACAAATGTTAACCTTAACAAACAAACTCATTTGCAAATACCACTGAATGGTAATACATAACGCAATGATGAAATAATTAATTCATTGAAATGTAATAAGGTACGATCAGATTAAATTAATTAATTATGTATTTCTCTAATCAGATTGATTGTCCAGCTAAAAAGCTTATCGTAAACCAAATAACGTGTTAATTAATTTATGGATTTTGTATTAAAATATGACTGAGAAATATTATCAATTCTGAACGAGCGTTGCATTTGAAGTGCCTCCCACTGGAAATTATAAAAACATCACTTACAAAATACATAATCGTTGATAATACCAATAACAATTGCGACCCCTTGAGTATGGTTTGTGTGCATTTATAGGAAAATGTTATAAATGTACGTTATACCTCTATATCCAATTCACATTATAGTGATCAAAGTTTGACATGTCATGACTGAAACATTGCTAAGACGCGAATAATGATCACAAAGATGTAGTTTCATTTTTCCTTATTTACTACTACTGCAGTGTCAGTCACAGCATTGGATTTATATCCCTTAAGAGCAGTTTTAAATGTGGTACAGCACTGTGACTTATACGATATATAGGAAAATTATAATATTTAGATCGTTCGAAAAAGCTTAAAAGTTACTAGTGGATTAGCTTTATAAAATTAATTTTTATTGTTCTTAAGTACTTTCATACAAGTCATAAAATAAAACTCGAGATTTTTTAATTTGATCAAAAATCAATATTTATTGAAAATTTAAAATGTTATCCACTAGTAGAGTTTACGCTCTTTCAAACTTTGTAAAAATTATATTTTCCGGGCAAATCGTTAAGTAACAGCTAGTGATGTACCACATCTTACATTGCTCTTGTGGGTCATGTATAAAATGGTGACTACCTCTGCAGACTCTTAGGATGGTTTATTTAAAAAATTTCCATGTAAATATTATTCTAGAACATTACGACGTATATTTACGAATTCTGACAGACACATATTTGCACTACAATACAGTTAGTGCGACTTTGAGTTTACTTAAAGTTTCGCAAGAAAATTTATTTGTTAGCGATGGAATCTTGAAAATATTGCAGTTATATTTGTATGATTGTTGACAACATTTTGAGATCTGTGTTGTAACACCAACGTTAAGAGACATTTGAATATAAAATATCTCTATATTTTATCTTTGCAGTTAAATATACCATGATGTAGTCAACTATGAGCTTTCGTAAAATAAATTTGGCTCCAGAAACAAACCGAAAGTAATGACAGTCCATCGTGGTGGATAATTTTCGTACAACAATTCATATTTGTAGTTTTATATTTTTTATTCTATTTGTGAGCTTAATCCTGAAGAGGTATTGTAATTATTTCATTTATAATGTTTGCTTGATTAACCCAAAATGTCACGTTTCATGTTGTCCTTTAAACCAATAAGCTGATTACGTAATTTAAGTTAAATTAAGTATCTGCCGTATTATGGGTCTGCGTGTCTCCTGTTGATGTCTTTGACCGATGTCCGAAACCTCATTTTATATTGTTTATCCACGCATAATTACAAATCCACAACGATTTCAAAATGGTTATGAAACTATAAATGTATCATGGATCAATCGTAATGAACAAAAAGTACAACATTATCATTATATTATAAAACAACTAAATAAATAGATACATTACTGTAAATCATTTACAAATACAAAAAAAAAAAAAAAATTAAAATGTCAGGAAAAGAAACAATGTTTAACAGAATGTTAGGCTATTTTAAATGTCATCTTCTGAGAAGTAAATCTAAGCTAAAATAAAGAATTTTAGTTTTAAGTTCAGTCCTTAAATATTATGTCACTTCCATTCCTTATAGCTTACAAGTCACTTCTCAACATATATATATATATATATATATATATATATATATATATATATATATATATATGTATGTATATATATATATAAAACATAAAAAACTAAATATTATTTTAAAAAACATCAATGTGCGATCCTGTGACACCAGAAATAATAATTAATTGGAAATCAAACAATACAAGTATCACAAATCACAGAATAACTTTATCTACATAAGTTTAAAACTATACAACTCTTTTTCAGCTTCTACACAACTTTAATATTATGAAAATTTCAATTCAAGATTAAGAACAAATTTTAATACAAAAATCGTTTATATAAAATTGTAGAATTCTTTAAACTAATGAAGAAAAATCCTGCAACACTAAAATTTGATAAACACTAATATATTTTATATAGTTATATCTTTTTTTATATTCTATACAATTTTATACATCAAATGGTGTTAATGAAGTATTAATGTTGTTACTATTAAACAAAAAGAAAACTATTTTTTGTTTGTTTTTTTGTTTACAAAATAGAAATTATCCAACAGGATAAATGAAGACATCGGTATGGATCACACAGCAAAGAATATCTTTGCTCTGTGGTATGGATGTGTTGTTAATGTTGACTATTAACTTTATACTGTGAATATAGCTTCTTCTTGCGCTATTTAAATTATCCAACAGGATAAATGAAGACATCGGTATGGATGTGTTGTTAATGTTGACTATTAACTTTATACTGCGAATATAGCTTCTTCTTGCGCTATTTAAATTCTCAAAGATGTATGGGCCTAACACTAGTTTGTAGCAGGGCTTACTCTAAGCCCTAAACGAGATTTATTGTTCACTTAAACAAATCCTCGCACAGCTGGTGGACTGGCATTCCAACAAATAAAAGTCCAAACTCTACTTCTACAAAGACCACCAAATAGCACAGCGGGAAGTAGCACTGATGTATAAACAGCAACGTGAAAACATCTGCCTGTTGATTGGCTGCTTCGTTTCCGTGGATGGATAGTAGACAAAACCAACTCCTGCAGTAACCTTTACTTCTGCCCACACTTGAGACATGACCTACGTCATCTTTGCGCGAAGCAAACTAGAGAGACTGAAGTGTGGGGAGGAGTTGCTATTTTTGCCCACCTCAACCCCTGCATTCCGAGGGTCGTTTCTCATACTAATCCCCTTCAATCCTGGCCAGGGATAAGCCTGTTTGTAAGCTACCGTCTGCACCTGCGTCTCAACCCGTTGTCCTTTGGCCTTCTATCAAACTAGAAAGAAGATTATATCGATATTCTTTATCTTACCATTTATCAAGGTTGTTCAGTAGACTACTGTAAAAAAGTATCCAACAGCGGGTTTGGATAAAAATGTTTTTAAATGTGAATGCAATAAATTTTCAAGTGGTTGTACTTATAACGGTTTTAGTGAGTAATTATTGAAAACCTTTCAAAATCTGCAACTTAACATCGTTGTCAAGAGAAATTTGAATTTAAAATATCTTTATCTTTTACATCTATAGTTAGTTTTACCTCTTAATTCTTCAATACTCCTTTTATTTTAAAACTCTTTAAACAAACTGCTATTCAACATTTTAACGAGGTTTGCATTACAAGTGATACAATTGCATTCCCAAATAGGATTAGGGACAGGCTTACAATTGTAATGATAAAAAAAAATAAACAGTTGTACATCCTATGTAAAAGGTGTAATGAGTATCTTTTATAATAGAAAAAGTACATATATACAAAAAAGAATTAATTTTTATAGCTCTAAAAATAAAAGGTTGCTCTTTTAGCATACAATAAGAATTGTTGCTGCTTCGGTCAACTGTTTCAAAGAGTTATTTATGGCGTAGGTTAACAAAACGAAACACTTTATTCAAATGAAAACCTTGTAGAGACAGAGTGTAAAAACATAATATAGACTTATAAATAAGGAAAGTTACGTAATATCTAAATTAGGATTAAATGCAAAAACAACATATTGTAATTAACTTCACTATAATATTGTTGTAATTAGAAACACTTCTCTCAAGTTTCTGTCATAAATAAAGGTAAAGTGCTTACACTTCACACCAAAACAATAATGAGAAAAGATACAGACGTCAAAACAGAAGCTCTGGCCTCGGTTTGAATCCTCATCACTAAGAATGCAATTTCCAAAGCTCATCGGCGAGCGGAGAAATAAATTGCGGTGAGCTCTATGGGAAACCTCGAGACGGGAGAATATGTGTTCTCCCTCTCAAACTGAAATTGACCACTGCGGCCGAAATTCGGTAGCGGCCGATCTGGCCAAACAAGGCGACCGACCAGCGGCTTGCTGTAATTTGACGAGGAACGAGGGATTGGAACTAGAGGGGGGAGGGATACAATCAAGGAGGAACAGAGGAAATGACGTATTAACGTTCCACAGACGAATTGGATCTGGCCAGCGTACATTGTTAACCTATTAGCTGACCGCAGGATCGCGTCGAGAGTAAGCAAACAAGCTTACTGACCGCAGCGGCTGGAGTTATCCACAGTCTCCCCTGGCATCATGGCCGTCGCCGCTCCTGTACAGTATGCCGACAGGATGCGGAACATGTAACTCTCGAACGTACCTCACGACGAATCTCAACAAAATGACTATAGAAAAAGACGTTGTTGGATTTTAAATGAACTTAAACACGTAAATGCTTATAAAATGTTTCCTGCATAAAATAACTGTTTTCCATTTGCTTTTTATTTTCTTTTGAAATTAAGAGCTTCAGTCTAATTCCAAGTACACCAATATTTTCCAGCGGCCTTGACCGAAGGGTTCCGACGTTATCGTAAAATAACGGAGTCAAGCAACATCGAGCATGGCTTTTTCTTTGATGGGTGACTGGCTGAGTGATCCCGTCCTTTGAAACTGGTGGTTCGGAAGTCATCATTTGGTCTCCAGGTTAAGTCTTATAGAGCTTCTTATAACTTAGCCTGGTTCAGTAAAACATTCCTTAAATTTATATTTGCAAGGAAAATAAAAAGGAACTGATCCATTCAGTCCAATGATGATCTAATTGTATGTTACATAACCAACAATTTGGGTTGCAAGCATATTTGTATTTGATTGTTATTTTGGCTGGGTTCCAAGATTGATCAACAGGTAGCCTACAACCTTTTGTACAAGCTTTCACGAAGGAAACATGTTTTTACGTAAAATTTCTTGTACTTTGGTTCAGTCCAATGCCAATTCTCCTGAATGTGCATTCCCTTTTTTTGTGCACAGTAAACTCACGTTTTTACGTTCATAAAATACTAAGAAAATATCGGAACTAAAACTAATTCTTCGAAAAAAATTCAAAATTTCATTCTGGATGGTTAAAAACTGACTCCTTATATATGTTCGAATACAGGACAAATAAATGCTTAAAGTATCGTCTAATTTGTAAATTGTATGTTTCTACATAATAACCGATTTCTAAGACAATTTTTCTAGTAAATCAGAGGTCATCAGAATCCTCCTCAGAGTTTGATTTATACTACTGTCAACATTTGACAGAATCTTTTACAACTGATACCCCAAGTGTAATTTATGGCTGGATTGTTGTTTTAAGAGTCTGCAGAGGCTGTCGGCTATGTTGGGTTTAATCCCATAAGAACAATGTTATTTGCGAATCCATATTTGTTCGTTATTTATTGACCAATAGTTGGGTGTACGGTGTAATTTTAAATGTTGTTATATTGCGCATTGGGTTTGCTTTTGATATTTTTAATTCATACGTTTAGTTTTGAAAATTAGGTGAAAATAAAACCTTCAAACTAAATATTTTTATATTTTTTTTATAATAGTAAAAAAAATAAAAGCTGATAGAAGAGATAGCAGTTATTTAGTGTTGTTTAGAAACAGCAGAATTTAAACAGAACATTATTTTTGAAGATCATTCTCCAGCAGTTCCCTGCAGCAACAATAGACTGGTAAAGAACCATACTTACGGTGAGTAAATTTTTAATTCTAGTTTAGTTAACCACCTAAAAATAGTTATTATATTTTTAACTACGAGTCTCGTTGGTATTAAACAAAAATTATAAAAATTCCAATATAAATTAAAAAATGATGGCGTTATAAATTTTAAAATACTAAATTACGTACACAAAAAGTGCCTTTACGTTTTTAAACTAAAACATTTAACCACGTTTAAAATTAAATTAACTTAATTCGAATATTTTAACACTGATAACTAGTTAAAGTAATATTTTTTCTTTTTTCATTTTTTTTACAAAAAAAATCAGTTATTGAGGAATAGCATGATTGCGTCCTACATTAAGGGTAAGACCACAGATAAGAAATAGAGGTCACATCAAATAGTGTGCTAAATAGATGTCGAGCTATAGAACCTTGTAGTGTCGAGTAGTTAGTTCACCACTTCGCCGTGTGGAAGGAAGGCCCAGCACCGTTTAAAGTCCCTCTCTTGTTTTCCTCCAGATCTTGGAATGTAAACGTAGTAATTATTACTACATATTTATAAGAATGTCTTTAACTGTACTCTACTCATGAATTATGGCGTTCGCTGCGGCCATAAGGAGTTATCATTTTTCTACAAGGTAAGACTGTTCTACAGACTTGTTTTATTATTATTATTGCCTACCATTCCCAAAATACAATAATATTTTTTTAACAAAGTTTCTATTCTTAGATTAAACTTTTCAAGCATTTACACTAAGTTAAAAAAAAAATAACTACTGTAAATTTCAAAGATAAGTTAAAGCAGATTTTTACTGTGAAATATTATTATCAATTTAAACATGTGCATACAGCTACTACCGATGTTAAAATGAGTAATCTACATAAATATTGTACAAAATATACGGTTGTTGTGTATGTAAATGATAATAAATTACATGAGCATTTTTAGCCACAGATTACAACAAATTACATTTTTCAATGTAATGAAAATGTTGATACTTGTAAAATCATAATCAGTTGTGTTATAAATTAACAAATAACTTTTAACTTGATTTAATGTAAAAAAAAAAACTATTAACAATTATTTTAAGGTTAATCTATTAAGATTGTTAAGTGTACAATTTTCAATTTTATTACAAATATTTTGTTCGGAATATTTTTACGTGAGAAAGGTGCTACAGAAGTTAGTCAGTTAGTAATTCACTACGTTGGCCCAGTAAGTAACGTCTAGCTGATAGTATCCTGTTTCCGATAACCATCTCACACAAACTTGACTTACTTACTGATCGTGTTAGACGTTGTAATCCGTTTGACACTTATCCCAATCGACAACTTAAACCGGTTGTCAGCTCGGTTTCGACAATCACCATAGTACAAGTAATGTTTTTAAACTTTAATTTTTTTAAATAATGTTAAGTTTTAATAACATTACATTTCTTAACTTTAACAAATATTTAAAATTTAATATTAACGGGAAATTAACCTCAAAATTTTGTTATTAGGCCTAGTCGTTTTAACTATACGAGTTTGGATAATGATCGTATATTTAAAACATTTCGAACATAGAAGTGAATATTACGTTACACTTTTACGTGGGAAAAAACTCAAGCCAACAATAAAGATGTTGTATAGTAACTGCAACCACAGAGACCGCCTTTGTGGCAGTTACCACTTGTGTAAATCTTTATACATTTGTAGTAATAATTACTACGTTTATCCAATATTTGGAGGAGAATACGAGGGAGGATGGACTGACAACTGTGCTGGTTCTGCCAATTGCACAGTCAACTGAAGAAGTAACTGTTGTCTCGACACCCCAAGATTCTATAACTCGACACATAAACGACGGATTCATGAATTAAAATATTTAGGAATTATTTTTCAAGATAAATATACTAGAGGAAAACTCATTCAATTGCTGCACTCTAAGCAATTCATAAAAAAAATTATTTTTTAAGAAATTAAAGTAAAAACAATCTTTTTAAAACACTCTATTTTCCACTAATGCATTCACGTTTACACTAAGATACAAGCCTGTTGGAGAGGAACCTTCAGATATAAATAATTAAATAAAAAGAAACCCATAATCACCTTTCACTAATAATGTTAAGAAAATCAATTACATATAGTCCAAAATGTTGACTCTTTTGGTCTAAGGCGTCAGGACTTTCTACCTGAGTTATAGATACATAGAGGAAGTAACACAATGTCAGACGGGTCCAATAGCTTTTGCGTGATTGAGCAAAACACACACACACACACCCACAGACATCATTAGATTTTTATATAATAGTGAGAAGATTGGTTTGATTTTCAATTGTAAAACCATTTTCTTGCATGTATCATTGATTCAAAGAAGTAATTTTAATTTTATTTGCAACAAGTACAATTTGTAAATTTGTGTCTTAAGCTAAGATAGTCAATCAATAATTAAAAAATTGTTTGTTTTTTCCTGGTGCTTATCATTATGATCTCAATTTGTATTGGATATTGTTTTATTTTTACTAATATTCAAACTAAGACATAGTATAAATAAACAGTTGAATCAATTTAACAGTAAGTAGTTTGGGGTAGAAGGGGTGGAGTGTTCGACCATCTTAGATTTATTGTCCTTAAGACCAATATCAGACGGTTAAACCAATATTTTACGTAGTTTTCTAATGAATTTATGATATATCATTTTGAGGCATTGGAAAAATAGGTTTTGATTGCTTGGCGTATTTAAAATTTTACTTTAATGTTCGGATACACGTCCTATCCTTTAAGCAAAAAGGTTACTTAAACTGAAAAAATAAAAACCATTAAAAGCTCAATGTCTCTACAGTCAAACGGCTGACGGAGTGTAAGTCTAGCTGGGTTTAGATTGTTTGAATTCTTACTTGAAGGCATGAGAATGTGTGTGAAATAATTTATTCCTTCAGCGACTCCGCGACGAAGCAGCCAGGTGAAAAATTAAGAAAAACAATGTTCCATAACACTTTTCAGCACATAGGTTGTACTGTAATTGTTGATATTCGAGATTACTTAGCATATATAATAATCATATACGTGTAAGTACTAATACATTTACCAGGAAACCCAAGTCTAACGTGTGTTAAATTACTAAACTCATTAAAAATGTCAATGTTCTGGATTAATCAATAACCCAACCCTAAACACGAGATCTTCTGTGTCCACAAGGCTGTATTCCAACTCACCAATGGTTTGAGGGACGTTTCTTATATCCAAACTCACCAACTTCCCCGTCTCTTGGTCAGGTAGACGACTCCCACTGGTGTCAATTACACATTTACTAGGAAAGGGATTAGCTCCATATTTCAGCACTTATGAACTGCCGAGGATCACAGTTTGGTTTTACATATATATATATTAGTGTCGCAGGCTTACATATGGAACTGTTGGCTGGTTCATGTTACTTAATTTGTATATGACTAAAATGACAAATATGTGTACAGTAGCAAAAATCTTCAAATCTTCCCACCCATACACGTACGTTGGTATTGACCCATCCACCCACGCATACACGTACGGTGGTATTGACCCACCTACCCACCCATACACGTACGGTGGTATTGATATTTACTACATTAATTAATAATATAATTTTTATTGTTTACCTCACAATAAACATGGTTAAAGGTAAAATTCTAAAATACATGCAATATGCACACATGTATTTAATTACTTCAATTGTAACTTAGAAAGTTCATTAGACATAATAGCTTGACACTTGTAATCAAATAATTATTTCAATAAAAATATTTCATTTATAGTAAATTTATTTATTTATTTTATTTATTTAAAGGACGTAAATTGAACATACTTACAAAGTGCATATTGACTCACTCCCTTGGAACAAAATTCTAAATTGGCATTGTTAGATATAGATTAATAAACCATTTATAGAATAAACGTAGTAGAGTAAGGATAATCAAACGTTAATATAAATTTGAAAGTGTTAAAATTGTTTTAGTTACTTAAAAAAACTTACACTCATGTAAAGTTCTAAAATAGACTCGCAAGTCATATAAAAAAGAAGTAAAAAATGTTATAATTTAATATGTAAAAACATGAAATAAAAATGTATTAACTATCTATAAAACTACAATTGGCATCCAGGTTGTATAGCGATGTAGTATGCCTTGCAAAGATTTCGCACTTTTTAACATTCGCAGTTCACTCCTCTCTTCACTGAAAATATCTACACAAATTTGAAATTATTGTTCGCCATTTGGACGACTTTGTTTCACTGACTAACAATTTTTCCAACACACTCTTTCCTTACATATCAATATTGAAGAGTGAAGATGTCACGATAGAATGGCATCTTCATTCTTCAGTGACTTCTGCCTTGACTTGCAGAGTGGGGTGGCATGGACACAGCGAGCACAGAATAGAAACAGAGATACACGGAGAGTGAAACCAGGCGACTGCGGTGTTCACCACCAAAAGATGGCGGCCGACAGTGAGTCACCGAAGTCCCCAGCTTCTGAGCACGCTTCATTTTCCTAGTGATTGTGTCTGCCCCGGTCTGCTTTCGTGAAACTCCTATCATTTTTCTCATGACTGTCTTCAGTGTATAAAATGCCGCAAAGTTGTGTAGCGTTTGGTTAAAAAAGTAAGGGAAAAATTGACAGAGTTAGCTTTCACAGATAATGTATTGTTTATATAATTACAATAATTATACAGTGGTGTAATTTTTACTATGGGTAAATTGACTATTACAAATGTTCGAAAAATATAAATTTTGAAACACACCAGTTTATTACACAGACAAGAAAATTTAACTACGGTACCCTTAAATATAGCCTTTTTTAAATAATATGAATGTTTTCCCTATAGTATTTTTTAATAAAACTACTATTTCTTTAAACAAGCATTACTAGAGTAGGCCTACTCATTTACAGCACCATATGTAAAATTGAAAACAAATAAATATTCGACTTTACATATGGTGAAAAATAAATTTAGTGAGGAATTTAATGTAAATGTTGACAATTTACATTGAATTCCAAAATTAAGGTATACAAACAAAAAAATTTAAACTTATTGTCAACTAGACACACACAAACATCATTATTTAATAAAAAATAGCTGAGTAATAAGACACTAAATTGGATCAATTTAGATAAGATCATTATCGATTTTATATTTAAGCATTTATTTATATTTATTATACAAGTCTATAAGTATGGTTATAATAATATTTAGGACATTATTAATAAACCCTATGCCCTTTAAACTACTATTTAATATCTTTACAGTTTCATTATAACATTTTATATGTAAACATAAAATATTGTTTTTACAACCTATTATGTTTCCTACTAAATTATTGAAACTATTAGCAAATACAGTTTTATGTTGTAAATTATCTGAAAATCCCTTGGCCTAAAAGTAAAGTGGTACCTTGTCTTAGAAGTGGAAAAAATAATTGATTATAAAATTTTTATTGCGCTGACATAAGATCAAAGTATTTTGAATATAATAATAAATAATATGTAATATTTACCAGATATCCTACATATGAAACGTGCCATTAAAACAGAAGAATATGATAAATCCGAATATCAGTGATGGTCCTCCATGTCACGGCGTTAAGTCGATTGTCTATTCATTATTTTTGTATTATTGTATTATTGTCGATACTGATTTTTTTATTTGAAAGAATGACCTTTTATCTAGGCCCATACACAGGGGATTTTTTTTTATCTTTAAGTAAAAAAATTTATAATTTTAAAAAAATAGTAGTTCTAAGTATAAAATTTTGAATACAAAAATATTTTTATTTTTGTTTGTAATACAAGTAAATCAAAAATCCTGTGTATGGACCTAGAATTTGGTCTTATGTATGAGCCCTGAAAATTTGGTAAGGATATCTCAAATGGTTACCAAGATATTTGCTGTCAAAAATGAAAAAACCCAACTTTCGGAAAATGCAAAAACTAAAAAATTACCAACATAGTAAAGTTTACTTAAAACTAGTGAAGCCCAGCACCATAAGAAGGGTTGTCTGGGTTTTCCTCTGCCTCATACATATCTTCTAGCTTCCTCTTGGCAAGGGTTCTTTGTTGGCAGATTTTTTTTCCAATTCCAACGCTGCCTTGTCAGATTGTCGGATACGCTCAGAGTCTTCTCGTTTCATGGATTCTATACAATATTGGCCTACCTTCAATCCTAAATGCTCTAATAGTTTGCATTTACTCACGTAACCATCATTGAAGGACAAAACTGCCTCATATGTTCCAAATTTCAGGATTTGCAGGGTTACAAATTTCCGTTTGGGAATCCGAGTCCAGATCAAATTGTTCAGTGATTCATTTGGATTCTGTGACTTGACTGACAAACATTTCTTTAGTAAGTCTGGGTGTGATAAACTCTGGAATATGTGTTTGATTTCCAACATGATTGGTTCTGGAAGATGGAAGTGCTTAGTATGGTCATAGTCTTCTATGGTCATAGAAACTCTATACTATATGAGGTGGTGAACAGGAATGTTATTTCCATGGAAACGAAATCATGTGTAACCTTTATAAATAAAATTTTTTTTTGTTTATTTGCAAATAATTAACCCTATAGTGTCATATATCAGTGGAAAGAGGAGATTCTAAGGTTTAATTTATAATAAAAATCCCAAAAACGTAAAAAAAATTTTTTTGCGTTTAGGGTCCCCTTAAACATAAACCTGGCTGGATGTACGATTATGTCGCTAAATTCCGGTTATACGCTTTTTTTTGCTGTACGCTTTCTTCGTACATTCATTAGAAACGACCCTCAAACCATTGGTGAGTTAGGATACGCCCGTCCACAAAGTGTCGAGTTAGTGATGATTTACTTCTACGAACCGGCAAATTGGAAAAACCAAAAAGCAATCAACGTTAATTATTTATTAAAGAATTTGTCAACATCGTTACAATATACTCTAATCGTCAAAATGTACTGCCTTCAGAAACACGGTCGGAGTTATTTACAAGTAGTCGCCATCAACTCATCAAACTACTCCCATTTATAGATTTTCCTTGTGTAAGAATCTAAGGCCGAGTGGTTGGATTCTAGTTCTAATCCGATTACTTGTATACTTCCAAGTACATGGTACGACAAAACCGGCGGGTAATTAGCGAGCCGCAGACACTATCTAGCGGCGTAATGGCGAACTAATCGCGTGCATAACGTATGAACAAATACGGCGGCCTCCTCAATCAAACCTATCGTTCGGCGCATTAAAAAATCCGGTCCCGAACGAGCAGTAAATAACTGTAATCGAATAAGAGTTGAAAAAATGAATCGATGACAGATGTGCCGCCGGAGGGCACAGTCGCGCGGTTTTTCTCGAAACTGGTTGCGCCTTGCCGCGCCGGTCCGGTCTATACTACCGATGAACTGCTGGTGTCCGGTTGAAGAATGACTTGTTAACTTGTACGGGGAATGAAAATCACTACAAATAACATTTTTGGAATATCAATTTGACGAAGCAGAAAGTCTGCTACTTAAATATGATCTCCAAATAATGTACAACTAGCCAGACCAGTCGAGGCCTTTCTTCGAAGCTGAAGACCATCTTGTGGATATCAGAAAGTTATACTCTTTAAAAGGCTCATCAAATCTTGTTGACCATGGCACAGCCAACTGAGGTTTTGAATGCCCTATTTTTATTAAAAAAGCGCACAAATAAAGACGTTTCTTTTTTCAAAAGTTCAACAAATTATACATAAGTAGAACAACCAAGTAAGGGTTAGAAAAACTTTCGGTTTTAGGATTTAGTTACATTTTTAATGAAGCCTTCTTGTTCCATAAGTTCAACACACAAAAAATCATACGTAAGAAATATAAAATCTGAGATAGGGCCAGAAAGACTTCCGTATTTTTGATAGTTTCATTTTTCATGAGACCTCCTTGTTCTATAAGTTCAAAAAATCATTCATAAGCAGTAGAAAAACTGAGTAAGTAGACTATAGAAAGATTATAATTTTTTATTGAGTAACAATTTTAACGAAGCCTTCTTGTTCTGTTCACTGATCAAACACCAAAAACATAATCAAGGAAATATGAAAAGGATTTTCATCTCCATCTTTGAAATAAATAAATAACAGTAAAAGAATTAATGACAAAATAAATAAACAATACCATATTAGTAATACTACAAAATAATAATCACCAAATTAATATCATTGAAGCTCAACAAAAGAAAAAAATTAAAAAAAAGACCAAATTTGAAACAGAAAACTTTAGTGTTTTGGTGACATATTTGAAAACTGGAACACGTTTTATTACTTTACTCTAGTTTTTAGTTTGGTAAATATTTCCTATTTATTTAATGGATAAAATATGTCTTTGAATCCATTCATAAATATGGCTTATAATTTACATTTCGACTTATTCCCAAAAAAAGGTTATAGCATACTATCTAACTGTTTATATTCATTTTGATTTATAGGACTTAAAGTTCTTTGGCCAACAAGAAATTGATAACACTTCCTTCATTAATGAAAGAAATGTAAATATATTATTTAGAACCGCTGAACGCAATCGTCATAATATCTACCCAAGTACGACGAGTCAGAGTTATGTCGACAAGTATTACCGTCTACATCCGTCCTTGAGACAGTTGTTTGTTTCCGACTTTAAGCTGTGAGCGGTGTTCGAGTAACACTTTAGGTGGCCGTAACTCCCGGGGCGCCAAACACGACATAACTCTAGCGGAGTCTAGACGTGCGGAAACAGAAACAGTTATCGGCAAACTGCACTTGGGATAGACTCTCTTTCCTATTGCTTCCTGTAGGTTCCAAACAACATTGCACAAACATTAGCATGCAACATTGACAATAGAACCAACGATAAAGTAGAATCGATAATAGAAAACTTCACTATGAACTTAGAAGATTACTTAAAAAACAACCAAAATAAACTTTTATATTTTGAATTTTGTTAATGACTACGAGATACCCGTGCACGCTTCGCAAGCCAACTACGTTATTCGCAACGCTCGTATCACTTCACTCGTGTAAATTTGTTATTTTACTTCACATTGCACGCTTACATTGTCAAAAATAACGCCTTACGTCAAGATACACCGTCCTAAGGTATATCTTTCGAATTTGGACTGGTTTTTATAAGCAGTCAAATTTTATAAGCATTTCTTTGTGCGAATACAGTAAAATTCCTAATAAGTAGAGCAAAAAAAAATACTATCGCTACTAAGGCTACGGTTACTATGGATGCGAATTCTGACGAAATTTTGTTCTGACGAGTATGGCCGAAACGCTCGTCAGAACAAGGCGGTTACACTGTGCGCGTTTTCTGATCTTCAGATAGTCAGTTCATGAGCAAAATGGATGAACTCGATGAATTATTTTTTCTTGAGATCCCGACATTAAAGTTATTGTTGTTGAATAGTGGAAAAACAGAGCATGTTAGCGAGTTATTTGTTAGTAGAGACGAAAAAGGAGAGTTTAAAATGTTGTTTAGAGACTTGTGTGACCAATCGAAAAGGTTTTTTGAATATTTTAGGATGACGCAAGCAACATTTGAATACATCCTACATGGGATAGAAGAAAGAATAACAAAGTTCTCAAATTTTCGTGAATGTATTTCAGCACAACAAAGACTGGCTGTAACTTTAAGGTGAGTTTTAACAATATATTTAATTCCTTAGTAAAACTGAAATGAAATCTAATTTAAAAGTGAAAAAACATAATTAGTAAGTAAAGTAGTCATGAAATTGAAAAATGTCACTTGCATTTTTATTGTAAATTGTTTGGCGATACACTTGAATATTACGAAGCAAGATCTTCATGTTCAACTGCACTCAGTGGAGTTAGCGCTTGTGTGGAGTTTTCAGTTTCCCAACTCTCATTCGTTGATGAACCATATGGGGAAATACCACGGTTACTTGGTGGATGATGGATTTGCTGCAGTTGTTGTTGCAAAAGATCCTCATCGCAAAACACAAATGGGAGTAGGCTTAAAAGAAAATGATAGTCTGGATCTTCGTTTCGGGAAGCAGAATTTCTCTCCTTGAACATCTGTATTTTTTCCTGTTCCAGCATAATCAGCTTTTTAACTGCTGTGGCGTTATTCATATTGGCAATTTTTTTATGGGGAGTCCTAAAGGTTCGTGGTGGCGTAGTTTCTTTCCTTTTGTTCTGATGTGATTCGACAGTTTGTGTTTCTGATTGTGCTTCGTTTTCAGGGGGATCATCGGGTTGAGGGGAAACAGCAGAAGTTGAATTCTGGTTGTCGTCATCATAAGTTGTCTCGCTCATGACATTACCTTGCATTTTTCTTTTGTGCATAGGGTCCTTCAAAAACTCCAAACTTTTGAAATGGGCCCATTTAGGCTGCTTGGCTATTCCCCCTTCATCTCCGCTCCGTTGTTTAGGAATCTTGCTGCATTCCTTTCGAAAAGTGTCCCTCAAACCTCACCACTTTGTTTTGGCTGCTTCACCTGAAATTATGCAGAAAAATTACTATATAGTAATACCAGGAACCAAATGTAAATGTATACTGGGTATTCCACTTAATGTGTCTCAAACAGATTACGGGAAAATGGCTTACGATAGAAAGATGAAATAAAATTATTCATTTGATATCTTTGATATTTCCGAGATTTGAACTAGTAAAGCTTCATTGTACAATAGTTGTTTTTTTGTTTCAGATTTCTATCTAGTGGCATGCCATTTCGAGCACTAAGCTTCTCATACAGAATTTCACACGGTGCTATCCGTAGCATAGTTTACGAAACATGTCGAGCTATATGGGACTGCTTCGGCGGTACTCATTTGTCTTTGCCTGCAGAAGAGGATTGGAAAACCATTGCAAGTGACTTCTACAACAAATGGAATTTCCCTAACTGCATCGGCTGTATAGACGGGAAACATATTCGCATCAAATGTCCCAAAAGCACAGGGTCGATTTATCACAATTTTAAGGGCTATTTTTCTATTGTAATGCAGGTAATAGCTGATGCAAATTACAGGTTCATTGCTATTGAAGTTGGGGCTTACGGTAAGCAAAACGATGGGGGAACCTTTGCAGACTCAAATGTTTATCAGCGGCTTGAAGCAAACAATTTGGGCATACCACAGAATGAAAATATTCCGTCAACCGACATTTCAGCACCCTTTGTTTTGTTGGGAGATGATGCCTATCCTCTGAAAAGATATTTACTAAAGCCATACTCAAGACAAAGACTTACTGTTGAAGAACGGGTTTTTAATTACAGAATATCAAGGGCCAGACGGTGCGTGGAATGTGCCTTCGGTATTCTGGTTGCCAAGTGGAGGTGTTTAAAAACCGAACTCCAAATAGATCCTGACAAAGTAGACATTATAGTTAAGTGCGTGTGTCTGTTGCATAATTTAATCATCGACAAGGAAGGTCTTGATATTCATGAGGTGGACTTTGACTCCATACACAATGTTCCAGTTTCACGGAGATATAATCACTACGGAAGAAGCGCGAATGAGGCTAGAGAAACCTTGAAAAATTATTTTGTTAGTGAAGCTGGTGAGATCCCATTTCAGTTTAACCTGATATAATAATCATGTTCTGACAATTTCATGTTTTTATCAATCACATGTAAACACTTATTACAATTATTGCTATGTAATTCATGTACCCTACATGACAGTAAAAGTTTGTACTTACAGCTAGTGTTCATTTCTGCTGCTACCTTCACCCACGCTTTCCGAGCAATATCTCTGTTGTGGTAACTTTTGTCTTTCATATCCCACAAACACCTGCTCTCATACACAAGACTAATTAATTTATCAGTATCCATGGTGAAATAATCTAATTCAACACACTAAATTCACAGGCTGGTCGCACCAAACATTCGCTGGTCGCATGAAAAAATCAAACTTGTTTGAACGCTCAAATGGTTCTGACGACGTCGTGTCTGTTCTGACGTCCAAATCGCTACCACTGTAAACACACTCATTTAGATAACAGGCGTTGTTTGTTTGGACAACTTCGTCCGCAATCGTCAGAATTCGTCAGAACACAATTTCGTCCGAATTCGCGTCCATAGTAACCGTAACCTAAATTGCGAATGTAACTAACGTAGTAAGATTTTATTTTAAAACATTTTTTCAAGGAGAGGCCGATCCTCCTTCTTAACCTTACTCTGCCTATTCCTCATAGACTATTGATCTGTGCGATGAACTTATTCAGACAGAGTAAGGGAGCGAACCAGTATAGTAGAAGGTGAATATTACTGATAAATCCAGTCTAGGCCGGATTCGATGCAGCGCTATCCCTGCATCGAACCCAAGCTCAAAGTCCTGACGTCTTAGACCGCTCGGCCACCAGCTCACCCACATATTAAAATAGTTTTGTAAAAAATTGGTCACTAACTGCAACAGTATCCGCTTTTCAACAAGGCTAATTATCCTTATTTACGTATCGAAAATTATAATTTTGCTAGCTCTATAAAACTTTTAACCAAAGCATATAATTTTTTTTTTTTATTGTAAAATTGGAAATAGGTCTTTTTACAATTTTAAAAACTTAAAGGAAGTATTATTTTACCAGGCGAAGTTAGGTCTAAGATGCCCTCTCTAACACTTAACTTGGGGGTCAACGGCTTAAGGGTGACTTCCGAATCACCACCAGTGAGCGGGGAGGCAGGCTGTGGCAAAGACGGAATCCATCGGTCACCCACCCAAGGAACAGCCACGCTCGATGTTGCTTGACACCGTTATCTTGCGATAACATCAGAACCCTCCGGTCAAGGCTACTGGCCAATGTGATTGACAATGTACCAAGAAAGATATTTCATAAGTATTTTAAATAATCTAATTGTCATTATAAAACTAACCAATTGAGTTTTTATTTTAGAAATCATTCAGTAGTAAATAGAAACGAACACAGTTAATATTTTATTCAATTTAGACACGTACAGAATTTATTTCATAAAAACATCACCGTCACTGATACGTCACCGAAACATAGAGTACAACTGTAAATCATATTGTATACAGTACTTTATTACTGAAATGTAATTCCTCAGGGAGGTGAGGAGGACCTAACACTTCTTTCCAGCTATTTTACGACCGTTACCCATGGTAACCTATTACGTGTATAACAAGTACTGTATACTGCATGCACTAGTGAGTAGAAGACCTGACGGCCATCAGTTCACGCTCGACTTCCAGCGCCCACATCCAAAGCTGGAAGGCGGCCAAACCAGCTGGAGTGAAAGAGTCCGGCTGCCGTTTTCAATTGACACCATGTATCATTTAAATGTGTTGCTGGAAGAATCGTCACGACGTTTCTCGCCCAATTGGTCTCCAGGTTTCTGACAAATGCCTCTCCAGGAAGGACAGGGGAGGACGAGTTGAACTGGACACTGGCTCTACACGGCTGTACCCACGAAAAAAGGACATTCGGTAAACTGTGTTGACGTTTATTGCTGCTGCTGCCAGGTAAGAGTTTCTTACTTTTTTCAATTTAAATATTCTATTCTAAGTGAAGTAGATCAGAAATTCTGGTGACTTCTAAACAGGTTTTTCCAGCCAGCATTATTTTCTCCATAAAACCAATGTTTAATTTTCTTAAATCAAGCAAACCAGCTTCACTGGCAATCTTATGACAGGTTTATTCATTAGCCAATTTTATCGATTCATATGTTTACAAATTTCTTAATAAACGTGTTTGTTGGTTGCATTTTGATTTTTTCAATTTGTGTTTTTATTTCAACTAATCTTTTTAATTTTGAACAATTATAGTATGCGTATCACAAACATTAAAATAATCAATTAAGACTAGCACGAGACTATACGTCTATATTCATTGATGTTCGAGGGAGGGGGGAGAGGAATTGCTAATTTTTAACTATCCAATATTTTAAAAATCAATCAATAACAGATACCATATCTAAGTTTTCAGTCAAGCGGACCACACACACTTGTCATTTGACTGCGTCTCATTTGCTGATCAACCTTTACACTGCACGAGGTAATGCAAATGTATTTACATTAATTAATAATAATAGATAGAAAAATAATCCTAGGAACACCTATGAGTGCAAAGAGTCTAACCTGATTGATCACTTTGAAAAATGTGTGTTGGAATGTTACTGGAGGATTTTGTGTCATATACAGTAGACTGTCAAGGGACCGGACCAATGTAGGATAACCTAAAAGGTCGGTTAAAATAGCCAACTACGAAAACATGTAAAATACTGTGGGAAAAATATATTACAGTATACGGCACCACTATATTACATGTAGACCTACATTTGATGGTATTGCAATATTTAATACTTAATACTTGGATGCAAGGTATATCGCTTTATCTTGTAGCAAAGTTATTACCATAAAAATTGACTTTAAATACAAATTTTAAGTCCATCTAAAAGGTTGATTCTCAAATTATCTGATGTTTTGGGGTTCAGCAGTGCAGCGTTGGTAAATGTGATTTAGTTTAAACCGCTGTAGTAGCAGACCTCACAAACTTATCAAATTACTAGCACAAACATATTCCTATTACAGTACATATTTGTACGTAATACAGAAGTCTAATATAATAAATGTAATAACAAAAATCTTGCTGATTTGTTTTAGCTATCGCATACTTTGTGAGAGAACCGTTTAAGTCTAACCAGTCAGTATATCTGTAAATTATGCGCAATGAGACCTAACTGTAGAAAACCGACACGAGACAGTGCGGCACCAGCTCGACGAGCAAGCTAAACCGCTTTCTACATCCATTTATAATCAATTTGCGGCAATTTCTGACCAAGACTATCATTGCTGTAAGTAGGCTGACCTGGCGGTCTTGAGACAAGACCTTACCGTCATGGCCAGCTAACCTCTGCATCCACCAACCCCCACCAAAGGTATTAATCTGGTTAATGACTCAGCCGCTAGGAGCAGCACTCACATCTATCACCCAACATGGCCCATTATTCACGAGACCGCTGGTCGCCTGGCCAACTTCCTTCTAATTGAGAGAGACACGGAACGCATGCTCTCGCCGGTCGCCACACGCAACCAAGAACGGGACGTCGATCCCCAAACACTGCAAGGTGCGTGCGTCTATCTACATTCTGTATGACCAGAGAGAACTTTAACAACATTGTGTGATGTCAAAGGTGATTGTTGTGCAGCAGGTTACCGACGTCTGCAATGATACCCCAAAATTTGTGTTTATTCCTTAAACTCAAACTAGAAAGCAATGCTTAGATTTATAAATTATGACATTCCTACTAATAATCCTATTAACTTTTTCAAAAATAAATAAATGTTAAAGAAACAAAAAAATAAAATAAAATGTGAACTCTCAAAAAGAAATGTTATCTGTTTACTAGCTGACAGCCCTTGCTTCGCTATTGGGTCCGTTCTCTACGCTTGCTTACCCTTCCCTCATTGGTTATCTCTAAACCATCATATCAATATAAAAGCTTAGTATACCAATGGTCTTCTAGATAACAAAGTTTTACAGCCTAGTAAACCCCATAAGTCTACTTTAAGGCGATGGAAAGAAGTGAAATCATGTAAGAGTTGGTAGAAATTACCTTAAACACATCTTAATTAAAACCAAATTAGGCAAGATTATGTATTATTTTTTTTTTTTTCTATCAGCTTTTCGAAATAAATTATAAAATTAAATGAATGCCAATGTTACTCTTATGAAAAAAAATTTAGGGGCTGTTTCTACCCCTTAGGAATGGAATTTTAAGAAATCTTTTCTTAGTGTGTTTTTATAACATATATTCCAAATTCCCTCCAAATGTCATTAAAATCTGTTTAGTGGTTCTGTAGATTTCGTGATGAGTGAGTACATCGTTTTTGGGTTTTATATATTAACTATTAAGATTATTAAGAATTCGATAATCAAGATACAACATGTACGGATGCATAAAGGTGGTGAGTAAGCGAATGTATTCTTTGTTACAAACTGAGGCAGACCAGTCGTAAGAAATAAATATGGCAACACATTTTGTTTGGAGGTTGTGGTAAGAAAATATGGCAAGGATCTCAACATACTCTCCACTTCAAAATCTATCTTATACCAACATGTACTTAATATTTTTTATGAGTTAAAACTACCCCTTATCGTTAAATAATAAGTCAATAAAAAATGAATAGCCAGTGGTCAACAAGTGATCCCATTCAATATTTATTTGTTTGTAAGGTTGAACCTTGCAGGAAAACCAACTACGCTGTTACAACTGAAAAAAAACTATTACTGTAATACAAATTAACTATGGAAATTTTTGTTTGAAATAAAACCATCTTAGCCCTAGATATACAGTTCACGACATGTACACGATCTCAATTGAGTAGGCATATAATAACATTAATTTCAGGTTAATGCATATGTCTATAACACTTAAGTCGTACACATGCCATGAAACTATATTTTCAAACATACATATTTTTAATCACCATGTAAAATGTTAACCCCTTCATGAGATTTATTGGTAGTTCCAGCTCAAGCATGAACGGTGGTCGTTTCCCGAACTGCCAAGTCACTGTTGAAAAGTTGACAGCCCTGTTTAGTCCAGAATATTCAGAAATTATTGTAAACGCATCGAGCTGAATGAAAATATGGCAACAAGCTCAACATACTTTCTACTTCAAAATCTATATCATAACAACATCTACTTTTTTATGGGTTAAAACAACCCCTTATTGTCAAAAATTAAAATTAAAGCTTCTAACAGAACAAAATATAGTTAAATACTTTGAATAAGAGTTGTTTGATACTCTGAAACGCTATTTGCTAATTTTTATAATGTGTCTTTCGTGTCTTATTTTTCATACAGCAACCTTTACGAACCTTTACTAGTGCATAACCTCTGCTTTTTATGTACAGTATATGCATAGATTTGCATGACGATTTGCCTAACTCACCCTGTACTTCAACATCCCTATGCTGATATTTCAGAAAAGAAAAAAATTAAAAACCCATGTTCGTGTGTATTTTTATATAACATAGAATAGTCATCATATAATTTACTTGATTCGTAACAGTGGCCTCGAGAAGTGAAAATGACTTCCCAGCGAGGTCCCGTAAAAACTACAATCAAGCTACAATAAAATTATAATAATTAAGATACATAATATATATTACACTGAATTGGAGCTGTCAATGGCAACTGTTGTTGTAAACTACTTATAACTGTGACTGAAGCATTCGCTGTGGCCATAAGGAAGTGACCGCTGTTTTATTCTTCTCTATGATACAGCCTACTTGATCTTGAACAAAAGGATTTTTAACTTAAGAGACTATGGGGGTGGACATAAGTTATGGTAAATTACTTATAACTGTGACTGAAGCATTCGCTGTGGCCATAAGGAAGTGACCGCTGTTTTATTCTTCTCTATGATACAGCCTACTTGATCTTTGACAACCACCCGCCCATATACGTACTGTAATATCAACCCATCCGCCCACCCATACACGTACAGTGGTATTGACCCACCCGCCCACCCATACAAGTACAGTGGTATTGACCCACCTGCCCACCCATACACGTACAGTGATATAGACCCACCCGCCCGCCCATACACGTACAGTGGTACTGACCCACCCGCCCACCCATACAGTACGTGTATGGGAGTGCGGGTGGGTCAAAACCACTGTACGTGTATGGGCGGGCGGGTGAGCCAAAACCACAGTACGAGTTATGGGAGTGCGGGTGGGTCAAA
Organism: Stictocephala bisonia; assembly: GCA_035578905.1. Lineage (NCBI taxonomy): Eukaryota > Metazoa > Arthropoda > Insecta > Hemiptera > Membracidae > Stictocephala > Stictocephala bisonia. The sequence goes on along the minus strand of JAQJVL010000222.1, from coordinate 394,137 downwards.
ACCACTGTACGTGTATGGGCGGGCGGGTGGGTCAATACCACCGTACGTGTATGGGCGGGCGGGTGGGTGATAAATTGTGTGGTGGACCACAACGACTATTTTTATCATTAGAGTGTTATTTTACAATGCCGATAATAATAATTAACTACATATTTAAATAATTTTAATTTAATTTAATGTGGCAAGAAGGCTTAGTTTAATGTTTGTGGCTGTTTTTTCCCAAAATTTTATTAATATTAAAATATTACAAAGTACACAATATTGTCAGAACGGGTTGTGGACTTTGTAACAATATCCAGCACGGAGTTGCCAACAGGAAGCTGGCGGGACCCGCAGTGGAGCCATCCATTGGAAAGATACGACACCGAGTTGAACTAATGCAATTGAACAAATGGAATCGGTCAATCCTTTAAGGTGTTTATGGATCCACTCTGTTTAACTACGAGACACTTTGACGACGGCGGTCTAAGTGATATGGGTCTCTTATTACTTCAGACCAAGTGGTAATGGAGAGTTAATCGTTGTATGTTTACAAACAAGAGTAAACGACTTATTTGTATAAAATAATTAAATTCAATGTGTTTTATCCGATTTACAAATATGATTTTAGTTCTTTTATTTCAAATAAATCAAAAAAGTTAACTGTTAATACTGCCTTCAGAAAAAAAGTAGTTTCTGTTAAAAACGTTTTTTATGTAAAACACATCTACGGGGAGTATAAATATGAATAGACGTAATTATTCACTCAATTATTGGCAGATAAAATAATCACCGAAAAACTTCAACCTTTAAAATATACCAAATATATTTGGACTCAAAAGGCCCGAATTTACCAAAAGTTGTTGACCTCCCATTTAGACAGAAAGATGCTTTACCTATCTATAAAGCTACAAGAGTAATGGCCGGTTTCACCAACCTATGTTAAATTTGCACTAACCGTGGGCATTTTGATCGTTGTTAAAATGTTTAACCACGATTAATAAATATTATTGTGTTTCACCATGAACGTTTCAGTTAAACTTAACCAAGGAAATCGTTATTTTCAGATGCAGATGGCCATGCATCTATGAAATAGGCGACTCTGATTGGTTGACTGTTGTGAGAAGAACAAGCTAACCTCACTGAGTTGTCTGTTTGTTTACATCGCATAGGTTATGCAATAAAGTTAGGCTACTCCACATTTAACGTTTTACAGAAGGGCCAACTAAATTATTACAACATCCAACAATGCTTTATATTAATCTGTTTTCCCCTTTTATTTTTAGACTGATTATGGCTGAAGCCAAGAGAGCCAAGAGAGAAAGAGGATGCAACTTTGAAACAGATGAAAAATCATTGCTGGTGAAAATAGTAAGGAATATTCAAACATAATAGAGTCTAAAAAGACAGATAGAAAATTAGCGAGCATTGCAATAGCATGTGCTACTTTTTTAATGCATCGACACACTGTCGATTTACTAACATTTTCTGTATCACCCATCACAATTTGGAAACTCCCACTTGCAAAAAATCGTAGCCTAGTCAACACTTGTTCAGTCGGAGTTAAAGAAAAATTCCTATTAGTAGAATATTCTAGGGCATCCTCAACTTGTGAAACTAAGTTCACAACTTATTTCCTTAGATAACCTGTATCGTGAACTAAATTTAATATTGCTTGCAATATTTAATTGATTTTGCCTAAAATGTTGGCCCACCCTTTCAGGAGCAATGTTCTCTAAATATTCAATATATAATATTTCAGCGTCAAATTCTTCCATTTTATATATATTAATCTGTTACAGAGCTGACAAATACTTCACATAAATCCACTTTTGCAGGCAAAATGAAACAACGATTACCTAACCTCTTCATTTGGCAAGAACAGAACGTCGACAAAAGCAGACAGTAGTTGTTACTTAACCACGGTTTAAAGTTTTAACTGGACCTCTGAACTTGTAAATTTAACCACGGTTAGCAGGCATTTAACGGCGGTTAACTATAACCAACGTTGGTGAAACACAAAATATCAGCTGATTCTTTTAACCGTGATTAAAACACGCTTAAAAAGCCGAGGTTGGTGAAACCCAAGGTCTACATGGTGAAAATGTAGGCCATAATCTAAACAAATTATGGCCTACGTTTTATTCTCGTATTTGAAGACAGAAAACCAAGTCAAATAAACTTTAAATGACTGGGCAAGCTAAAATTAAAGTGTCAACAATTGAACTTACTTTTATAAAAATAAAATATAAAAATACTAGCTTTAAAAGGCATTCTTGTAGCCAACACGCAAAGTTTTATTTCGGTAGAATATGAATAAAAAACATAAATAAAAGGTATGTGTTTGAGTACCGATGTCCCTCAACAGTCATTGCAAAATAATATATTAAGAAAATACTTAATTTATACTTTATGTTTTGCTAAACATTATAAGAAACGTTTACGCACCCAACATGGTAAATTTAAGCAATAAAATAACATTTTATTTTACTTTTCATTAGACACTTTTTTATTTCAACCCTAAGAAAGTTAATGTGCCAAATACACCAAGTTCGTGTTAAGTGGGACAGACAATGCAGTCACTTGTCCGTACGTCAGAGACAGCGGAACAATGGACCGAGCCAGCTGGTCAATTCCGAAATTGTTATTCTCGATTCCTTCTGGACTGAAATCAGATCGAAAGGAGATAATGTCTGTAATTAGTTAGTGATTGAGTGCGCATTGATCGCAATTAAAGCTGTATCTGTCGCAGTCGATCGAAACCGAATGAAATGGGATTGTTTTATGTAGATCAGCCGATACGAAGCATTTCATCAGCATGCGAGCTGGCGAACGCCTAATTGATCTGAAATGAAATGACGAATGCGACGCGGACAGCCTGCCTGGCCGAACCTGTTCTGTGTTGGTCGCGAACCAGCGACTGTTTGGCACTCAATTATGTTCCGAATGGAAGTCTGAGATACATAATTTTCTCTTCACAGGGACGCTAAAAAACTCTAAGGTAAAACGATAGGAAATTAAGATCTCTTCGGTCATACACATCCTTGAATAGGTTACTATATATAGGTTAGATTTTTCATGTTTAACGTGCCCTATTCTATTATTTAGGGGCCTAAGCATATATTAAACATATCCTGTCAATAAAACACAATTTTATCATTGGATTAAGCTCTCAAAGAATATTTTCCATTATTGTTAACAGAAAACAGAAAAGTTTACATAATTTTGTATTCAGGAAGTCCTCACTTGCCTTATCACATCGTGGAGTTAACTGAAATGTAGTATAACATATAAATATAACCGAAATCACTGAGTTGCCAGCAAAATCCTCACAAATTTCAGCAATTTGAGGAATTTTAAACTGAACCTCACGTAAAAACCTTCACACAATGAATTAAAAAAAAAACTATCTTAAATATTCCCGTCATTACCCCATACATGAGTAATGATATTGCTAAACATTGAATAACTTGATATTACACAAATTTTCTTTTTTTTCATGTTAGATCAATAAGTCTTATAATTACGTACCTTTCACGTAACTTCTTGAATCATTAGTCCGTACATATCACCACTTTGGTAAAGGCGTCCTTTTAGTGACATCTAGAGCTGTGCAAATAGTAAATGAAATTTCCTTAAAATATGTCCGCACTTTGAGAATAAGCCGTTGAAATGTAATAATTAAAAAAACGCTACGACTTTGATGCCTCTTGACCTAAACAGTGACTCTGGAAGGATTAAGTGGTATAAAATGTCAATGATGTCACTGGCTAATGCACAAGTATACAACCTTTTCTCATTCCATTATAGCTATACAATTAGATAGACCTCGTGGTTTTATGTAGTAGTTATGACCAGCACTATTATACATCACTTCGAGTTGTAATCTCAGGTACTTGCCAAAATAACAGTAAATAAATTCAGGGCTTAATTCAGCCAATTAATTTCGTCTGATGGATAATAAAGTCGCGTGTGTTAGCTTGTAATTGAACCGATGATTTCTGGTCGAACAAATGTAAGAGTCTGAGAGATGTTTACATGTGATTTAACAAATAACCCCATGTCTGCCAATGTACGGCTGTCGATGTAAAGAATAGGAAATAATGGCCATTATTAGTGGGAGAGGAACGAGGAAATATAATTATGTAAAGCGATGTGTGCGGCGACGAGACGTAGGTTCATATCCGGCACTCGAGGACCTAATTGAAAGAGGACAATCACGCAACACTTACCTTGCTCAGACGCGTCCTTTCTTGACTCATGCTATAAGCATGCGTGGATTGTTAGTTTTCTATTACACGGACAGGAGCTCGTCCATTAATCCCACTGTAAAACAGTCATTATAACACATTTAATAATAGTTTTGACAACTGCAACTATTGATGCTAATGCGGATTATTGTTTTCCTAACCACGTCTTTCAGAATCTCCTGATATTGACTTTGCACTTTTAAACCACAGAGAATATATAAACAGAGGTCGCATCCAATAAGTGCGCTGAACTGGTGTCAAGTTATAAATGTATGGTGTCGAATGGTTTTTTGTTTCGCCGAACGGATGGCAGAGCCAGCACAGTTGTCAGTCCCTCCCCTTATTCCTCTAAAAACCCTCAAAGAATAAACTTAATAACTATTAGCACTGAATTATAAACATGTACATTATTTGTAATACAATTATAACGGCCACTGATGTGTTATCTGCGGCATTAAGAGAGCTATGGTTTCTTTATTTTCTGTGTTAAAACTAAAAGCACTTTCCAGCGAAGTTTCACTGAGAAAACTGGACAGTTACTGACCAGCATTTTATATTTCTTCATATCCCCTTCAAGTTACGAGGACCACCATGCTATCTGTGTAACATTTCAAAACAACTTTCTCTAAAATTTGTTTAAATAACAAACAAGTTATAAAAGCATATTTTTTACTGATAATTTAATAACATAACGTTACTAATACAGTACTAGAGAAGTCTGAGGTGTCTATGTTGGATGGTAGTCAATGTTCAGATGTTGTATAGGAAGAGAACTGAGTGTCAGGATTGTCAGTTAGCTGAAAATCAGACCAACATTACGTTGTTAAGATTCCACGTAAATCTGTAGGTCCCTTAGTTTTCCGGGCTATAGGGCTATTAATAAATAGATCATTATGAGGAACAGTCGACCTTAGTTAGTAACAATGACTACACTCGTTTATCTACACTCATCACACTTCTTCACTTCTCATATTCGTCTATCATAAAAAAAATAAAAAAAAAGACCGGCTTCTTAGTAATGAATGATGAATGAACAATAATTGATTACCTTTGTCTACAAAATAGTTCAATTCACAACTCATTAATTTCTTTGTGTTCAATATTTAATGGGTCTTCAACATATTTAAACGAATCAGTAGAAGTAGTCTTATCTCAGCATCTAATAATTCAGTCTATTGTCTCCATTTTGTTAAACAAAATTAAAAACTTTATTTATTTAGATTCTGCTGATGTGTTGCATTTCTTCAATGTCTTTCTTGTTTTGCATTAATACATATTTTACAGTAGTATGCATACCGAGAAAATGAGTGGAACTGCCAAACTCAGAATTGAACCCAAACGGTGGCATCATGGATAAGGAAATAACACACTCAGTCACATTTGTATTGTCGAAGGCCTGCTCCTATAGTTACAGCGGCTAATACGCCACTAGAACGAGGTGATGGGAGAAAATCGAGCTTATTGCATGTTAGATTGGCAGAGTTAGTGGTGAAGTGGAAGGGAGGGGAGGAGGATCTCGACGGCAATCACAGACGACGGTCTTGTTGAAGCTATTATACAACATTTAAACAAACAATGGTGAACAATGGCAGGACTCAAGTGTGAAATTAGTGGTAGCCCGAGATGTGGGCGAGCCTTACACGCATTCACCGCACAATGGACCAATCATCGCCAGCCAGGACTGACTTGCGACTTGGGTCTGACGACCTGGCGTCATAGCGCACCCGGTAAAAAGATCGTTTTTCACGGGTCAATGTAAGCAATTTCCGACTAAGCACATAACACTGACGGAATTCGTTCTAATAACTTTGTTATAAAATATCTTTGTACCTTTTGAAACAAATTCCTGAAACATCATTTTGTATGAAAGTGTGCTAAATTACCTATATACACATATAAGTATAAAATGATACTATCATCTTGAAAAAAATGAATTAATCATGACAAAAACAGCGTTGGATACGACATTGTTAGCGTAAAAAAGACACATATAGTATACAATTTGGTGAATATTACGGTACCACATCATCAATCGTATGACTGTAAACGATTTATAGCAAAGTAGTTTTAATTCGGAGCACAAAAGACAAAGATACATGTACAACAATGTGACATGTATATGACCGAGTGAGTGCTGGATACAAGAAACGTTGTAGAAGAAAGCAGCCGTTAAAACAATGAACGAGGATATATCTTCACATGTTAGTGCATCTTAAAATTCGTTGAATAAGTTAGAAAAAGGTTAACTAGTATTTATTTGGCCATCTTAGTAGGATGGGTATTCAGGCCTCATTGGTATTTTGTAGAAAAAGAAGTCCGTTACTTATACTCAAACAAATCGGTTCTTTGTGTAAGAATGGAGAACAAAAGATGATAACAATTTTGTTGAACAGAGTAACACTGTACATAGTTTCACGATGAGCCTAAAACAAATTAGATACAGCTGTGCACAACAATCCACTAATTTTCATCGGCAGATTCAGCCATTTATCTGTGTAATTAGGATCAATCCCTGGTGTAATTACGTACCCATCACCAGCATCAGCCTCAGATACAACCTTATATCCTACACTAAAATACATACATAGTGCCGTTTCAAATCCACCACCAGTAACAACCTCAATTGCAGCCTTATGTCTCGCATTAGGATCAACTCCTGGATCAGTTTCATACTCACCACCACTAACAGCCTCAGTTGCAGGCTTATATCAGTCATTAGGATCAACTCCTGGATCAGTTTCATACTCACCACCACTAACAGCCTCAGTTGCAGGCTTATATCAGTCATTAGGATCAACTCCTGGATCAGTTTCATACTCACCACCAGTAACAGCCTCAGTTGCAGGCTTATATCAGTCATTAGGATCAACTCCTGGATCAGTTTCATACTCACCACCACTAACAGCCTCAGTTGCAGGCTTATATCAGTCATTAGGATCAACTCCTGGATCAGTTTCATACTCACCACCACTAACAGCCTCAGTTGCAGGCTTATATCAGTCATTAGGATCAACTCCTGGATCAGTTTCATACTCATCCACCACCAGTAACAACTTCAGTTGCAGGCTTATATCATCCATTAGGATCAACTCCTGGATCAGTTTCTTACTCACCACCAGTAACAACTTCAGTTGCAGGCTTATATCATCCAATAGGATCAACTCCTGGATCAGTTTCTTACTCACCACTAGTAACAGCCTCAGTTGCAGGCTTATATCATCCATTAGGATCAACTCCTGGATCAGTTTCTTACTCACCACTAGTAACAGCCTCAGTTGCAGGCTTATATCATCCATTAGGATCAACTCCTGGATCAGTTTCTTACTCACCACTAGTAACAGCCTCAGTTGCAGGCTTATATCATCCATTAGGATCAACTCCTGGATCAGTTTCTTACTCACCACCAGTAACAACTTCAGTTGCAGGCTTATATCATCCAATAGGATCAACTCCTGGATCAGTTTCTTACTCACCACTAGTAACAGCCTCAGTTGCAGGCTTATATCATCCAATAGGATCAACTCCTGGATCAGTTTCTTACTCACCACTAGTAACAGCCTCAGTTGCAGGTTTATATCATCCATTAGGATCAACTCCTAGATCAGTCTCATATCCACCACCAGTAACAGCCTCATTTTCAGACTTATATCATCCATTGAAATCAACTCCTGGATAAGTATCATATCTACCATCAGTAAAAGCTTCAGTTGTAGGCTTATATCATCCATTAGAATAAACTTCTGGATCAGTCTCATACCGACCACCAGTAACAGTCTCAGTTTCAGGCTTGTAACATCTATTATAATCAACTCCTGGATAAGTCTCATACCTACGACCAGTAACAGCCTCAGCTGCAGGTGAATATCTTCCATTAGGATCAACTTCTGGATCAGTCTCATACCGACCATCAGTAATAGTCTTAGTTTCAGGTGTATATCTTCCATTAGGATCAAATTCTGGATCTGCCTCAGATGCAGCCTAATATCCTAAATTAAGATAAATTTATAATTCAGTTTTAAATCGACATGCGGTAACAACCTCGGACGGAGCCTTCCATCTCCCATTAAATGAACTATTTCATTCTCAAATCCACCATCATCATCAATTGATATTATACCACTATTATGATCTCAGTGCTAACTCACATATCACTAGTATTTATTCACTATTATTAGTAGTAATTTATCATGCCATTCAATCTGAAAATAATGAAATGTCCATGTAAAGATCATGTACGTTGCATACCGTTCACACTACACTCACCACACTTCGCAGAAACACGCTCCGCATTCGATTCCCCCTTCTCCAACCACCACCACCAAAGCGTGATAAAATGTTAAAGATAATAAGTAGCTTATTTATTGCGTCCAACATAATTCATTTGTCGAGCTGCGGCGAGCGCGCCCGCCCACCACCTATAAATTTCTAATTATAAATCTCGCCGGATTTCACACAAATGCTGGTGCACGCGGCACATTTGAAGGCCAGCCTTCCGATAGGATCCGACACGTTGTGCAGCGCCGACTCTTCCTAGCCTAAACAATTACAAACCGGCAAGATTTGTGGCCGAGCGAGGCGAGGAACACTTCTAATTTCTGCTTCGTCCTTACTTACGACTCGTAAGGGCGACTGGCGAGTGTTAACGTAGAGCCGATCTCTAGGTTTGTTCCCATGATTGGTTTTACGTGGCATCTAGAGAGGACGGACATACACTAGATGTAAACAGATAGCAGTGAATTGCCGAGCCATACATTTGTCAGGAAAACGTTCCTCCCCGTTTATAGCCTCGTGTACAAACGCAGTAATTATTGTAAATGCTTATTGCCGATTAAAATTAATATCCTTTAAAAATGCATGTACGTGCTATGAAGACAAGATTGCAGCGAACGTAAATGTTTTGTAGACTTTCCGCAAACTGACGTTGTATTCAAGTAAATTAGTATTTGTACAGGAAAGAGAACAAATGTACGGTTCTTTTGAGTTACGTATCAGCAATTAAAGAAAATTTTCTATAGGGCTAAAAACCGATACAAGCTTGTACCCTTTATACAGGAGGGCACTAGACGAGATTTCTTACGAAATTCGTTCGGATAGGTCATTTACTAGGTTAGGTTCCATTTATTTAACTCAGTTCAGTTAGAAAATTCAGTAAAAAAATTGTTAATGTGTTTTGGCTCAAAAGAAAAAATCGAATATAGCTGACATAACTTAAATGCACTGAATCTTATATTTTTATGAGAACGTACTCCAGAGCTAAAATATTTCATAGGAAAAAACCAACAACAATTACGTAACTTCAGTGTTAACATTTTATGTTTTAAATTTAATAACATTAATATTTATTATGCTATTAATATTTACGACCAAACAAAAACAGTACAGTACCCAAATGTACCTAACCTGAACCTTACCTAGCCCAACCAAACCACCCATAACCCAACCTGATTATTACCTTACATAACCCAAACCGGGTCTTTTCTAATATGTCCCTGCAATTTTCAATTTATTTTCTATAGCCACAAAGTATTATTAGAATTACAAATGTATTTTCTAAAGATAATTTAGTAACCTAACCTAATAGATAACGGCGGTTGGTAAACTTTTAAAACTTATCACAAATAGTATACTGCCACCTGTAATACTGAATAAAAGTTAGCACTTAGTGGAGATAGAAAATAAATTGAAAATGCGGGAGACATATTAAAAAAGACACCCAAAAACTCGCATAACCCAACTCAAGACAAACCACACCTTACACAACCAGAAACATGCCTTACCCAACCTAAACCTCATACTACCCATACCTAATCCAACCAAACATTTCCCAACCCAACCCAGCCTTACCCATGCCAGCATTATCAAATTCTTACCTAACCCAACCCATACCTGACCATCCTAACCTTGCCTAACCCATCCTACCCTTACCCAGCCTTATCCGAAATCTGACCTAACCTAACCAAACCATAATTAACCCAAACTGAACCCAACCCATACCTGTCACAACCTAACCTTACCTTACTCAACCTGACCCAGTACTACGTTGCTTTTATATTTTTCACACAATATTTGTTGATCTTCTTATTTAGATATATATTTAACTTTAACGATAACTTTTCCTTCCAATAAATAAGTTTATCTTCAATTATAGCTACACGCAGCACACGTTGGGCCTACCATTGATGTGTTTTTACTCCTGCGGGGTTTATTAGGTTTGTCACTTGTCGATTACGACTGTGGTGTCGGTGGCCGTTCGATCGGCCCACCGGTGATCGGTCAACCCAACGGCAGTTCGTCGCAAAAACACTGGTGACCGCCGCACACCCAGGAATCCCGTTGTCATACACGATCTATCGCCGCCCGCCGCTGTCCCCTCTCAACTAATTATAACGAAGAAAAACTTATTGATTCTTTTTGCCCTTGGCCTGTAACTATAACGGTCAGCTTTTTCAGTGTTTAAAATTAACTATTAGGCCTAAATGCTATTAATATTTACGGCTAAACAAAAACAGCACAGTAAATTAAAACTGCATAATTTTGCATAATGTCATATTCTTTAAAGGTAGATAATTTTGTGTAGATTAATTATTTTTTAAGTTTAATTTTTGATGTTTGATTTTTAAGTAGTTGTGCTCAGCAGAAGTGAATGTGCATTAATTATTTAGGTATACTTAATTATATTATGTGTTCTTTTTTCTTTATGAGATTAAGTGTAAAGAGAGTACCCAATGGTCCTAACTGCCTCAGAAAAAAAAACTTCTTTCGGCATTTACATAGAACAGGACCCTTTTCGATTTGAGTATCCACACCGCCATGTTTCTTATTTTCCTAGTGTTCCGTCATTTCCACTAAAAAACCTACCATTTTCTTATTTATTAGTTACTAGCTGTACCCGCCCGCTTCGCCGGTCATAATATTGAGTTTGATTTAGAACCTAATAGCTGAAAGAATTCGAGCATTTTTGCTTCTTCTACCAATAATAGATTTATTAGGAGGCATGTCATAAACAGTAAACTGCAAAACAAATAATTAATTATTTTTTATTTTCACATTTCACCACATGTTTTAATTACCGAGGAAAAAAGGTTAACACCAAATACAGATCACCCGATCAAGTAAAAATAGTGTGTGCTACACTCTCAAGGTGAAATATAGAACTACAATTAATCAAAACATATACAGTACTGTTGTGAGAACTCCAATCTGCTTATGGCATGTGAAACTACATTAAAACCACACAGTCATATGTTTTTTGTAAACAATTCAGATTCTCCTTTTGAATAACATGGGGTCTTTAGGAGCGAGCCCGTGGGGCGGAACCCTGTGGACGGATCTGCATCAAACTTCACAGAAACCATCTCGGGAGTATACAGGACAACATCCTATAGTTTCATGGCGATCGGTTGGATGGTTTGGCAGCGCATAAACTTCAAACATATATATATATATATATATATATATATATATAACAGTGAAATATTTCAATATTTACAAGTCCTAGTCTAGTTACGATAACAATTATTGTTTATGATTCATAAGAGTAGGAAAATAATCGCGTTTATGTAAGATTTCTGATGAAGAGCCTCCAGTGGCGGCGAAACTTCAGTGGCATGAGATCAATTAAAACTGAAACACAGTTTTAATTGATCTCATCACATGAATCACATACCCCATGAAACAAACAGAACAAGAAAACATGTCTAAGCTTCAAAATAAGTAATTTTAAATCACAAACTGTTTTGAGGATCAAGGGTTTGAATCCTAATTAACGTTGTTAAAATTGCCAACTCAAGGTAAATGATGTCGAAATGTTATCAATTTAGTAAAATATTAACCTGTAGTCAAATATTTGAATGTATAAAAAGTACAATAACTTATGTGACCAGTAAGGAAATATATTAATATTGACTGAACCTACATTTTCATGCCACTCTTCAATTAATTTGGCATTGAACCTAGAATTCGGTTAAATATGAACAAATTTCTACAAAAGTAAAATTTTGGATTTAGATAACTATTTTCTACCGCTACATGAAAATTAAAAAAATATACATATCAAAAGCATTATCTTCAAAATTGGCCTACTGGAGAACGAAACAATTTTTCATAAAAATAATTAGAAAAAAAGTCTATGACATTTATTTGATTAAAAATTAAAACATGAAAAATTAGAAAGGTTGAAGGGTATCCTAGTAACTTATTATATATAATTATATAAAACAATTCTTAAACAAAAAAGAAATATTTTCATAATTTAAAAGTTTGGACCTGGAGCTTCTATACGGAAGTTCGAAGATTTCTTTAAAAAGTGAAAAATTCTTGAGATGTTTACGCTAGGCTCAATTGATATTACAAAATATTTAATGAAAAATATTCTCTTCAATATTAATATCATTCCCAAGTTATGATGGTATGAAATATTCTAAAATAGCAACTAGAAATATTTTGAGAAGTATAATCCCTCATAACTTCGAAACTAATTTTATGAAATATTAGTTTTGAAAAGACATTTTAAGAACACAACGAACAGTTCTTGTTCGTTCAAGAGAGATCTTTTACCTTCCATAAATATGTAGGAAGTATGAAATTCAACATTGCAAGAAGGAAAATCTTTTTTCAAGAATTGCAGTATAGGCTGTAATACTGTCGAAATTGGTATGGAATACCTAATAAAAATACCTTATAAAAATATGGAACTGTTTCCACAATCCTATTAAGGTTATAAATAATTAAATATCGATCTATATCCGGTCGATGTCTCCATGCATCACGCAATACGGTAGCTGTCAAGTCTCGCCTCATAATCCTGCACGATAAACCTCAGAAAAACACAGGCAGACAAATAAGAGCTACTATAAATAATATTATTTATATCACACTAATTTGTCCCTCACGACTTTCTACTGCCAAGTATTTTGTGAGCTATCGTCATGGAAGTTACACTGGAAATAATCCATTAAACACTATTATTATTCCCACAGTTTAAACTAATACATGATCAAACTAATGAATATAGAAAGAAAGGAAGGAAGACAGCAATTTAACTCAATGTTAAAAACGTTAAACTATTCAGTTTAGTTGAAGCGTTTATTGAAATGAAAACTAATTAAGTATACAACGATGTGAACACAACTTGTGTTAATGTAATAATATACAAAACTCATATAATACAAATTAAAAAAAAGTAAAATGTAAATAACACTTAAAACAAACGAAACAAACTATTCTGGAATTTATTTTTATGAAGAGCTCTTTTTTAGATAAATCAACCAGAAGCTGTTATTTATTTAGTGTATTTTATTAGTGTATTGTGCAAAATATAATAAGGGGCATTAATTTTAGTAAAATTTATAATGAACACTTTACTCCCAGTAATTAAAAATAATTTGAAGCAGAATATATTCTCATAATGTCATATTTCACGATGATAACACTTTCTTAGTTATATAAGTCTTTTGAATATGATAGGTTACCTATGCTTTGTTTTTGAATTGCGAAATACTTGATACGCTGAACTTTATTTCAATAAAAACATTATAGCATAAAGACAAACATAACTTTGACAACACTTATTTAGTAAGCAGTATACAAAGTTATGTCAATCCCCATTGCTAAGATTTTGCTTGTATAAAACAAGATTGGGGAACGTCCTGAGCCAGGGGTTTTGATAAAAATATGTAACATTGTTTAAATTTTGCTTGTGTACAACAAGATTGGGGATCGTCCTGAGCCAGAGGTTTTGATAAAACTATGTAACATTGCTTGGATTTTGCTTGTGTACAACAAGATTGGGGAACGTCCTGAGCCAAGGGTTTTGATAGCACTATGTAGTAACTACACCAATATACTGTATAACCATTGGTTAGTTTGCTTAAAGTTGTTTGGTCTATACTTTAGTACCATCACTTTATTTTAAACAATTTGTGGTATATTATTAAATTTAAATTAACAATTTGGCACTATAAAAATATTTGAAACAGTTGTTGTTTGAACTCAAGAAGTGATTGGAAAGCTTCCGAAAAACATATGATGATGAATTGTCGTTTACACAATATAAAACAAAGATACTTCATTTATGCTGAAATGGTACTCCAAATAATTCAGGTGCAAAATAATTCATCCGACCAGACCAGACCAGACAACATTAATATTAATGAAATTAAAAGTAAATAATTTTAAAATATCCTCAAACAAATTGTTCGCGTATCTTTGTCAGGACTCGTTCTGAGGCACTAAGCAGTAATAGTTTGACTGTGAGAAACATCCATATTGAAAGATTTACTGTGGATTTGATGTTGTTATCATCAAGTGAGGAAGGAAAACCCTGAAGCAGAAGACCTCATGGACGCCCGAAGAAGAGGTGGAAGGATCAAGTGGTCACTAACAATAATACGTTAGGGGTAGATTAAGAAGATGCAGAAGATTGTAAGAAGTTGGCGAGGCCAAATACTACCTTGGATACAAGTGGTCATGGAAGTAAGTAAGTACTAAATGAATTTGCACGGATAACAACGGTTCCATATTGAGACAAAAATCGCTTATGAACGGTGCAGAAGGGTTTTGACAGGATAACTCATTAAGCACACACAGCGAATACTCAACATTTAGCAAAATACTAAATAGTTCAATGGGTAGACAAACAAATAACTGGTGGCTATGTTTCACGATGTGAAAGCCTCGGTAAGTCAAGGAAGTACAGTGTTGTGGCTTCCGTTTGACCTGTTTGACTCCCATCCACGGTTCCCTCAAGACAGATTGGCCCGGACTCGTGCCTTGCGGGGAAAGTCACCGTGAGACACGCTGGAATTACTCAACTCACCAAAGTGTCCCTGAATCACCCGCGGCTGCTTACTTATTCATGGAGAAAGCTGCATGCGAAATCTCCAAGTCGGAACATTCTCAAAATTCAGATTTGTTTAAAGCGCCAACCATCCGTCTCCTGAAGATGTCAGGTAGGATAGTATTGGAAATGTTTGCATACTCGATTATTACTTTCCATGCAACCGTTAAGGCGCGAGGTGTTTTACTTCAGAACAAAATTTTTAACTGAATAAACAGAAATGGAACCAACAGAGAAGGAAAACATTGTAAATTACGACAATTTAGTATAGTAACTTATTAAAGTACAACGTGAGAAAGTAGCTTGCCCTTGTGGGTTTAAGGTTTAATTTTCAAAAGGTGATCAAATACCACTAAAGTCTCTTGCTGGCTTGTGGTTAGTACTTCAGCTTCATATACATATTGTCACGGGTTCAAATCCCGAGAGGTCCACTTAAATGTGCTTGAGGGGTTTGGACTGTTGTCCCTTAACAACGTTTGAACGATGATAAAAAGTGTCACTGACGTAAATAGAAAGGAAAAAAATAACAGAAATAAAATACACTCATTTATTACAACCATAATTTTGATTAAATTTACAAAACAAAGCTATAAAGCATACTTTATTCGATTAAAACGTATCATTTTCTGAAACAATCAAATTGATCTAAACGTTATGATTATAATATGTTCAAGTTATGAAAATAATATACACAGTATACTATTTATTGTACAGTACACACATTTCATTTTTGGTCCTCCAGGCCAGATTAGGTAACAAAAAGTTCTTAAATAACTGAAAATTAACACTTTTATTTTCATACTTACTTAAATTATTTTGTAATACCGGTAATTTAAAGTTTGTAGAAAAGTTGTTTGAAAAATGTTTTAAAAAGTGGACAATAATTAGCGTTGACAACTCACGGGGGAAACCAATTAGGTCATTGAAATAAAATTACATAACACGTATTGTTGCGGGTGTTACGGAACCGCTTGGTTGAGTCAACAACAATTAACCTTATAACAGGCGAGGTGGCTTGGTGTGTCATAACCGCATCCGCCCCGCCCGGGAGACAATGCACGGACACCGATGAGGCGGCACGGACACAGAGCTGTTAAAATAACAATAACGGCGAGTAGAGCGGTTACTTAGGTGTTACGTGCTACAAAATGCATTGATTGCATCATGGGTTAACCTCTATCATTTATGTACAATTTTACGCAAAGCTTCGAGGAGCGACTGTTTCTAGGGGACACTCCTGCACGTTTGCGTGCCACTCGCTGCGCTCGACACTTCGGCATGAGACTTTTGATCACGAATATTGGTGGTTATAACTGAACCCTACAGTCGGATACGAATAAAACCATTCTTAAAAGCCTTCCCTGAAAAAATATAGGTACACAACTTTCATGACGATCGAATTAATAAAGTAATAATATATAAAGTACGCACAGACAGACATGCATTAGATTTTTCATATTTGTATAGATCAAACAAAACTTCCACTGAATCGTTAAAATTTACTCTTTATAACATTAAGAAATGTGGAACCGTTTATTATACGTATTATAAATAAAATCAATGCTATAACATTCTCGATATAATACACATCTATATTTATAAAAGAGGATGTTTGTATATATATATATAGGCCTATATATTATAGGCCTATATATGTTTGAAGTTTATGCGCTGCCAAACCATCCAACCGATCGCCATGAAACTTTAGGATGTTGTCCTGTATACTCCCGAGATGGTTTCTGTGAAGTTTGATGCAGATCCGTCCACAGGGTCCCGTCCCAAGGGCTCCTAAAGATCCCATGTTATTCAAATGGAGAATCTGAATTGTTTACAAAAAACATATGACTTTGTGGTTTAATGTAGTTTCACATGCCATAAGCAGATTGAAGTTCTCACAACAACAGTACTGTATATGTTTTGATTTATTGTAGTTCTACATTTCACCTTGAGAGTGTAGCACACACTACTTTTACTTGATCAGGTGATCTGTATTTGGTGTTTACCTTTTTTCCTCGGTAATTAAAACATGTGGTGAAACGTAAAAATAAAAATAAATAATTATTTGTTTTGCAGTTTACTTTTTATGACATGCCTCCTAAAAAATCTAATATTGGTAGAAGAAGGAAAAATGCTCGAATTCTTTCAGCTATTAGGTTCTAAATCAAACTCAATATTATGACCGGCGAAGCGGACGGGTACAGCTAATTATTTATATTTTAACAGCTGTTCAATTTTGACTAATTTAAATCTCTCTTCATGTTATTTTATTTGGCTGAAAAATGTACTTTGAGGACTCTCCGTGCCCTTCAGGAAAAAAAATATTGAACAATGAAGACCTTATTGCACAACTCCGAATAGGGGCACATTTTTTTTTACACCTCAATCGTTAAAATTGGTCAGGTAATAAGGGAGGAGTTGCATCAATAAAAAAATTACTTCACGTATTACAATATATATATATATATATATATATATATATATATATATATATATATATATATATATATATTATATATACATAAACATATAAAACAATTTATTTATAAAATAGGCTTTGTTTAAAATACACTTGATCAGACTACCGAGGGTATATTCCTAAATTGTAATGTTTGCGATAACTTATTCACAAAAAAAGGATATTAACTTATCTTACTTATCCTACGCAACCTACTAATTTATAAAATTGTTATGGACATGAAAATGAAAATATTGCAACCCACAAAACGTTTTACCGTCACCTCGTTAGATATTGTGCATAATGTAACGTCTTTTATTGTTAATTCCATTACCAGAATGATATCTCCCGTCGTAAACAAATTTATTACTCAACCGCGTTGACAGCTAGGCACTAAAGTTTGAATTAATTGTTTATACGTTTCGCAATTAACTTCACAATTAAACTATTATGTCATAACAACAAGCCGACATCCCACATTGGCTGTAATACATTATTAGAAATCAGGTTCCTGTATATGAAAATTTAATTTGAGAACAAGGTAACAAGGCTTAATTTTTTAGTAGTTTCTCTAAAATAACGCTAATCTCTCCCTTTATTACTACCTAATCCTAAAAGAAACTTCGTAGGCTCAAATATTAATAAAGAAGTATATACTGTAGATTTATATTAGTTGTAATCTAATTTAAAACTACAACTAGGGCGTACAGTGCGACCTCTGATTCTTTTTTCTCTGTGGCAAATCTTATCACAGAGTTTTATCTGTAACACAAATAATTCCAGACGGTGACGTAATAATGCATCTATAATATCACCCCAGCCCCCGACCACAGCCGCACGCGAGGCTGCATGTATGTTTATGACTGGTAGCAGTTTGTTTGTCGCCTATGACGTTATAACACTAACAATGACTACCAGCTGTTGCCGACTCCAGGTGTGACCGAACAGCGTGACGGGAACCACCCTTATACACACGCGGAACCCGGCACACTATATCTCGGGACAGGCTTTAGTTTAACATTTTATATTTAATGGAACAAAAAGGCGATTAAAACTTACTTGAATAGACCAATGACTAGCCATGTACAGCATTCAGCCTCACTTAAATTAATTTTACGAATAAAATAAATAATATACATTTTTACATTCTAGTTCAAAGAATGTGGAATCTAATATAACACTAATTCCTAATGGTTTTAAAGTATTTGCGAATTGGTCAATAATGAACAGTTATTGCTCACCATAATAAAATTATACAACAGTTTTAGAACAGTATTGATAACATTTGACTAGTTTTAAAATTTTCAGCCTGTTAAAACTAGTACAGTAAAATTCGTTTTATCCGGAATAATGTGGTGGTATTCCGATCCGGTATATAAATCGAGATAAAAAAATACTAGATAAAAATTGGGTAAATATCAGTAAAAGACGCCTTCATGGTACAATAAGCAATATACTCGTACGCTTCACGGAGGCGTGCGGACGGTCCGGCCTTGCTTTATTTTGCGTGTTAATATTCTGTAAACTGAAAAACGGTCGGCAAAAAATACGTCGCCATTACTTAACTTGACCTAAGTTAGAGTTTTTATACAACAACAAAAAACTGAATCTAAAGGATGCAATCCATACAACAGCCTACATTTTGTTGTCTATTATTTTGTCTAAGATAAGATATAAAATAACGTTTAATAGTGTTTACTATAACACTAGAAATTATTTATTCAGCAATATTCAGTATTCTGCGTATTCAGAACCGTACTATAACCTTAAATGTTTACGTACGCAACTTAGCGGAAACTAATAGAAGCAATAACAAGCGCGCGACATGACAGCTAGCAACACTAGATCTCCGTGTGGATCGCCCAAGAACAAATACAATACAGTACATAGAATACAGCTGGCTATGTGTACCGCGAATCATACATGTACGCGTGCATGTCTATGAAACTACGCAAGCAACGCGGCTGTTATATGTTTATCGCCGGCGCTTCCATGAGAGAACGATGTTTAATGTTTCTACTCCGGTACTTTAGAAAACAAATATTCACCGTCCATAGGATCGGTCAGCTGATCCGTATAAACCGGAATCCGCATTATTCCGGTCCGGATAAAACGAGGTTTACTGTATTTACGAAAAAACATGTTAAAGATGATTCTGGGACAAATACTCTGTTATATGTCTGTCAACTTCAAAAGACACCAGATAATGTAACAAGGATGTTGAGATTCCACAACAAAGTATACTGTTATGTCATTTATTATATTTGTCTCATTTTTATTTTATGTTATTGTTTGGGTCCAAAAGGATAGCAAAAATAAGGCGATCCCAAGCTGTGCCTATTAACTATTAATTTTCATTTACACTCAATAATTATCTAAATTACACACTGAATTGTACAGAACCATTTTAAGTCTTGAAATTGAACCACTATTATTTACAACAATTGATGTTATTTAACACTATGTCTATGTTGCTCGAAGAACTGTCACTGTTAACACCGTCACTTCTACAAGGACTGACTGACTAGTCGGCTATTTAAGGTGCTGTTGCGAGTGTGGAAGTTTTCTTAGCTGTCGAGATAGTTCTGGGAGGGGATCTAAGTCCTTCTTCCGAGAAAGTTCTAGATCCAACTACAGGCAAATTAACTAGGAGTAACTTGATTGGCCTAGAAAAACGTCAGTGCGCAATTACCCGTTAAGGGAGAGGGGCGCAATCACCTGGGTGGTGCTCCTGGTGGTATTAAAGTGATTTGTGAGATTTTAGTATTTAAAGTCTGTAATCCACGTTCTGACACATCCGTAGAACAATTGTAGGATGGTGATAAGTTGGTATGAAATGAGTTATTGTTCTATACACGAATTGTAAGGTCCTTCCTCTTTATGAAAACACCTGACAGGGCCACCTATCCACTTTACTACACACGAATTTATGTCAACTAACTAGTGGATTTTTGGACTAAGTCAAGTCCTGGGTACCAATAAATAAATCTTGCAACCACCTAACTGTACCATATACTAGTAATAACTCCTCAAACCCACTCGTCAACCCTACGGACATGAATCTAGTTAACAACTACAAATGTAGAGTTATTACGGAGGCTGTAAAGGAGCATACGCAAGTACAATACTAGTACAGGTCACATAACACAAACGTATTAAATAAAGTAAAAATGAATGAAAGAAATAAATAACTACAATATAAGTATACATTTTGCATAAAACAGACCAGAGAGACTCGAAATCACGTGAATTCAACACGTGATATGATAACTAAGGAATGAATCATAATTATGTAAAATTGGTGAAAATCTGTAATAACTGTACGCATGACTATATACCATGTGTAATAAACGTTTATAATTTAAAAATTAAAGCAAATATTTAATCTAAAATAGGACTGTGAGAAAAACATTCAGTTTATAAGAAAGTAACTAAGCTATTTCTCTCAAATATATACGTAGATGTACATAGAGGACTATCCCAGACTATACTCGTACATTCTCGTCAGTCAGTTGTTACGCTCGTCAGTCAGTTGTTACGAGTGAGAGAAGACATCATATTTCTAGGAATGCTGAGG
The DNA here is from genome assembly GCA_035578905.1 of Stictocephala bisonia. Lineage (NCBI taxonomy): Eukaryota > Metazoa > Arthropoda > Insecta > Hemiptera > Membracidae > Stictocephala > Stictocephala bisonia. The sequence continues at coordinate 373,039 of JAQJVL010000222.1, read as the reverse complement.
ATGCGATGTTTACAAATGTGGTTTCAGCTCAGCCGCTTTTATTACCAGTGCTGTTTCAAAATAACGACTACTAAATTTACAATGATTCAGACTGACTCTGTTTCAAAAGCTAAGTTTGAATATATTAGGCCATTTTTCTGGAATTGAATCTCTTCAACAGTACACAAATATAGCTTGAGTTGATTTTGTATTCCAAATTAAATGATTAACTCATTCGACTTATGTGGATCTTGGAGAAGGGCTCTGAAAAGTAGTTTTCTCTGCCTAAAGAAAAACTCACTAAAACTTACAAAGAACTCACTATTATGATTTTGAACTAACAGTACAGTACTGACAAGATACATTATTCTACTGACAAGCACAATAATTCTAATGACAGTTTCACTATTCAACCGACAAGCACAGAAATCACATTATTATAGAGACAAGCTCACTAATCCGACTGACATACACAATATTTAGTTAAAAACACAATAATCCCACTAACAGACATATTATTCTACTGACAGGCCCAGTAACGCCACTCTAAGTCAAATTTTTCTGCTGATAAGCACAAGTAATCCCATTAACAGACAATTTATTCTACTGTTAAACACATTAATCCCATCAACAGACTTATTAATCAACTGATAAGCACAGTAATCCCACCGACACACACATTATTCTGCTGTTAAACACATTTTAAAACCACCGACAGTTACATTATTCAACTGATAAGCACAGTAATCCCACGGACAGACACAATAATCAACTGATAAACACAGTAATCACACCGACAGACACATTAATCAACTGATAAGCACAGTAATCCCACGGACAGACACATTATTCTACTGTTAAACACATTAATCCCATGGACAGACACAATAATCAACTTATAAACACAGTAATCACACCGACAGACACATTAATCAACTGATAAGCACAGTAATCCCACGACAGACACATTATTCTACTGTTAAACACATTAATCCCACGGACAGACACAATAATCAACTGATAAACACAGTAATCGCACCGACACACACATTATTCTGCTGTTAAACACATTTTAAGCCCACCGACAGTTACATTATTCAACTGATAAGCACAGTAATCCCACGGACAGACACAGTAATCACACCGACAGACACATTAATCAACTGATAAGCACAGTAATCCCACGGACAGACACATTATTCTACTGTTAAACACATTAATCCCACGGACAGACACAATAATCAACTGATAAACACAGTAATCACACCGACAGACACATTAATCAACTGATAAGCACAGTAATCCCACGACAGACACATTATTCTACTGTTAAACACATTAATCCCACGGACAGACACAATAATCAACTGATAAACACAGTAATCACACCGACAGACACATTAATCAACTGATAAGCACAGTAATCCCAATAACACACACATTATTCTACTGTTAGACACAGTAATCCCACCGACATACACATTATTCTACTGTTAAACACAGTAATCCCACCGACAGATACATTATTCTACCGTTAAACACAGTAATCCCACCAACAGACACATTATTCTACTGTAAACACAGTAATCCCACCGACAAACATATTATTCTACCGTTAAACACAGTAATCCCACTGACAGACACATTACTCTAATGATAAACACAGTTATTCCATTGACATACACATTATTCTACTGATAAGCAAAGTAATCTCACTGATAGAACCATTATTCTACTGATAAGCACAGTAATCCCACTGTCAGGCATTTATTTATTGTACTGATAAGCAAAATACCCCCATTAACAGACACATTACTTTACTGACAAGCATACTAATCCCGTTGACAGACACATTCATTTTATTTACTCGTATTACCAAGATGTAAATCGCCAAGATATGGGCCAAAAGAAGTGTCAAACGAGTATAAATACTACTAAAAATCAAGGTCAACTGTTATTATAGTGAAACATTTATTAATAAACAAGGCGACTACCAGCTTGAGACCTACCAGCTTAGCGTGGAATCCCAACCATGTATAATTGGTTTGGTCTGGTTTGTAGACAAGCTTCTGTTCTCTCCCCTTATGGAAAACATCCCAAATTCTGACAACTATACTACTCGACATGCACAGCTGAGAATTCCCTAGTAGTGTCCACGACGATAGCAACCATTGAGTGTATCAGAGCCTAGGCATACGAGCTCCAATATATTTAGCCCCCTAGTGGCTGGATTATAACACTGCGCCACTAGTAGCAGCTGACATGCCTACTGACAAACATACTAACCCACTGACAGACGCGATACATTCATCACTTACAAACAAGTGAATAGATGCAATTATGAAATAAAAATGAAGAATAAGCCTGCGAAAAAAGAATACTGCGCGACAAAGTAGCAAGCAGCCATTACCTGGAGACGACCGACACGTAATGAGTAAGTTATTGTTCCTCAATCATACATTTGCGATTAGTTCAAGAAGAACGAGTGTGAAATACAGCGTCGGCTGGGGTCGTGACGTTGACCTTGAGCCAGGAGGTCAATTGGTGACGTCACGATCTGTTCGTACACCGAGGGGGGTTGAGGGAGAGGAGTGATTTTACGTTATTTGTCATTTATTTATTTAGGTTACACTGAAGTTTAAGTATCATGAAATTTATGTAATGTTCTATCCACTTCACGAAACTATTTGATATTAAACAAATAATAAGTTGTTAAAAGTAAGTTATTGAAATGGGAGTTACTAAAATACATATAAGGTAATATTTATAACTTTAAAATAGTTCATTACAGTAATTTTAAGCAAAGCAATCATATAATACGAATTTTATGACATACAATTTATGACATGAACTACTATCAAGAGATGTGGAAAAGACAAACTGAACCTGATAAGAAACATTAGTACGTTTGGTATTAAATAAATATAATGTGCCATGTATAATTTAGAATATAAACTAGAGTATAAACTAGAACATGCCTTACAAAATACGTACAGGAACCGGTTAACGTTCCAAAATAAAGCTAGCGGCATAATTAGAAACGCAATTTTTTAAATCATGTTTAGTAATTATTAATTAATATAAAATAAACAATTCTAGGCAAGGAACTAACTTCCTGAAGTAGAAGATTTATTATTAATGTAATATATATTTAGATACGTTACCTAAGTTAAAACTTGTGCAAATCAGGAACGTGTCTCGTATTTAAAGGACGAAAGGATAATTTCTTATTTTTTAGAAAGAAACTATTTCCATCACTGTAATTGTGCTCAAACAACAAATTATTGGGAAACTATGTAAGCATGCAATAAAGAATTAAAAGCTATCAAATATTGTAAATTAAAATTTCAAAAACTCGTATTTTATTTTTATTCTGTTCTGCAACTATTCTAACATTGCTTTTTACGTGTTTTAGTATTGACATCCAGTGCATTGACATATAATGCTGATCAACTATGGCATGCTTTTATTATGTGACATAGTAATATACAAATAAAATAATTGTTGTCCATTAGTTTCATTGTATTGAATTTTTTTTTTTAATATTTATTTGGATTATTTTTAGGTCTAGGAACCTAATTTAAATACGTTTATTTTTATATCAGCCATTAGACATATTGATATTAAATTATAGAAATAAATTGAAAATAGTTTATTATTAATTTATAAATATATCTTAATATATAATTCAAAAATGAAGTACTCAGCCATCACAAATCTCCGGAATAACTGAACAGATGTCCATGAAATTTGGAGGGAAATTAGCTTTTGTATCACCCGCTAAGAAAGATTGATTGAAATTCCATTTCTAAAAAATATGGGGTAGAAACACTCCTTAACGTTCCCTTTTTCCATAAGAGTATCGTTGGCATTAATCTAATAATTTATTTCAAATAGCTGATACAAAAAACGTAAACATAATATTGGCTAATTTGGTTTTCATTATGAACATTTTTAAGGTAATTTCTAACTACTCTCACATATGAGGGAGACAAAGGTACTGTAGTTGGACATTTGCCATCATTACGTGAAAAATACCAATCACGACGTTTCGATTTGGTAAAACCCAAACCTTTTTCAAGTGCTAAAAACTAAATTACATCTACACAAACATGTTATAAAACTACGTTCTTAAACTAATCTACTTTAATAGTTATCTACATTTTAACCTAGATCATAGAATGGGGACTCTGACATAATTGCATTACTTTGACTCATCGCACTAATATAAAGAAGACTTACATGGTTTTCTTGACTGTAAAACTTTGTTATCTAAGATAAGAGGCCGATATTTTATATCGATGTGACGGATTAGAGAGAACCACGGAAGGAAAGGTAAGCAAGTGTAAAGAACCACCCCGTAGCGAAGCACGGTCTGTCGGGTAGTATAATATAACTTGATTAACTGTTATAAATGTTCCAGTTTATGGATAAAATGATTCTACTCCTTAGATAAAAGTACTTTCAGGACCTCAGAAATCTTCAGTTTCAATCATTAGTTTTTATATTAGGAATTACACATGTATTTTAATATACGAGTTTAGATTATACACAATGACATTGCAATGCATGTAAAATTTGCTGAACGAAATTTCAGAAAAAATGTTTGATCCTTGATCTAAGAGGTAATAATGAAACTAAACTCATTATTTTAGTGGTAGTCTATTGTGTTCTAAAACATAACTTATAGTGTTATGTTTTAGAATTGAAAATTTCGTAATTTTATACGAACAAATTCAAGCCATACGAATAATTTGTAACTTTAACCTCAAGATCATTGTAAACCTACCTCTTAAAGTTACAATGCTCTTAAGTTGGAACTTGTTATCCTGTACCATGTTTCGCTACAACTTCGGCCAGGACGAAAACCAGCCTGGTCAACTGGAACATTAGCATCTTTTTCTGTCAAGATGGTGATTTGAATTGTAACGTCTTTTATTACTGTTCTTAGTTTGTATTTTTGCATTATTACCTTAAATTTGTGCCCAAGAGTAGTACTGAATTTTCCGTGAGTTTAATTAACTATAAACTGTATCTCCAGTATCATTGCTTAAGATTTTGTAACCACTTTTCTGTTTTGGATTTGTGTACAGCAGACAAACTTACTTTATAAAGTATCTTGACATATCAGTTAGTTGTTTCATCTTGTCGGTCTCCAAAGAGAAACAAATCGTACTTCTTACCTAGCATGCATGCAGCCTTTTAGTTATTTATCTGTTCAAATAGTCTTGGCTTGTCAATATTGCATGCAACCTTGAAGTAGTGGTAATTTTTGTCAGATATTGCTTACATAACAGTTAGTGAGAAGTGTTATATTTCATAAGTTATTATATATTATCAAGATATTGCAACCCATTATAGTTTACTGTTGTATCGCGAACAGGTCATGGAGAGACAAACTGTATGGGTCAGGATTTTGGGGGTGGTTTTGTTTGTTTGTTTTCAGATATCAGCATATGACTACAAACAAATCAACTGGCCACAAATGATCGCAAATTGTTGGTAAGTATCCATTCTTTGTTTATCATTTGTTATTTTTAGCAATAAATATTTGTAATTAGATAGTAAATATAATGAATAATGTTAATCTGTGGTGTGCAAGTTTAAACATGAATTTATTTCCTCGCACAGATCAATAGTCTATGAGTAATGGGCAGAGTAAGGTTAAGACGGAGATCGGCCACTCCTTTTTTAATAAATAAAAAATAAAGAAATAAAACCACAATTTATCAAACTATATAGGTTGTCTCAGATTGCCGTCCACGTATATTTTATGTACTTTATTGTATTTAAATAAAAAATATTTTAGATAAGTTTAATGATTTTACTGCTATTCATAATCATGACACTAGGAATAAACATAGGCTACAAAACAGCAAGTGAGTTTTTAGTATTAAATGATTCAATTTTACAATGTCCTCCCTTACAATATTCAAGCAACGGCTTTAAATGTTCAAGAGACCAACTGTTAACCACCTCTTTTCAAATATTATTATATTGATTATTTAAACTTTCTGAGGAATGGTAGGGCTTAGTTTGTAACAATGACTACATTCGCTCATCTACAATCATCACAACCATTCGAATTCCATATTCGCCGATATTTTGACGTTCGGCGTCTTAAGAATAAAAAGATAAAAAATTAATGTCTGTATATTGTCTGTATACCTTCACCACAGGAATATTATGAAATTGTAAACCACAGAGAAGAAGAGAACAGAGGTCGCATAGCATTTGGATTACAGTACTACAAATTTATAACGATGTACATCAGTTGTAATCCACTTATAACTGCCACCGAGGCGTTCGCTGCGGCCTTCAGAAAGCGACATCTGTATCTTTTCACTGTGATTAAACAGAATTTAAAAGATTTAAATAATGAAAAAGGATAAAAACAGAGGACAGTAAAAATTCTACTTACAGAGTTAATAATGGTCCAATTAAAGAAGACGATCGACTTACCTGAAAATAAAGTATATGCATAACATAAGATACAACAAAATATAATACAACAATAAAATAGTAAAACATGTAGAAATAAATTTAAAAAAATGTGGAAATGGGAACATAACAGTTTTTAACTACCATTAAATATTTTAAAAATAAACACAATTATGTAAAATTTTAATCAGCTGCTTTATGTAACTTATGTTTAAAATATATGTAAAAATTGTAGGATACAGTATATTACTTTTTTTTTTAATAAGCTTTAAAACTGCGACTGTAATAACACTAAGCTGCAGTATTATATACTGAAATAGGTTTTCACCAAAGAATTGTGTGACGATCAACTACAATATCCCTTGTTTCTTTTCCCTGTCACAATCTTTATTCCCTAAACCATCTCGATATCCCAGTACTCCAGAGCGGCCGATCCCACTGCCAGGTGTTTGTCGCCTACGAAGGAGATAACATCTCGACCGTCCATCCATTCCTTACTCCCTTCACGCCCGATTGTATTTCCATTTCTTTCTAAAAACTTGTCAGCCAAAATACCATTAAATCGAATGAATGGTTTGGAACCTCTGCCTGCGACTAGGACTACAACCTATCCTGGAACGATAATGTCAAGTCTCCCGTGACGCAATCCAACAAATTAAATTGTACTGTCTGTTGAAACAAGAAAATTTGAATTTAAATTATTTAGTTTGGCGGAGTGTTACCAGTTTGAATACTTGCAGGAGATTTTCATTTTTGAATCAAAACTATAGTAAAATTCTTAGTTAAATACAGTTTATTAGTCAAAGCTGAATAACAATATAGTTAGTGTTTGTCTATTGAATTGACATCACTTTGAATCATACCATACTACGTAAAAAAATGATCATGTCTATTTTCTACTATACGACCGCAAAGCTAGAACAATTTTCTATACAATTTGTATTTCTAACCTAACCTGACATATAATAAGTTTTTGTTAGTTGGTTTTTTTCTTACAAAGTGTATTTCTGTATTTTGAGTAAAACAACTGAAACTTTCGTTTTATAGATAAATGCAGGTAAGAAAAAAATACTGTAATGTCATTCCGTTTCTACAGAAAATTGTTCAAGCTTTGCGGTCGTGTAAAAGGAAAACCCCAAAGTTATTTCTCCAAGAATGCTCTATAATTTTAGATGGTGGCTTGACAAGTTCTGAATCTGAATAATGAAAGTTTGTTACTGTACTGTACACGAAAGATAAGTTGGAAAATTAGTTTAAATATCCATAACTAAACTCAATGAAAAAACAATGCACGGTGTAAATTTAGTTGAAACGTGTACACGGGTTGTAAAAGTGGGCAATAGTGTGTGTTTGAAACGTAAATGTTGTTTATAAATACGTTCTGCGATTGGATTAAGTTTGAAACAAATTCAAGGTTACAGCGTATATTTAGTTTGAAACGTGATACTGGGTATCAAACTTGTGTATTGGGTTTAAGGGGGTTTGAAGTATAGATATAACACTTAAATATAGATTTTGAAAGATGAACATTGCATTTTAAACGTGCAGATAGGCTTTGATGGTTTTACAATACATATACTGATACATATTTTTGCTCTTGAATAATATATATTGGACTAAGACAGAAAAAAAAACTAACTATCTGCCAATTTTACATATTCAAAACCTACCCTTTTGACAAACGACCCTCTCAAATTATTCTCAAATTTTATTCCTGTCAAATAAAGTCGATGTCGAGACTAAGTTGAATTACGTTTTCCAATATAATTATTTAATCTTTAGTTAGAAAACTACTAGACGATAAATTATATTTATTCAGACTAAAGGAGATATTTATAACAAATTCTTTTTTAATCGCTTTTAGGAAGAACCTTTTATCTAATTCATCGGTTGGAGCTCTACACATTTTCTAACACCTTTTCTAACAGCCGAGTGTGTATATATATATATATATATATATATATATATATATATATATATATATATCTTTTTAATTTATTTTATTAATTAAAATTATTGTTAAATAGATTTTAAACCGCATATAATACAATCGCATGGATAGCTTGATACAGTGGCAGCGGCTTCACTGGTCTCCAGCTTCAATAACATACCGGAATTATTTTTACAGTAGTATTTTTACCGTTCACGTTACACATAGTTCGTCTGACCAGTTCACTTGCCATTTAAAAGTGAACCGAATCTACAACCAGCTCTAAGCAGTTCACAAATATATCGTTAAACGAGCCTTCGTTTGCTAAGTATCAGGATCAGTTCTGTCGAACCTGTTGGTCCGAAACCTGTTGAGGATCGAAACATGAAGCCAAATCAACCTTACGGTACCTTATCAGATCCGCATTAAGGCGAACACGCGGACGGAAGATGTCAACCCACGAGAGTGAGCGAGACAGAAGACGTCGCAGATTCTTCGTGTATTGGGAGCGAGTGAGACAGAGTCTCGCTGGAACTCGACATAAAGACTGGAGGAAACGAACCTGACAAGGCTATAAATACGGCAAGTCTTATCATATCAGCATACTTAATATAATTTGCCAACTCCATCAAGGACACATGCTTACTGGAAGATAGAAGTCTCTCTTTACGCTTTTATAGCTTTGGCGATAAAACCAAAGCCTTAATTAGTTAACGTTTGTTTTAGCTGGTTATAATGAAATTAACACAAGTTTAAATTGCAGATATTTCAAAAACACTGCTGAGAGAAACCGACCCCTGGTGGTGGTCTTAATGGTTTCTTCCACAGATATAACGTAAAAAATTACAATATAAAAAAGATCAAGGCGTACAACTGTGTTATTAGCAACCAAATGACCAAGGGTCTCTAATTCGATCTTCAGCCTTACTTGTGTGTGGAACGAACATCACTCATGCAACTGAGAAAACTCTTCTTAATACATTCTTATCAATTTATAATGCAATTCATTTAATTTATTAGAACTGCAGGACAAAGGATATCGATAATCACGAAATGTCTAAGGTGTTTATTACAGGATCTACAGTATACTACAGCCTGCGAGGTTGTATATTGCGCCAACACATGTTCTATTAGTGTTACACGACTTCACAGTTCGTATCCGATACTTCATATTATCCTTTCTGAATTCGAATTCAAAAAACTAGACCTCTTTTGTCAACATTATGTTTAGTTGAACTTGGAATACAAACTTAAAATTAGCTAAAATGGCCATATAATACATCAACGAAGGCAAAAGTATAGAAGGTTTGTGTTTACCCATTTGAAAATGACAGCAATGTCAACACACTTATATTAATTGACTAAAACCTAAGTATTTTAAAAAGCAATGTTACATTTTGAACAAATAGTATGACAAGTCAATTCTGAATTACTTATTCTTGATATTATCCATTGAAGATCAACTAGTTTTAGAACTATTAAAGGTTTTCCAAAATGACAACGTAACCAAGATAGGTCACCTACCCAAAAAAACAGGTATGTTAGTGATGACCTCACCCCACACAACCATATACGAATGATAGTGGTACTCACCCACCCAACCATCACGTGTTTTGGTATTGACCCACCCACCTGACCAAATACATATAATAGTGATGGCACATCCACCTTACCATGCACTTCTGAAGTGACGGTGATGGCATACTTTTTGTGTAGAATGGGCAGGACTACTAAACAAGGGCACCTGTTTTAGTAGACTGGGCCTCGCAAGGACATTAACATACCACTGGACTACCAACGGGTATAATTATAAGAAAAACTAGTCGTCACTGGGGGAAATAACCGATTTTACCCGAATAACAGCTTGAGGGGGAACGTTAGCTCTATCTGCTATTGTCCGAGCCGGGGCGAGCGGCTTCCAAACAAAAGCCGGCTTTAATTGGATTCTCATTATCAAAGGGAAGAGAACACGGAGGTAATTGCGTCCAAAGAGAGTTTTATTTATTAATGAGTATTTGTTCAATGTACAATAATGATATGCTATAATGTGGACGGGTCCACCAGATTGCCGGTTCACCAGCCGTCCTCCCCGGCCACTTTCGTCGGCACCGAGGACTTGTTGAGGTACAGCCGTCCTCCAAAGGCACTTTCGTCGGCACCGAGGACTTGTTGAGGTAAAGTCTTCCTCCCAGGGCACCTTCGCCGGCACCGAGGACTTGTTGAGGTACAGCCGTCCTCCAAGGGCACTTTCGTCGGCACCGAGTACTTGTTGAGATAAAGTCGTCTTCTCATGGCACCTTCGTCGGCACCGAGGACTTTTTGAGGTACAGTCGTCCTCCCAGGGCATCTTCGCCGGCACCGAGGACTTGTCGAGGTACAGCCGTCCTCCAAGGGCACTTTCGTCGACACCGAGGACTTTTTGAGGTACAGTCGTCATCCCAGGGCACCTTCGTCGGCACCGAGGACTTGTTGAGGTACAGTCGACTTCTCTGTGCACCTGTGCATATTAGTATACACCTTCGTCGACACCGAGAACTTGTAGAGGTCCAATCGCCTTCTCAGGGCACCTTCGTCGGCACCGTAAAATTGTTGAGGTTTAGTCGTCTTCTCAGAGCACCTTCGTCGGCACCGAGAACTTGTTGAGATACAGTCGTCCACCTAGGGCACCTTCGTCGACACCGAGGACTAGTTGAGGTACAGCCGTCCTTATAGGGCACTTTCGTCGACACCGAGGATTTGTTGAGGTATAGTCGTTTTCTCTGGGCACCTTCGTCGACACCGAGAACTTGTAGAGGTCCAGTCGCCTTCTCAGGGCACCTTCGTCGGCACCGAGAACTTGTTGAAGTACAGCCGTCCTCCTAGGGCACCTTCGTCGACACCGAGGACTTGTTGAGGTACAATCGCCTTCTCTGGGCACCTTCGTCGGCACAGTAAACTTGTTGAAGTTTAGTCGTCTTCTCAGGGCACCTTCGTCGGCACCGAAAACTTTGTTGAGGTACAGTCGTCTTCTCAGGACACCTTCGTCGGCACTGAGGGCTTGTTGAGTTACAGCCGTCTCTTCTCAGGGTACATTCGTCGGCACTGAGGACTTGTTGAGGTACGCACCTGGTGTGAACGCCTCAAGTGGTAACCCTCAACATATCAGCTTAAGCCTGTTTCGTGAGTTGCTTTGATGAAAAAATAGTAATTTAGTACTTATATTTTGAATAATTCGATGGGTTTCCACGATAAACTCTACGTGGATGAGGAAGGATAGCCAATTATCACTGGCTTTTAATAGCACAGGGTTATTTCAAAGATTGAAATAATAAAGATACTAAGACATTACAACAAATTATGTTTTAGTGAATGATATATAAAAAAAGTCATATTATTTTATCTATCAATGCTTTCGAATAAACCATCATATTTTTAATGCAAATTAATGTCTTAATATTGATTATAGATTTATCATCAATTAAATAAAAAATATCATCAAAAAAGTCAGGCACGATTAAATGAAAACTGTGTTAGTTTTGACAGGTTAAGTGAAACTAGAGTGGAGTAACGAGTTCGGTGTCCTACTTCCAACAATTCGGCACATCGCAACAATCACGCTAAACAAATTATCTATATTAGAAAATAACAATTTAGACGATGTTTTTATACGAAAATACATTTAGGGATAACATATTTATACTATTTTCCAAGCAGTATGAATAATCACGTCGTATTGTTAGATATTACTAAATAACTTGGATTCATATCGATCATCAAATCAGTTATGTATGGTACTTTTATACGATCATTTAAAGGCTAATCCGTTTCATCGGTTGGACAAAGTGAATGATTCAATGGTGACAAAAGCAACTGCAGACAAACAAACAGACGCACGGCAATTGTGTCAGAGACAAGCGTGAAGCTGTAACAGCGCGTGACAAACCTAGTGGACAGAAGGCCCAGCCGACATAATACACGTCATCTAGGCCGCAGGCAGGAGCTACTGAAGGAGATGAGAAATTCCTGCGGCTGACAGAGAGACCGATAAACTAGTGAAATCATGGACAGCTGTGATGTGAGGTTGAAGCGCAAGGCGGTAGCGGTTGTAACGTCCATCTACTTCCAACTGATCGCAATTCACTTGCTTTATTCATCGTTGTCGACGCAATGGAGTCATACTCAACTCGTGACATGCCATCCATTAAACGACGTACTCTCCCACTGTCTTCTCTCAACTTTATTGTTGTCTCATTACGAGACCGGAGTGTCAGCTTTACGTTTGTCAACTCAGCCAAACACACGATGGCATACGTCATACTCTACTGCGGTGTGCTATCCATTAGACGACGTACTCTCCCACTGTCTTCCCTCAACTTTGTTGTTGTCTCATTACGAGACTGGAGTGTCAGCTTTACGTTTGTCATCTTAGCCTGACACGCGATGGCATACGTCATACTCTACTGCGTCATGCTATCCATTAGACGACGTACTCTCCCACTGTCTTCCCTTAACTTTACTGTTGTTTCATTACGAGAGCAGAGTGTCAGCTTTACGTTTATCAACTCAGCATGACACGCGACGACATTACGTCATACTTCACTGCGTCATGCCATCCGTTAAACGACGTACTCGTCTACTGTATCATATCCACGTTATTGTTGTCTCATTACGAGAACGGAGTAACAGATTTACGTTTGTCAACTCAGCCTGACACGCGACAGCATTACGTCATACTCCATTATTCATGTCCAGGTCCCAATGGACAAAGTAGCCTTGAATCTCTAAGTTTCCTCGTGGGAAGAATAAAGCTACCACAAATGATCTCTTGAGGGAAATATACGGCCATTGTTTATATAGTCTGGTCACTGGTCATGTGGGTCATAAATGGAGTGTCATCTGCTATAGGATGAATTAGAGACGTGCATATGGATGAATATTGACACAATCTGAATTGATTGAAATGGTTGTGCGACAGATTTATTTTAACGTATGAATAAAAATATTTTTAATTATAACTACTTATCAATTTTGCTCTTAGCTTACTTTAAAAAATAAACATTACAAAAATGTCAGTCACGTTTATCTTTAAATATTTAGAACAGTTTTTACATTTATTTAAATCACAGAATCGTGACAACACATTTTTATATAAATTGAGTTTTATACGTAATTCAGATTACACAATGATTACAATTCATAAATTACATAATGAAATCGGCAACTGAGTGTTTTAGTATAGTAACAAACATGGTGGTTTTTAATTAGATTCTTTATGAAGTTTGTAATAAATTTACTTAACGAAGTAAATAAATAAAATTATAGCAAACATAACAAAATATTAATGCTCCTCATTATGCTTTTATAGCAATTTAGTAGTTACTTCACAGACATAATGTAAAATAGAAAAATAAGTTTAAATCTTTTTATTTCATAAATGATAGGTTGACATTACATTAATAAATGTTTTTACAAGCCAATGATCGATGTAACAACATTTCATCAACGTAACCATTATAAAAAGTAATATAATAACAACATTGCTGGCTTTCCTCCCAGTTCCAGAGCTGTTAGACACACAAGAGTGTGAATGTACCCAGCTGCAACCAGGTATAAATATTTACGGGACCATTCTGGGATAGGAGATTACAATTTATTTTTTAACGAAGCGAAAACGCAAAGATCAATCAAAGGAAAAAGTAAAAATAAACATAGCCCATTTCGCAGCCTATAAGATCGATGAGGCAATAAACAAATACAGGTCTAATAAACACAGCGTAAACACATTGCCCTGTGGGTTTATTTGGCCAGTTAACTACAGCGGTCGTTTCAATACTGCCAACATGACGAAGAGAAAAAGTTTAATTTTATTTATGTGTTCGTAAAATTAATCTGTGTGATAGTTTTGGCAAGCAGTTTGGTTAAAATTATAAAGTATATGATTGTTTTACGAAGGAATAACTGTGGTTTATTATTATGCCAGTACTTACTGATCAGAAGAATAGTTTATTGTAAACAAACACCACTACTGGGACATTGTGTACCTTCCCATATCTCACATTTATGTAGCTCGGAGAAACGTTGGACAAAAATAACTCAGATAGTTTTCTATACAAGACTTCCTGTTATACACGCCAATACAGCGTTACACTGTTTTCTGTTGTTTGAGGACAGTCCGCTTTACAGCGCGCCGAGAGATTGTGGACCAACCGCAGTTGTTAGCCCACAGAGGGCCAAAACTACTTTGTAAACGGTGATATCTTTTTGTCTCTCCCGTTCAATGTGGCATCACCGCATTATAAAGAATTTACCGCAGGACCTGTAAGTAAAGGGTCTGTTATAACTGAACAACGCGCAAAGTTTTCCTTATACCATGAGAAGTCTGTGTATAGTTAGTTATCTGTGATGATACTATGCGTCGAAATCATTCTTAAATTTATATAATGCAGTAACGTGTCCGATATGTAAGAGCTATAATACAAACAATCATGACAAGTTTGCTTCAAAAACTACCTTTCTTAATTAGAGAGAAAAAAATGTTTCGACAGCTACAAAAACTGTTATAATAACCGTTGTGGGTTTTTTTTTTAATGAAATATAACAATATACACTATAAATTCATTACATTTTTAGCGTTTGTCATCTTTAAAGATACAGGGGAATTACTATATGATTATAAGGGCATGTAAAGTGCCAAAAAAGTCTCTTGGTAAATTTAATTTAATCCCAATCTTGTTGCATTCAGCCACGTACAGTCTAGCTTTAATTTAAAAAAAATATTTTAAAATGTTTATAATAATGACGGATAATATTTGAATATTTTAATGTTAAAAAATATTCCTCCTAGATTTAAACGAAAAAATATTTAATTCAGTAAAAATATAAGACAATGTCTACATAAATGGATTGCTTTTGCACATTTTCACCCTAATCTTTCTTTAGAATCTGCATTTTTAACGACATTAATTAATGTAGTTTGAAATAGATTAATGTCATTTTACGTAAAAGGTTTAAAACTACATTATTCCATTCACTTAAAAGGCCAAATTTAACGGCCTGACATTTTATCTATGTTAACTAATCTGGACGCAACACAAAATTCGCAATTTTAGTTTGTCGTAGAGAGGAAAATGTCTTCTACCAATAAGTGAGTAACTGTCCCAACAAATGTTTAACTGTTTTAATGCTTAGATATAAAGTAGGCAGCGATTTCATTCAATTGCGTACTTTATCTCGTCACACGCCATTTACGCCACAAACGACGAATATTAACCTAATAATTTTATCTAGCCTTTCCTTTTTCATAGCTACCACCGGCAAAATAAAGAAGATATTATATCATGGCAGTAAAACACGCGACTCTAATTTTTTCTTACATTATTCAGTGATCAAAGTCCCCTTTCAAAATAATGTTCGATCTCCTCAACTACACAATATGTATGTTTTGGGTTTAAAAGTTGTAGTTTTAGTCACAGTTATATATGAATATAAATAAATATGAATGTCTGTACAGAATCCAAGCATCACGCCTAAACCACGACATGGAATAACGTAGGCATATGTTGTATAACTGATAGGCAATTTATTGACATACAACATGATAGGCAATTAATCGGATACGACAATATAGAACACCTAATGAGTAGGGTTTAAAATTTTAATTAGTGAAAAAAGGGATAGATTGGTTCTTAAGTGTAACTTAATAATAACTATATAATAATTAACAAATTGTAAATTAAACTGACAACTAGGTATAACCTAGGTCCATGGAGGTAATCCAAGTGGATACAAGATATATAGCACATACGTATACAAAATATTACACATTGCACACTCGCAGCGATTCATATTAATTACGATTTATAATTGGTCGTAAATTAGATTTGAATCAAGATACGACGTCATAAGCAATTTATAAGATGCGACGTCATAGGTAAATCGTTGGATTCAACGTGATAGGCAATTCACTGAGATACAGGATAAGACATCATAGGCTTTTTATGATTTTTTCATCCCAAACAGTAAGTAGGTTAAAGGTAACAAGTGATTAGTCCGGTAAAACAGTTGTTTAGGCAAGGCTTTAAAGACATGTACACGACAAATTCTGCCAAAGACCTCCAAACAAGTCATGAATACAAGTTCTGTTAAGGAACCAGACGCCAGAAGGAAATATTACAGCTGTTCCGTGAAAGGCGTAGCACAAAGATCACATATGGAATAGCAATTTCATGTGTGGACAGGGTGAAATGATCAAATATTGACTAAACACTCGGTAGAAACACGGCGTGACAGATCCCGCCCCCGCCACAGCTCACCACGCACCACGAGAAGAGATCAAACAGGTCGTAGTGGGCTGTTGACACGCGGTCTGACAACCTGTAGGCTTAACAACTACATACATACATACGTTGACTGTGCTAGGTACAGTAATCGACCTGATACCTCCCACTTGGCCTCCAAGACCATCGTCCAGGGCATGGGGCCCATGGTATAACTACTACACCATGTACACCACTCCAACTGTTGCAAATGTCACAGAATTACAATTGGAAAGCTAAATTCATGACTGAATTTGTGACAAGTGTCTGATTTCAATTAGAAATAATTCAATTTCTGATTACGTATATGTTTAAATACAATACAAGATATACGAAAATATAAAAGATAAAATTACAAACTTCATTATTAGTCCTCCAAATTCAGCAAATGTTTACAATGCACATTTGTTTCAAAATAATCGTTTCATTTTCTGGAACTTCTGCGCTAAAAGTGAAGTTAAACTTGGATCGTAAGTAATAATAAAAGTTAGGCAGTTTAAAGATGTTAATCGTCGGCAACGCCACCCCGGGCATCCTACTGAACGATGAATTTAAACTGGAAACGTGGTTTAATAAAAAAGTATCATGGTACATTTGGGTAAAGCGTTTGATTTTTTAAAAAATATTAATTTTGAAATCTCTATAAACTTTAATACCAGCTAAGTTTCTAATAAAAACTATCAATAAAGGAGATGATTAGGGGGGAAAGCTTCTCTAAGAGCACAGTAAAAATGTAAAAGGTTCCTATATATTTAAAAGTATTTCATATCTAACTTTATGAACCCACCTAACGTTCAGAAATCGGTATATACATTACAAGATCTTCTCTGGTCTTTAACATTTCACTGCTAACATAAAGTGAAACACTATTGCTATTATACTAAAACTACTGTAATTATTTAATAATGTATTTCAACAAACGATTATGTTTCACATATCATGATGAGAAATCACTGACAATTATTGACATTGCACTATTTTCATGGAGGTTAGCTGGTCTTCGTTCATGCAGGTGTTGTTGGTTGCGAAACTTGAACTTAACTCCTGGACGGGAGGTCGATATTTTAGCACTACGATACAAGTACATTTTACTGAAGTTTTTTCTTTTCATTTGTTTAGTTCGATTACTACCGTTTTTTATTCTTTTGTTGACTGACAAGAAGAAACCGTAAGATATCTAATAAATATAATATTCAGTATACTTGTTCAAATAAACTGTATCCGACTACGGAAAGTTTCTATGCAACACGCGTCTTTTAGCAATCATTCCATTTGATTTGTTTCATAATAATTGAATATATGAACGCCAAATCTTCTATTTTAGAAAGATGCACCATTTTCATGATTGAATGAATTAAAATGTAAACCTAAACAATATTCATCCAGTTTATCGCATGCACATGCGTTATAAGCTCTAGTTACTATTTCCCATTTCTTTGAACTTGCTATGTACCTAACAAACACAAATACTAATGAACGCTGCACTGCGTTCAACTACAGCATGGCAAATTAACGAGATACGAAACTGCTTCCGGCACGAAGGGAAGATTAAAACTCCGATCGCGATCGGAAGTAATAAAACTTTCGCCATTAAAGATTCTAATCACGACCATCGCCCCATCCCCGAAGGAATGACCCTCTCTGTACAACACCCCTTTGCAACGGTATCCAATTTCTCCCCCAGCACTCTTCTTGTCGCGACTAATCTGTATCTTTTGAAAAAATCCCCTTCTCAGCACTTCTTCAAATTACTTCCCTTGACCGGCAGTAAATCGTCTCTTGGAATTCTTTTGCGTTGGATAAGCGTTGTCTAAGCTGAATTACGTGTGACAGAAATAATTTCAGAAAATGTCCACCGTAAAACATGCTCGCCAGTTTAAGATTGGCATATTCGATATTTAGACATTTCGAGATATTGGACATCAATTTGCATATTCACTTAATATAAGTTTAACGTTTAAACGAAGCCAAAATGCTAAATAAATTGCTCCATAGTATACTAAATAGATATACTGTATTTAATATATAATTTTAATATTAATATTTAATATTAATATATATATTTCATTTTTAATATTTAATATATATAATATTTAAAATATTTAACATCCCTAAGCAGTTACCCTAAAGAGTTACAAAAAAGGAATGCGAGCTGCTTTATTTCATACTGGAATCCGTGTCCTTCCCAAACAAGACTTGTCTCCGTTGGTTTTGATCAAAGCTCAATCATTGTACAGCTATACGCGATTATTGTGCATACCAAGGTTTATATATATATATATATATATATATATATATATATATATATATATATATATATAATTAAACGCAAAGTTCGTTTAATGCATTGCCTGTTTCACAGTACCTCAAAGTATAGACACACACTGTAACATATTACCACGTACCACAAGGCAGTGTCCATCACGTTTTATCTCAATCGATTTCTCAACAAAAGTGCCTTTCACTTTTATCTAAATCAATATCCTATCACGTCGTAGTCAATGAATCACCTTTCACGACGTATCTCGAGGCAGTGTCAATTACGTTTTTCTCAATCAATTTCCCAACACGTTGTATATCAATGCAGTGCCTTTCACTTTTATCTAAATCAATACGCTATCACGTCGTAGTCAATGAATCACCTTTCACCACGTATCTCAAGGCAGTGTCAGTTACGTTTTTCTCAATCAATTTCCCAACACATCAATGCAGTGCCTTTCACTTTTATCTAAATCAATATCCTATCACGTCGTAGTCAATGAATCACCTTTCACCACGTATCTCAAGGCAGTGTCAATTACGTTTTTCTCAATCAATTTCCCAACACGTTGTATATCAATGCAGTGCCTTTCACTTTTATCTAAATCAATACGCTATCACGTCGTAGTCAATGAATCACCTTTCACCACGTATCTCAAGGCAGTGTCAGTTACGTTTTTCTCAATCAATTTCCCAATACGTTGTATATGAATGCAGTGCCTGTCACTTTTATCTAAATCAATATCCTATCACGTCGTAGTCAATGAATCACCTTTCAACACGTATCTCACGGCAGTGTCAATCACGTTTTATATTAATAGCTTTTCCAAAACGTCGCATATTAAAATCGTATTAATATACGATATTAAAACGTCGTATATCAATGCACTGCCTGTCACGTGTCATGTAAATAAATTTCCTGTCACGTCGTACACACTCATACAAATACTTCGCTATTGACCCACCTACACACCCGTATGGTGGTAATGGTCCACCCACTAACCCACACTTGTACGGTGGTATTGACCCCACCAATCCATCCATACACGTACGATGGTATTGACCTCTATCAATGAATTGCGGTCATGTTTTATCTAAATCAATTGCCTATCACGTCGTAATGTAATGAACAGCCCATTACCTGGTATTACAATGCATTCCCAGTCATTGTTAGCCACAGTACGTCCCGTAAGTCGTAGGGTTTATAGGCGAGCGTATGACGTGCTTTTTTCTTCTCTTCTGAGTAGTGTAGACTATGCGGTTCTGATCCCTTCAGAGACGTGTGCGGAAGACGGGTGTGTTAGTCCTATTGTTGGTCTAGTGCAGGACAGGTATAAGGACCATCAACTTCGATCATCTGAGAGAAAGGCATAATTAACTAAACAAACACAATCTAGAGAGTGTGTATTAATTAGTAGAAGTGTAGATAGTTTAAAGATTAATTTAAGCGTGTGTAGGTAAAATGGGGAGAAGCTGTTTGTGTTAGTTACTAAGTTCGTTATATTATTTTGAGAATTTCTGATTTAATTATATCCTATCTAATTAAATCGCATATAATTAAATAAATTATATAAATTAACTATCTTTAAAGTTAACAAAGATAGTGTAACGAACCCAAAGGAAGATTATTTATAAAAGCAGTTATTCTTATGTACTGTAGTTATTATAGAACGCTGTATAATATAAAACAATCTTCGAATATTTAATGTCGGACTATTCGGATGTAGATTATTCGATGTTAGGATAATCGGGTTGTCGAATATTCAAATCATCGACTCTCCGAGAAGTTGGTTATTTAAACAGCACCTCGACTCCCCCACTAACAAGACGGGGGTCGCGACACTTGGCGGGCCTTAAGCGGATGTACCGGCGGCAATTTATCGTGCGGCGATGGACGATAGGCGAACGCGGTCGACCGCCCACGGGGTCACCCGATAATTGAGCAATGACTCTGCGGGGCGCGAGATGCGCAGCCTCGACCAGCACCTCCTGTGTGCGTGAGCCTGTGGCGCGCTGCTGCTCAACATGGCCGAAGACTCAATTCGTTCCGTTCATTAACCAATCATTATGCCGATCTGGATACTGAACCGAAAGAAAAAGCCGGGAGTACAAAAGAATCACACCAGACTGTATAGAGGTACAGTGAATGAACCACGCGAGATACTGAAAAAGAGTAATTTTATTTCATTGGAAATCCCTTGTTAGTGCTTCGATATTAATATTATAGTTTCGTTAATTGTTAGGAGAGCTACTTAAGTGAAATGAGCGAGACGGATTGTGGTTTAGTGTGTGTAGTCTTTGTTAGGAACTAGAGTTAACGTTTTGATTCTTAGGAACCGCTAAACATCGGGGAACAACCAGCTGATCTAATTCAATATTGTTTAGCTTTGTCTGGGATTGAAACTTGGCTATTTATTCACTTCAAGATGCCAGGAACTCACTACCAAGAAATCACTGAACGCTTCGTGATATTTCGCAAAAGAAAACAAACATAGCAATTATATGTTCAATTGCAAGAGAAACATCAATTAGTTTATATTGAAATTTTGAGTTACTAACTTGCATCTGCTTCAAAGAACGGGGAAACACATAGTAGTCGTAGCACACAGAGGTAACAAACAATCGCACATAATTGTAATGGTATGCACATGATAAATGATGAACGATAAATAGTAATGGCAGAATTTAAATAATATAAGAACAAAGTATAATTACATTACAAGATTTTTACAATTAATAAATCAATTTATCGGCCTAAAAATGTTACAACATAAAATTAAAAAAAAAAATAAATAAATAAAAACAGTGGCACAATGCATGGAATTTAAATAAAAATATATTTTCTGAAATATCGCATGTTAATGTGTAATTTCCCGATGTAACCAAGAATCAAAATCAGTGAGTGTGAAGAGAGATTATCATGTTTTATTTGGTTATCTTCATCATTTTGTACATGTGTGTGTATTTTCCCTCCTTTTTTACTCACGTACTATGACTTTTGACTTTAGTTTCGAAGTTCTTACATTGATTTCGTCAGAGCCAGACAATCTCACCGCCTGTATGATACTATTTCACACTAGACAATAAATTATTACAACAGCTAAGTCAGTGCATTAGTATATATAACAGTAAATTGCCGATACAACACCCACCCTGCAGAGAACAATGCGAACCGCACCCGGAACCAGAGGAATATGACGTCACAACAACAACAACAATATGCGAACAATACTGGTCCCGACACGGTGGTGAGCGTCACAAACGACAGTACAGGCCATCGAACGTGACCACTGTCACACCAATTAATATCAACAATATAGTACTGATGTGGACAATTAAATGTCACGCCCCAACCCACTTTCAACAGATACAAACGTGTGCACAACATCACACTAACTGCTGTCGAATCAGTAAAATACTAAGAACACGTAACAGGAAAGAACGTTTCACATCTTCATGTGATGAATGAAAATGTTAAGTAAATAATTCATATAATTTTGTAATGTTTATTATTATTTCACAAATTTAAACAAAATGCATTATTTTTAATCACCGATCTGAGATTGCTTTTTATTTTCTATTAATTTCTTTTCATTATTTTTAAAGTGGTCCTCCAGGCCGGATAATTCGGTATAAAGTCCACAATACTCTTATTTGTAAATAGTAAACTAAAACAGAAATCACTAGGTGCTAGCTACAGACAAATGGAACAAAATATACCTCATTAAATATCTGAAATTGTAAACTGTGAAGCGTTTTATGGATTTTTGAACTCTAAGTGTTATTAGATGGGTTCTATGATATTTTCAAGTGTCTGATAAAATATGCTAATTAATCTTTTGCTCTATTGATAAATCTCTATCTTGGTCAACACTAAAGACTCGAAAGGGAGTTTGGACTTTGCGGAAGAGCCTTAGTAACGTCATCGCCTTCGTAAGTATCGCAATTCAAATATTTTAAAATCTTCAAGATGTAAGGAGGGCAGTTTATATGAAAATATACTTTTGTGTGCTACGTTTTTATTTAATTCTCAGTAAATTACTCAACCATTTAATCTCCTTCAGTTTTCATTTATTTAGTTATATACGTATATTTATTTTGTTTTAGCTTTTTAAATTAAGATGTTATTTTATTAGTTATAGCAAACAATTATGCTTAATAATGGGCAACATACATTTAAATTTGGGTACATAAGTATGTTGTAACCTTCTGAAGATGAAGTAAATCGCTCAAACGTTTACTCAACGATGCCGGAGTGTTAAAAATATAAACATAAACCGATTAAATAAACGTGTAATAACAAAAACACGCCAGTTATATAGCTAAACAATCGCAAAACAATTATGTTTTACAAAATTACGACAGTTACACATGTAGACACGTTATTTTAAAGTCTTCTAAAGATAAATGAAAAATACTCCCCTAGATATATCAAGCACAGGAGAATAAAATGCTATGAACAGCGATACATATGAAAAAAAATACGTTCATAAACTACTGGTCTATAAATACAAACGAGTGTCTCGTTACGTTGGTCACCTGATTGAACTAGGGTCGACCCGGCGCATAAAGTCCAGACAGAATAAATAACTAGTAAACCATCAGCGACAGAACAGTGAAGGTGTTGGGTACGGACGTTTGGACTGGATACAAGAGCAATATCAGTAAATCAAGGGGGCAGTAATGTCGCCAGGAACATTCCGCCAACAATGAATCACCAGACGAGAATAGCGGAATGCTGCGGCCAGCTGATCAAAACAGACTACACGTTGCAAAATAGCAATCACATCGCTAAAAAATTATTGAACTAAATTTTTTTATTTTTTTTTTACTTCCCTCACCAGTTCATATAGGCCAATGCCCTGTGCGTGAACTTTATTAAACGAGTGAAGCACCAACCGTTGGCTCAATTTGGGATTCGAACCTTGAAACTTGCCCATCGCAGTCTGAAGTATTAACTGATGAGCCATGATGCCGGAAAACTAGCCCGTTTTTTTTCAGAACAATTAGCCGCCAAAACATGTCTGACAATTGAAACGAAAAGAATTATAATTGGGCCGGACAGTATTACATTTTTGCATTGGGTATTCCAGCATGAGGGGAATCTTTCCACCGCTGAGGTGCCTTGTTTCACAGCTTCACTGTCGCTTTAAATTATGTTCAACTTCCGCAACAGTGTTTAGTTGAAAGCAATGACTGTGCAGGTTTGTTTAGTTGCTACTTAAATAATAATTTAATTTAACTGTTCTTAGCTTGATTCGTTGGTGTTAACCGAACCAACCAATGGTCACTGCAGCTATTGCACCGCCTGCACGCGGCCTTCCTTCATCGTGGTTGCCATGACAACTTTTAAACATAATTTAACAATGGTGGAAGAGTAGTTCTCTGTCTCACTTCCACCACTCAATGCATCTGACTTTAACGAGTCCATTTAGTAGGTCAGTTTTTAAGCGGTCTATCTATAGTATCGATTCTTCAACAATCGACAATAGATGCGACATTTCTACCCCATATTCTACATGCACAAATTTATAAATAAAATGAAAATTGTATTTTTATAGTCCTACGCTATGCTTGTTTTCCTCCAATTTACAATGCTAAAGATCCAATTTACAGAGAAAGTTTACCTCCTTCAGTTATCATGCTTATGAAAATGTTTATCATGGTCTACATGCCATCCACTATTTTAAAACAAAATAATTAACTTAAATGAAATCTCAACAAACCCAGATAATGTCTTATCTACAAAAAAAAAAAAATTAAGGGTCTTTGGATCTACGCTTGCAAAATTCTATTTTCAAAGTCTTTAATGTTCCCACTGCCTTGTTTTTTACATTTCAACCCCTGAATATTGTACATCAAAACACAAATGAAATAAATAATATAAACATTCATAAGAAACCGATTATACACATTCAAATTTGAAAATATGTTTATATGGCTAAAAAGGTTAGTTTTCCACAAATATAAAATATCTGGAACATCTATATTTCCAAATAAGATGAGTCTTCAAAATAAGTAATTAATGTTTAGAATTAAAATTCTTATCTACAAAGTAAAACGTATTTACTTAGTATCTTATCACAATCATGAAGACTACCAATAATAGTATAAGCAACATTATTTAAGTTGTTCAGTGTAATTAATCAAACGTTTATCATTATTAAGAGATATAAATAATTCGCCCGATCATTAACATCCTAATGGCACTAATTTCGGCTGCGAATGGGTGTTAAGATATAAATTAATGAGTAAAGTTTGGTTACAAACTTGGATCGATTGATCCTTAGCAAGGGTGGTTCATTATTAAGGAGCCTAGTTTTAAATCAGTGACTTGCAGCTCATTGTGGACTCCGAACCACGTACTATTGGTCTGACTTTCGGTTAACGGTCAAACGATATTCCGCATAAAACTCAGTTACCCTTGACTATATCGGAATGTTGGCTACCACCCAACATGGACTATTTAAATTTTTCTGTTCACGCTGATGGCAACCATTGAGTCACTGTGTAGGTTTAAGAACCCTGAGAACAGAATTTCCTCTACACTTAGCTCCCAATTACGCTTTAAATCCCATTGACTTAGTTTATTACAAAAATCAATTTAGTGTAATATTTTATTTTCAGAGAATTTCTTTGACAAATATAACTAGGTCAATTACACCCAATCAATAAATAAACAATCGTTTAAACAAACTAATGGTGTGTTTTACTAAAAGGAAATGTTGTTTCGATATTTGATGTTATTGCATTAAAAGCAGTTCAGTAACTATGCAGTTAGTTGCAAATACAAATAAAACAAGCAAACGCAGCATGAATTCCTTTGATTATATATTCTGACGTTATCACATTTGCCTGCCTTAAGCAAACACCAGGTTGCGCATGCGAACAAAAACACTCAACGTGCAATATCTGTGAGTTTGGGTTAAATTTAACGTTCGCCTAACAAGTTTAAGTCAGCAAGAACGTACTCTAACTATTGTAGATACTGTAATATCTGACTTGTTTTCAAACTTCCACTGAGTAGCGGAAAACTTGGAGAAGTTACAAGTTTCATTGCAGATTGTGAGTGGAACTCAAACAAAACCACCAACTACTCGTATACAGAGTGTATATAACTTATGTTTGTTCCAGTCGGAGCGTTTCCAAGGAGAGGCAGAGATATCGTATAGAAAACAAAACTAATAACAAGAGGATATTTTAAATATAAAATAGTATAGTAAAACAAATTACAATATATAACATGTACATATTCCTTTGTGGGTCCCTCTGGTCTGACTTTGTAAGCGTGGATTACCGAAAGCGATCACCATGATGTTTGTAATTTTGTAATTGGCTAGTATTAGGTGAAGACGCAGAGAAGAAGAAAACAGAGTTCGCTTTCTTATGACCATAGTTCAGTGGCAATTACCACTAATGTAAATATTTAAAGATTTGTAATGATATTTACAACGTTTATCTTTAGGATTTAACATATATGTTACATGTATGTGTAGTGTTTGCCACTAGTAATGAAGTGTTGAACGGACAGCGCTTGCGGTTGTTTCGAAATAAGCCTACAGTACGCTCTAAATACTTTCTCTTTCACGTTTATCGTGATTTTATACAAGTGACTGTATCGTATCCGACATCGTGTATTTCAGCTCTAGATAAATAAAGGGCTGTTTATCTTTTATTATTTCACAACTGGAGTGTAGTGCTACGCTCGATAAATACGAAGGGAATGTGGGGGTTGTTTCCCCTCCTCTCAACCCACTTTTCCAAACCAATTCGGCCTGTTTATAAGGGCCTGTATAAACAAGGGGATGTCGGCGGCAGTACTGACCCAGTTTGTCCCTTTCATAAATCACCCGACCTTTCCCTTACGACATGCTTTCACTCATGGGAGGGGTGAGAGTGACCCTTGGACACCTACCTCTAGTTCAAGGATATACTAGCTGTAATTTACAACAGTGTAGTTTAAGTTTACGATACGCCTGTTACGGCAACCGAACACCTCTTTCTGTCTTTCCAGGCAATATTTTTTTCTGTCTTGAGTGCGGTTGCCGACAATCGTAGAAATGTCTATTGGGCCGTTGTAATTTACTTAAATTTCACTGTCTCTTGACTGAAGAACAAGGTGGTTTGCTACACACAATGTAATTATAATTCATAAATAAAAACTGGATAGCTTGTCGCATTAACAAAAACAATCCTATTACTGGAGTATACGCAGACGACGGATGTAGGAGTTTCATAAAGTTATAACTTGCCATTTGATTGTTGAAAGACGAACTAAAAATGTTATTTATTATTCGAAAAGGTTAATCACAGGTAAACTTACAGAAATATACCCTACTAAGAATCACATTTTTTCGACTTCGCAAAAAATTAAAAATGTAAAAATATTAAGCATGTACCTCAAAAACAAGAAATAAATTACTTCAACTACCATCTGCAAAAAAACTGTATATAAAAAAACAGCCACATCATTAAATATAAAGTTTACATTCTCTATCATCCATATTAAATACATTAACAGGAAGCGATAATAATGTATTACTAAAAGCTCTCTTAGATATTATATAATCACATTAAATCCACTAACTGCAATATTCCCAAGACGAATGTCCATGTGTCAAATAATAATTCATTAATTACTTTCAAATACTCGTACAAGTTACAAATGCCTTCTCCACTGCAGATGGTCTGACCTTCTCTTGTGAGCGACAAATTGATGTACATCTATATATTTGTTATTAAAAAGATAATAATAATAATAATAAATAAATGGCAACAATTTAGAGATGTGTCAATAGACTTTACTATAGATGTGTATATATGGCATGGCTTTTAGAGCCAGCTACCCGTCCCAAATACTTAGCGTTTTAACCAAATTAAAAGCAGCGGGAATTAAACATTAGTTTTATTAATAAAATAAAATCTAAACTATAACGTGTTTGAATATTGATTGATCTCTCGCCACAGAGCTAAATCCTGGTTCCATTACCATTAAACACCTAGATATTCTCCCTGGAGAGAAAGCAAAGGGCAATGATTAACTTTGTGATCCATAGTTTGAACTTCGACTCCGCAATCACGACAGATCATTGCCATTCCCCACTAAAATTTCCAGTAGCTATAGTGACTTTCAATACTGTAAATGCCATTGTGCTCCAGCCTAACATCATTGAAAAAGACTCAAATTTTTGATTAGGTAGTCTATTACACAGGAGAAAGCAGGTTACTTTTGTCTTTATGGAATTGGGCTTTAGTTTCCAGGTTTTAAAATAATTAATAAGGGTGGCTATATCAAGTGTAAATATGTTTTCTATTTTTGATATGTCTTCGTGTTGAGTTGTGAGCAATCATCTGAATGTAAGAAATTTCTGGACTGTGTGAAAGGAATGCTCGGAAGTGTATATTGAATAAAAGAGGACCAAGAACAGAGCTTTGGGGCAGTCCATCATTCTGGTGCCTAATAGAACTTCCTCTGCAACCCAGGTAAACTTTCATTATCCTGTTGCTGAGGGTGGAATTCAACAGTCGAGGGTACAGAATGGAATCAACAGCCGGACTTTACTATAAAATAAAATAAAAACAAATAATTAATAAATATCCTATCGAAAATGACGAAAATATTCATTAAATTACTGAAATTTGATTTTTGTACTTATTGTTAAATAAAAGCACTGAGATTCCTCTTAATCCAAAGCATCTCCTAAGTCAGTGTATTCATTTAGAACAAGACCTGTAAATTTGTAAATATGCTGATAAAAACAAACGAGTTACATACTTTCTTATGTATCACAAAGAACAAAGAAACTGAGGTGACTTTCTTAAGGCAACAATGAACGCCTTAGTGACAGTTAGGCCTACCACTAATGTTATTTTTAGTAATAATAGCAACTAACTTTATCCTTTATGATTTAAAGGCGAATAAGGGAAAGGATTGAAAATGGTGTTGGCCTTGTCATCCACACGGCGAACTGGAGAAACTACTCAACACCCGCAGTTTGTAACACAACATCATTTAGCACGCAATTGAATGCGACCTCTGCTTCTCTCTTCTCTGTGGATTAATAAGGTTAAATTGACAATATTAGACTGTTCACTTCCCAAACCTTCATTAACATCCTAAAACTGCAAACGTTCATGGTTTCTTGAGCCTGGAATCGTGTTCCCACTAAAGGCTGAGCACAATGCCATGGGCAAGTTTCACTATCTGTCACCTCTTGAAACTGCAGGTTATTCTGACACAATTGGAGGTCAACGTTTCAAGCCTTTAATAAATGAAACAATGCTCTTCTAAAATCTCGTAAAATTATCATACGTAAATCACATAGCTCATAATAGATCTTATTTAAGTTCTTCAATTGCGAAATTGTTTACTTGATATGCATCTATCTACAGCTTAGGACATAAACGTGTGTAATTGTTTACTAGTGTAGCTATATAATACAATATATAATCACAATTAAGGTGTTTATGTTAATTTTATTTTCTAACTCCTAAGCAACAATTATGTTAATACATTAAAATAAAGAAATATAAGAACTCTTTTTTAGTGAGAGAGTGATGAAGTTAATTGGCAGTAACGATGGGCTGTAAGGCGTCAGTAAAATTAAATAGGCTTACTGAAGGTCACACAAACTGTCAGTCTCTCAGCAATTATATTTCTCCGCTGTTTACACAGGAAGCGTTTTAACTTACTGCATAAAACGGCCATTAAGGAAGGAAGGAACAGGTTGGTTTGGAAAGGTCGGCACCGTGTCACCCCATAAAGCAAAACCAAAACGAGGAGGCGCTCGCTATAAACCCCCGCCACAGTCACAAATATGCCCTTACTAATGGAAGGTGCCTGTCGACAAACGGGGGGAAATTGTAAAAAAAATAAAAAGAACACATTCTGTAACTCGTTTTTAATGACGTCAAATACTTCAGTTTCTGTAAACGAATTAATTTACGAGCTTGTTGATCTGGCGTTTTTTATATTAAGTGCGGTGATGCACCCACTTCTGGGTAATTCTGACAGATCGACCTACTCACTTACGTGGAGTGATGCACCCACATTTGGTCAATTCTCACAAACGGACCTACTCACTTACGTGTAGCGATAAACCCACATCTGGGCAATTCTGAAATACAGGCCTATTCACTTAATGTACGTGTGCAATTGTCCTGCACGGCAGCTTTCAGCAGCTAAATGCAACAATTAAAAAAAATGCTTGTAGTTGCTGGACGGGGATTGTTCCCATGTTTTAAAATGGATACGCGGTGTCTGGTTCTGCAGTTCTGCACTGCACCGTCCTGCACGAACATAATAGTTGGAGAAGAATTCTATTCAGCATTGCTTGATGCTTGAAGGATGATTACGGACATGACGGACAAGTTCGCGGGTCTCTCCAACATGTTCCAGCACGAACTAGCAGCAAATCCGACAGTTCGGATGAAGTCGCCCAAGTTCGGTCGCATTGGTTTATTTGTGTTCAGTCTGTTGAGTACACAACTCAGCCATGGTTGTCACAAACAGATGTACAGTAGGTCAGTATAATCACGTTGTTGAGGTATGCGCGCGGTCAGACTGAAATGTTGCTTTATACATGTGGACAAGTGCGTGACGACTTGCTGTTTACATAAAGATGCTGGAAGGTGCTGTACTGTGCAGTTGAGGACACAAGTACGCGAACCTTTACGTCCAGTGAAGCATTCACTGCTAATCCGAAGCTCGAGACTACCGCAATCTAACTAAACCAATTTAGAGAGTAGTAAATGTTGAATATGAAGTGGGGAAACAATGATTTAGATTATAGATCCTCTGTAGGTCTTTTGTTGTTACCGTATATTCAAATTAAAAATAAAATTAATTGCTAGTATTATAACACCAAGCACCAAACTATACAGAAATAATTATTCACGTCAAATCAATAATTTGCTGCAGTATGAAACACATTTAAACATTTCTTTTTCTGTATTTCCATTTAAAAAATAATTTTAGTTATAAGAAAGCGAAATACAGTAATAGTCATAAATAACAAAGTCTAAACTCTGTTGATAAATATATACTAGGAACCAACATGGGACCACAAATTAAACGAGGTGCCCTAATTAGAAACATTTGTGTCAACAGATAAATGGGACGGGACATAACAAAGTGTGTCAAACGATAAGGGGGTAAAGGCAGACGATTTATGAACGGGGAGAATCGAGGGGGAGACACTGGCTAGCACTTGAGACAAGAAATGGGGACGGTGACGGACTGAGTACTGGAGATACGGAGGAAGACATAAACTTGAAATATCGGCGAGGCTTATAAACAGTGACTAGCGGTGACTCATGTCCCAAAGACATCTGTCTGGCTTTGCCTAAGCCACTTACCGTCCGTGGAGTCTGCACAAAAACAATATTCAACACACGTTGACAGTTGGCACCATTAGTTATGCCTGTTGGATAAAAATTTCTTTAGCTGAATGCAAACTAGCACAGACACTCATTTGGCACTTAGAACAGTCTTCACCTTTGTACATTACATCATTCACAAGGTTTTATGAAAAACAATTTAAAAATAATATTTAATTAGAAAAAGAATTAAAAATAATGAAGAATATCAAGAATTGCCCAGATTTCTTAAACATTGTTTTCTTGAAAGATCACTCATAGCCTACGCCATAGATTAAGAAATAGACCTTCGTAGAGTGTGCCTAAGGACCCACAAAAACGTACTTCGTGTGGGCAGGGGAGCTCGTCAAGACGTAGACTTGCCAATAAAAAACGTACGAAGTGTGGACAAATAAGTCCGTCAGAACGTATTTACTTTGGAAGAGTTGATTGGTCCAACAAGATGTATTTTCAGAACATAACCCTGAACACAAAACGCAACCTCCTGTTCTTCCTTGCTAGCGAAAAACGATGCAATTGTGGATCAACTCAACCGTTTCGAGCCTGAAAAGGTGATCTCTGTGATACCAGAATAATGACGACAATTATTGAGAACAGTATAAGCTGGACGTATGACCTGTACAATGTACTTGTGCATGGCATCTAGTGCGATGTAGTAGTCTAGTACGAGTTTGAGAATCAACTCAACCGTTTCAGGCCTGTCATGAAGATCTTTTTGGTGACAACGGATAAAATGCTGAGGGGTGTTGCTGGGCCAACACACCCTCATAACGTTAGATTAGATACAAGATTAGCGAAGTAATACAACATAATTAATTGTTAAAACGTCCTTGAACCTCTTGGTACCACAAGGAATTAGTCTTTGATAAGATGTTTTGTTCAGAACGATTTATCTGATCCTAAGCAATTATAGTACAAGTACTGCTTGTATAATATACATCAACTGCAATACATAAAATCTAATTTTAAATTAAATCTACCTATACTTAAAGATACAAAGTGTTTACTATGTATAAAGGAGTTAGATAAGAGAGGTACATTATAAGGAGTACGCAACTCCATGACCTAAATATATCCTTTACAAAAAGATAATAAGAGTCTCATCTTGCAAAAATAAAGGATCAAAATCAATTTCAAGCCTGTTTTAAATAAAAACACATTAATTTTTGAAGACATCAAGGAATGTATGTTATAAACAGTTCTACCGAGACATAAGTAATTTATGTATTACAATCTATTTCACTATAAAATGAGGTGTAATTTTGATGACAACATAAACATGTGGCATAAAAATTAAGGATTTAATAATCATTGGACAATTTCTGAAAAATTCGTTCACTTCCGTCAGTTGGTTGTAATTTGTAAACAGACATATACTCATCGTTCTGTACAACAGACGATTTACTATGTGATGTAAGATAAAGTACATGGCTACTTTTTCATATGCATCTATAACGATAGCTAGCCTGATTTGGTAAATTTCATAACAATTCAAGGTTTGACAATGGCATTGCTAGAGAAATACTGTTATTACACTGAGAAGCGAGGATTTTTGCAAATACTTCACAATTGGTTAAAAAACACACTACCCACTCGACACCAAGACCGAAAATAGCCAAAATATTTTCTTGACGTGTCCGACCAGGTGACGGATACCAGCGGCTACCGCAGCCCCACTCGGGCAAATTGGCCCACATATCTCACGTCAGCGGCCCTGGAATGGGCCGTTGATTGGGCCGACTCTTGGCTGCTACTTCCCTCCCACAGTGTTGAGAAGAATCGCAGACTAAACAGCCGGTAACTGGTTCCCCAACTCGAGCCAACCGCCTAATAGTTTTTATACAACATCGGCTGGAATTACGTTTTTTAGACTACTTGCTGTTGTAATCCGAAATCGATCAACACATCCGATTCAGACTTATGTGATATGTTCCTATTTTCTTGTACATGAATTGTACTCATCATAGAACTGTTGTGACTTGCAGAGGTATTCGCTATATAGGATTTATATCTTATTAGAGCCCGATTTACGAAAAGGAGGATTGAGGTTAAAACAAAATCGGAAACTGAGAGAGATCTAGATATTGTAACTGAGGTATGAACTAGAAGGATGGAATGGACAGGAAATGTGTTTAAGGAAATCATACAGCTACTTTGCAAAGAAAGTATTGGAAAACAATCCGGAAGGTAGATGTCCCCTTGGTAGACCAAAGCTGAGATGGTGGGATCAAGAAGAGATGAACCTAAAGAGACTGGGAAGGAAGAAATAAAACAGCTACTTTGCCAAGAAAGTATTGGAAAACAATCTGGAAGGTAGATGACCCCTTGGTAGACCAAAGCTAAGATGGTGGTATCAAGAAGAGATGAACCTAAAGAGACTGGGAAGAAGGAAAGAAGACATCTACTTTGCAAAGAAAGTATTGGAAAACAATCTGGAAGGTAGATGACTCCTTGGTACACCAAAGCTGAGATGGTGGTATCAAGAAGAGATGAACCTAAAGAGACTGGGAAGAAGGAAAGAAGATGGGAGATGCAAAGATTTATGGAAACAATGTTTGAGAGGCAAAGTACCATTTGGGATAGTCTCTACCAGCGGCCACAACAGTAAGCGAGCCAGAGTAATATAAAGTACGGTACAGCACTGTGACTTTACGATATTGCAGAAAATGTTAACATAGTTTGAGAGACAGTATAAGTTACTAATGGATCTTCCACCCTATAAAATGCTGATTGTTCATTTGCATTATTATAAAAATTGTAAACGAATAAACTAAAATTCTAAACAATAGTTTATTTTATCTCGAATCAATATGTTTTGAAATTTGAAAAAATGCATTAGTAACTTTTACGTTTTTTCAAAGTATGTAAAAATTATAATTTTCCAACAAATCGTCGAGTCAAGTTGCTGTACCGCATTAAACATTGGTTTTATTGTATAAAAATCCACTATGGCGATTACCTCAGCAGACTCTTAAACGATGTGCCAATAAGGTTACATAACCTAAACATAATATTCGAAACATTTTAGATCTCAAGATGATGCAAATTTAATATTTACTAAAATTAACTTTGTCCAATAATCCTTCCAATTCCTTAAAAAGATACAGTACCTTTCAAAATTTAAAATAAATACAATCACGAAAGATTTGCTAAGATGTGAAATTACATTACTAAATACAGTTGCTTACAAATTTTTCTCATATTGGAAACGTTTCTCAATGTCCGAGTTAGAATAAAATGTTATTTTTTCGAGTATCAGTATGTAGTTTTTACGTTTATCAAATTGGTCATAGCAAAATCAAATGTTAGTATAGCAAAATATGCATAACGACTACCTTCTTACAGGACTATTTTTTTAGAAATCACGCCTTTTGTTAATAATATTCTTAATATGTACTCCTTTTAAAGAAAACTTAAAACTAGAAATGCGCTTAATTGACACCAGATAGCTAAACAGGTTATTTCTGAAATATTCTGTTACGTACATGACTCTGTCAATAGATCTGCTCCTAACATCTCAAGATTTACTATATTTTTCTGTTACCATGACTTCCTACTTACAAGAAAAAAGTGAAAATATATTACGATTCACATGTTTATAAGTGTATTAAATTCACAAAAAGTAGTCCACTATCATTGCCGGCGTGGCAACTCGGTGAAAAGTTCACGCAAGGACTACGGCTATGTGAACTGGTAAGTCAAGTTTATAAACAAAATTAAAACCATCGTTTAACACAAGTAGTGGACTCTAACACATTTTATCTGGAAAATATTAGCTGATACGCGTAACAGGAATCTTGGTTGCGCGGAAGCGCAGCACTGCTGGAAGGACATGACCTTTCTGGAGCCGGCGTAGCCCCTGGTCGGAATTCGCCTCATCTAGCACATTGTGTCCATTGACTTGACTTACAAAGGCTGGGTCAGTTAAACAAAGCCGAAACTATGTCGGGCAGATCCAGCTCAAAGCGTCATTGAAATTTTTAATAAACATCTGATGAAGATAGCTGAGCGATGCTCCACTGGTGGGGGGCGCTTATAATGAATCCAGTGAAAAGGTCTTTATTTCAAGATAATTATTCAGTATAATGATGTTGATATATTATTAAAAGAAAATATAAGCAATATTAAATTAAAAGCATTATTTAGAGCATATTGTATCTATAATTAATATTATTCATATACGAGTAAGTTATTACGAGTATCATATTAACAATATTGTTCATCCTTCCAATAAAAGAAAAATAATCACAGGACTTAACACGAATTTACAATGGTTGTAATGAAAAATATCTCTCATCCTTCTTTTTTGTTTATTTATTGTTTTATTCTTAAGACGCCGATCGTTAAGATATGGGCGAATATGGATTTAGAATGAGTGTGATGAGTGTAAATGAGCGAATGTAATCATTGTTACAAACTAAGGTCGGCTGTTCCTTAGAAAGTGTCATTAATTAATAGCCCAATGACAAATGAACAGCCAGTTTTAGGGCATTAGTAGACTCGCAACAGATTTTGGTGTTCTCATAGACTCCAAGCTGACTTTCTCTGAACATGTAAACGGTGTTGTACCAAAACCTAGGAGGAACTAGAGTTCGTACATGGATTTCCAGGTATTTCAACGACAAGCACACTTGTTTAACACCATACAAGTCCTTGGTTCAAAGGCACCTTGAGTATGCCACTGTTACTAGGAAAAGGGACCGTGTGTACACAGATGCAGTCATCGAGGGCATCAAGAGGGAATTTTTCTCATGGATGGTGTGGAAGTTTCCAGAGCTAGGTAAAATGGAAAAACGTGCAGAATTATATTACCAACTTGGTTAGCTTGACTGCCGTACAGTGACTGACTGTATAACATATATAATATATATATGTATAAAACATATATAACTGTATATAATGCTATATAACACTGGTTAGATAGCAACTACTGTCTAAGAGTTCCAGAATATACTCTTTGCTCAATAGATCCATTCGTCTGCCTACATTTTGCAGTATGTGATCTTGTGATTAGATGTGTTAGCAATGAAAACAGGTTTTTGAAACGATTATGGCAGGTTTTAAAGACACTGAAAGCAACATATAACTCTATGTGGTGAACCATACTAAGAACTACGTGACTACTAAGGATTACTAAGGAAATCTACGTCAAAACTCATTAAAAACGTTTGTTCACTTTAGTTGTAAAAAGGTTACTGTGTTTTAGCCCGAGTATGCAACTTAAGTTGTAGATGCATGGGAAGAGTGATATATAATATAAAAATTACGCTACAACATAAATGAGTTAAACCCGAAAGCACATTATAGAATTTTCACAACTAGTTAATTTAAGAAATTTACAAATTTGTTATCTAAAATATGTTTGAAAGAAGTGGATTGAAGAAAAATACTGAGAAATATTTCTAAATTGACAAATTCGTTTACTTGGAAGATAGTTTAAACTTCCCGAATACAATAGGAGTGCATATTTTGTATTATTTCTCTTTAAGTAAAGTAAAAGCAAAAGCTACACTTCGTTAAGTCACTGCCTCTTCACTAAAGATCCATTCTCGTAAAGCAAGACAGATAAATTGTTCACAGGAAATTTCCTATAGAAATTTTATTATATTTAGTATTTGGTTCTATCACTCATTTCAAGATGAAGAAGGCCTTTAAAAGGTTGGCGCTTTGTAATTTCACTTTCACGTCATTTTTACTTAAACAGTGATAGATGTATATGTAGCCTATTTTTGTATACAAATTTATAAATTTTAATTTCTGACCAAGATTTACTTTTCATAATTTCAATACACTACGTAATTTGCAGCAGTTGCCATTGGTTGGTTTGATCAACACTAACGAGTCAAGCTTAGAAAGATTAAATTAAATCATTTAAATAACGATCAATAATAACAACAACACTATTAATAAAAATTTAAACCATAAACAGGCGTCAAACAAACATTTTAAGTTAATTACATTTATTTTTGCAACTAAACACTGTTGCGGAGTTGAACATTTCAAGGCAAAAGTTAATTACGCCGCAGCTGAGTGGTGGAATGATTCTTTCCGCTGTTGAAACCCCTATATGCACTAAATATAACACGCAGGTCGCATACTGTCTGGCCCAAATATAAAAGATTGGTATTACCTGAGACGTCTATCTGTAAGTAATAATGTAATAACTGGACAGCCATAATATGGCCATAACTGGACGGGCTACTTTAAGTCGAGAATTGACGCAATTCGAGCCCTACTTGGAACAATTGTAGCAACACCATAAATGTTTCTTCAATGTCAAGTTCACAAAGCTGAAGGCCGTTCTGTCGCCTCAGGTAATTACGTAAATACGCCATTACTTGTAGCCCTTAGCCACCGTATTTATGACCCACTTCACACCGTAGTTCTGTTTGGCATGTAATGAGTAACTAACGGCTTTACCGACCGTAAATATCGCTCGCGATAAGTTGCGTCTATTGTCCGCAATTAATAAACTACGTTACACGTCTCTCTACACAACTGCGCTGATTTATCCTGAAAGTATTTATCAACAAGGACAGATTGTTTATGTGAATTCGATTTATTGAAATACATGCCTGAAAACTGATACCATTTTAAGTCATTGGTACGATATCTATTTTCAAGCCTTCACAACCAGCAGATTTCATATTTCATAAGATTCTAAATTTTAACACAAACAAGCGAATTTTGTTCATTATTTATTGCTCATTAATAAATATCCTTAACAGCTTAATGTAGTGATTGACTCACAGACTGACTGACACTAAATGTTGATTTACTTCCCGCGTCCTACCCCATCATATGAATACCTGAATTGAAGCTTCGATCTGAAACCTCCAGGAACATTAAAACAACTTTACCTTTTTCACTCATAAACTAGATGGCTACTTCCCCCCCCCACAAAGGGATCCAATTTAATTCTTGTGGAAAAACTGAAAAAATAGTTTTTTTACATAGCTCGGAAACCACTTGTGTAAAATTGTCAAACATTGAAATGTGCATAAGCGTAATAAATTCGCACCTTATATATCATTTTATACTCATTAAACAAATAAATGGAGTATCGGAGCCACGAAACAAAAATTTTGTATCCACTCAACTGAAAAGCAGTACGTAGAGATGGGTTTCGAGATTGTATGGGAACGTTTTGATGAGAGAGATCTATGTAATTGGGAGGTGTGGGGCATTCAATATCTCATTGAATTCTTTAAGTAATGCCTCCTGACCACTTACCTCTGGTCAGGAGCTATATTGGATAGTACCGGGAGCCAAGGAAGTGAAGTTAACGTGCCAGTAATACAGTTTTTATGGATCAAATGAGTTCCTTATTGACGATCCGTCAATACCTAGATGGGATGAACCATAACATCTGCTGTGTCCAAGACTATTGACACTCCCACGGCTACCGCGACGACCGTGACAACCACGACGCCCGTGACAACCGCGTCAACCACGACGCCCGTGACCACCGCGACGCCCGTGACCACCGCGACGCCCGTGACAACCACGACGCCCGTGACCACCGTGACGCCCGTGACCACCGCGACGCCCGTGACCACCGCGACGCC
Organism: Stictocephala bisonia; assembly: GCA_035578905.1. Lineage (NCBI taxonomy): Eukaryota > Metazoa > Arthropoda > Insecta > Hemiptera > Membracidae > Stictocephala > Stictocephala bisonia. Next base: position 334,190 of record JAQJVL010000222.1, on the reverse strand, counting down.
CGTGACAACCACGACGCCCGTGACCACCGTGACGCCCGTGACCACCGCGACGCCCGTGACCACCGCGACGCCCGTGACAACCGCGTCAACCACGACGCCCGTGACCACCGCGACGCCCGTGACCACCGCGACGCCCGTGACAACCACGACGCCCGTGACCACCGTGACGCCCGTGACCACCGCGACGCCCGTGACCACCGCGACGCCCGTGACCACCGCAACGCCTATGACACCCGTGACACCTATGATCGTGGCGACTCCGGTGACTCTCATTGATTCCACCAGCACAAATACTCCAAATACTTCTTTCCAGGACATTTTGAGGGAGAATTCCGCGCTGAAGATAGAAGTGGAGAAGCTGCGCTCGGAGAAACAGGTCGTCCTCAACCACTCTGTAGAATCTGACCTGCGACTTCTCGAATATACCGACAAAATATTTCTTCCCCCTCAGTCTTTGTCAGTGAACGCCTCGGTCCGGCACCATAGCCCTCATAATCATAAGGAAGACTTGAGAGAGGCATTAGCTAAAATAATATCGCTAGAGGAAGAAATAAAGAGACTCCAGCACCCATGTGAAGTATGCGAGATTCTCAAAGACGAGACTAAGAACATGATAAACAGTTTGAGATGCTTGGAAGAGGAAAATAGAGCGCTAAAATGTACCATCGAGGCAAAAATTGCAAACCCTACCTATGGCCTCTCTTCTGCACCCCTTCTCAAGCTTCACAACACCTACGACGTGCTGAGAGAAGATAGTACTCAAGAGGAGGACGATGAAGGACATTTCGTCATGGTGTCAAAGAAAGGTAAAGCCAACCTTCAAGTAAAATCTAACAAAGCTACAAAGAAACAGCCTAAAGCAAGTCAAGTGCGATACTCCGTGACTAGAAAAGCTAAATCCATTCCCTTTAGATCTATCTCAGTCATCGGGGATAGCCACGCTCGTAGCGTAGCTGACGTCTTGAGAAAGCACATGGGAGACGGTGTATCAATCACCGGATTCTGCAAGCCGGGAGGTCGCCTGCTGAACATTGAACCCACTTCCCCGCCACCAGAGGGCCACTGCTATGTGGTAATCGCAGGAACCAACGATGTCGGTGCCGGGAACGTGGGCTTAGTCTTTGCACATCTGGAAAAAGTCCTCCAAACATGTAAGAAGTCATCCAGAGTCCTCCTGGTGCCTCTACCGACAAGATACGATCTCCACCGTAGCAGCCCCATCCACGAAGCAGTCGATCTCATCAACGGATTCATGGCTGAGCTGAGCTTCCGTCACCAGGGAGTGGAGTTGCTGGATACTGGCAGCATCCACAGACACCACCACACCTCCCACGGTCTCCATTTCAACGGGAGTGGTAAACGTCAGTTAGCTAGACTCGTGGTAGAGACACTGGCCAACATGTCACCGCCATCAACGCACTACAACCCAGTAACGAGGCAAACAGCTACTAGAATTGGGAAAACGCCACGGCCTATACCCGTCGACTCGTATGACGATACTATTCATGCAACGAAACGAGAAATGAAAAATATGCCCGGTCCACAGCCCATTTTAAACCTCCCACAACGCTCATTTGCCGGTCCCATCACCCTGCCCTATGAGACATATGCCGAGGCCGCCGCACGACCGTTCAGCGCCCTGAACTCGCCAAGCAACCATCAAATTATAACTCCTAGTTATTCAAAAAATTGTATTAATGTTTTTTTAGACAAGGCCACTCCAACAACCAATTAAAATTAAATCATGTGAATCACCCAGTGCACTCACTAAACATTTTGCATCAAAATTCACAATGGGCGACCAACAAACTAGACGAGCTCTCTATCATGTGTGATGAACTGCAGCCTCACGTTTTCATTGTAACCGAAAACGGTTTTAACAATGATAACATCTCCTTATGTAGACTTAACAACTATAATCTGGCTAGTTATTATTGCCGTCAAAACCACACAGGAGGAGGTATCGCCATATTTATAAAAAACAATTTTAAGTCTAACAATATTAAATTAAAACAATCTTTAGACAAAGATTTTGAAACAGTTGGCATTAAATTACCCTCTGAACACTCATACATATCAGTCATTGGCATTTATAGGTCTCCCAGTGGGAATATAAATAACTTTTTTCTAAATTTCGAGTCACTTCTGGTCGAATTGACAACAAAAAATTCACCTTTTGTTTTAATGGGGGACTTTAATATAGATATACTTGATTCTAACAATTATCTGACAAAACGATTCTCTGATTGTTTAAAGACCTTTGGTCTAAAGTGGCTAATAAACTCTCCTACGAGAATTACAGCCACTACTGAAACTGCAATAGATAATGTAATCACGAACATACCTGACACTGTGGTGTCTGTGGTCAACACAGCAGTAGCTGACCGTTGCGGCCAACTTGCTACTATTTTGGGTCATTATCATCAAGATAATAGTCCTGCCCCCCGGGAGATAAGAGACACAAGGCCTTCCAATATCAGTCATCTTAACTCACTGCTATCAAAGGAAGATTGGACATTTTTAAATGCCGATGAAGACTGCGAAAGTCAATTTTCTAAATTCGACGATGCTTTCAATTTTTACGTTAATACTTGTTGCCCTTTAAGAACTAAAAAAGCCAAGCTAGCTAAAAAAGTTGGCTCTTGGATCACAAAAGGAATATTAATTTCCAGACAAAAATTGAGGTTTTTTTGGAAAATTTCAAAAACCTCTGTCGATTTGGAATTTCAAAACTTTTTTAAAGAGTATAAAAAAATATACAAAAAAGTCATAGTTGCAGCAAAGGCTTATGACGTTCGAAAAAAACTCATAAAGTCCAAAACATTTTCCAAAACTGCGTGGGGTATCATAAATTCACAAAGACAACAAAAAGAACAAGAAAATATTGAATTAAAAATCAATGAGGATTTAATCACAGACGCCAGGCTTGTGGCGGATGTTTTTAATGACTTCTTTTCCTCAGTTGCTCAGCCCTTTCAGGGTCCCGAGCCTATGTCTCCTCTTCGTGGCAACAGCCCGACGTCTTCAATGGTGTTGAGGCCGGCTACGGAAGAGGAACTTGACAAAATAATTAAGAGTGTACCCTCCAAAAAAACTAACGACATAAATATCATTTCTATATGGCTCATCAAGAAAGTCTCCAAATACTTACTGAAGCCTCTAACACACATTATCAATCTTTCTTTCTCAGCAGGCTGCTTCCCATCAAGGCTTAAATTAGCCAAGGTGATACCTATTTTCAAAAAAAACGACAGGAATGATATAAACAATTTCAGACCTGTATCGATTCTTCCTTCTCTGAGCAAAATTTTCGAAAAAATATTCTTAAATCGCATGTCAGGGTACTTGGAAAAACACAATCTCCTCGCGGATGAACAGTTTGGGTTTAGAGAAGGTAGATCCACAATAGACGCTGTAGTAAGCCTCGTTACAGAGGTAGTGGAGAAATTGGAGAGGCGGGAATCCACTTTGGGTGTGTTCATTGACCTCTCTAAAGCGTTCGACTGTGTTGACCACAGCATACTGCTTCACAAACTACATCACTTCGGCATTCGAGGAGTACCACTCTCGTGGATCAAATCATACCTATCAGGTCGAACTCAAAGGGTTCAGGTAGCAAACCAACTGTCGAAGTCAAATCAAATGAAATTTGGGGTCCCTCAGGGATCTATTCTTAGTCCTCTCCTTTTCTTAGTTCACATAAACGATTTATCTTCAGCACTACGACACGCGAAACTCGTGCAGTATGCTGATGACACGAATCTCTGCTTCAGTGACAAATCAAAATCAGACTTGGAAATTCAAACATTCACTGACTTAAATAATGTAATGCAGTATTTTAATAATATAAATCTAAAAGTCAATCTCAAAAAATCGAATTACATCAGTTTTAACTTACGCCAAACCGACTTAGACGGTACTCTAACCATTATGTTGTCAGAAACTGAACTTGAAGAAGTCCAATCAACTAAATTTCTTGGAATATACCTGGAACAAAGCTTATCCTGGAACGATCACACAAACAAGATCTGTTCTAAATTAGCATCAAGTATATATTGTTTGAGATATTTGTCCAAATACTGCCCGATTGAAATTCTTATGACGGCGTATTATGGGATCATATACCCACATCTATCCTATGGGGTGATACTGTGGGGTGGATGCTCAAATAGAGAATTTTTGCGAATATTCAGACTGCAGAAAAAAGCAGTACGAATTATTTTAAAATTAAAAAGCAGAGATTCGTGCAGAACTGCATTTCAGAATCTAAAACTGTTGACCCTGCCCTGCATTTATATATTGGAAACAATCACTTACTGCATGACCAAATGCACTCTAACTAGAGGCACCGACATACACGGACACAACACCAGAGGCAGGGAAACCTACCGAACTGGGCAACACAGGACGGTGGTTTTTCGAACATCTTCCTTCTCAGGCCGGTGTTCGATTAATCAACAGTCTACCCAATGAATTCAAATGTGCACAGGTGCCCAAGGCATTGAAGGCTCGTCTTAAAAACGTACTTATATCAAACGCTTTCTACAGCGTGGACGAGTTCCTTGCACATAACTGGGAGACCTAGTAATGCCAAATGACCCTCAAATATTGGCATGGCACAGGGAGGTGGAGTGGCCGCTATCTATTTATTTAGTTATGTATTTATTTATTTTAGTTTTAATATTTTAACCCAGTTTAAATGAGAGCGTGAATGTAAGACAGTTTGTATGTTTGTATGAACCTATTTATTTAGTTATATATTTATTATTTAGTTTCAGAATTTTAATCTAGTATAAATGAGAGAGTGAATGTAAGACATCTTGTATGTTTGTATGCACCGTTTTTAAGATTGTATGTATAGGATAGGTTATTTTTATTATTTATTATTAATATTGACTATTGCGATGCAATTCATGTAATTGTCTTCATGCAATAAAACATTTGAATTTGAATTTGAACCTCCCTCTTAGGAAACGGACACTGTTGAATCGCTTTCCAACTGGTGTGGGCACATGTAACTATTAAAAATATAAATCTATTTATTACTATAAAATACCCAATTGTATTACTTAGCCTATTTCAAACGTGTTCATTTCATTTGTTTTTGTTTGACAGCATAAGATTAAACTCTTAATACATCAATATGATAATGTCAAACATAAAAAATAAACATTTTAATTTATTTACGAAACAGTTGTTATTAATTTAATAAAATCAACCCAATGTCATTCTAATGGAAAAAAGAAATGTTTAGGGGCTGTTTGTACCCTTAAGGAATGGAATTAAAAAAAAATCCTTTCTTAGTGGGTCCCTTCCATACTAAAGCTAACTTAATTTAAAATTTCGTGTAAATCCATTCTGTGGTATTTGAGATTTCGTGATGAGTGAGTCAGTAATATTTGGCTTATATATATACCAGGGGGTAAAAACCGGTACTAACGGTAAAAATATATATACCAGGGGACACCACTGCACGCTTCTCGTACCTACCCCGACTTCCGCTGCGCTCGATACACCTAGGCCTCAGTATGTGACTTTTGGTTATAAATAAGTTGATTAACTGTATAACAACATCACAATATTGATTTTATTTACATTATCTCAACTACAGTACATACGTTTTACCCCCAATAGTATCAACTAGGGGACATCTCTGCACGCTTCGCGTGCCAACCCCATCACTCGCTGCGCTCATTCACCTTGGCAGAGGTCCGTGAATTTTCACTACAAATAATATTAGGTTAACTGTATAACGTAAAATCACAATATTAAATGTATTTACAATATCTCACTCACATTACTTGCGTTGCTACCTACTTCTAAGTATAAACACCCAATGATATTTCTGAGCCTATTTTAAACGTGTTCATTACATCCTTCCCTGGTTTATCGTTATGAAATATATAACCTCACTAATAAAAACACCATTTTTTACATTCCAACAGCTGTTAAAACGTTTTATAAATCATTAATTACATTTGAACAACTGTTCTGTTCAGTTCATTTAAATCTCTCCTCATGTTATTCTTACGGCCAAAAAACGTACTTTGAGGGCTTCCCATGTCCGTTAGGGTGAAAATATTTTAGAATTGAGACCTTTTTTGCACAAATACGAACAGAGGTAAATTTTTTGACACCTCAATCGTTTAAATTGATCAAGAAATAAGGAAGGAGTTGCGTTGACAAAAAACTGTTTCACGTATTATATACAGGGTGGGGCAAAAGTCTGGAATATATTTATTAATTTAAAAACCACTGAAAGAAATGTAATGAAACTTTGCAGTTATGTACATGTCCCTATACCAAACATTTAGACATATTTTACTTGTTTTTCGCATAGCCAGGTCTTAAAGGAAGTCTTAAAACTTTTAAATGTAAGCCTACCTCGAGTTATACCTCATTTTAAATGTTTTTGTTTGTAAAATACACAAGTGCAAATCTGAGGTCAAAAGAGTGACCCATGCACAAAATACAGCGATTCAAAGAATGCAATGTCATATTACTGATTCTTCTCAGTTATAAGGCTATTTATTTAACAGTTTCAGGTCCATGTTGCTAATTATGTTGTTGATTCTGAACAATTGTAACAAGCGACTGCTTTATAAAAATAGCTATGCTATTTAATTAAGATAGAAATTATAAAAAATATATAAAACACTTTTTACAGTAGGTTTACTTAACATGGTTTAAAAATATTATTATATTAATTTGTTACTTATTTTTTGCAAAATTTAATTTCTCATAGTTAGATAAATTATAACTCTACGCAGCAATAGATAATAACTATTTTACCTTTGTCTTAAGTTAGTTATATGACATGAAATCCTTTGAGAGGTTATATTTTCTGACTGGGTCGTCCTTTGACCTCAGGTTTGCATTCTTGTTTTTCAAACATAGACCTTTAAAATAAGGTATGACTCGAGGTAAGCTTACATTTAAAATTTTTAAGACTTCCTTCATGGGTCATCATCTAGCTGTGCGAAAAACAAGAAAAATATGACTAAATATGTTGTATAGGGACATAGTTTCATTACATTTCTTTCAATGGCTTAAAATTGATAAATATATTCCAGACGTTTGCCAAATCCTGTGTAAGGATATCCAATAGTATTACCACAGTATAAAACACCACTGTGGTATTACTTGGTCTATTTCAAACGAGTTCATTTCATTTGTTTTTGTTTAACATCTGAAGATTAAACTCTTTAGAATAATTTGAAACATACAAAATAAACATACTTATTTACTAACAAAATACCTGCTATTAATTTACTAAAATCAACCCAATGTTATTTTTCTGGAAAAATGAAATTTTTGAGGGACTGTTTGTACTCCTTAGAAATGGAATTTCGAAAACTCCTTTCTTAGTGGGTCCCTTCGATACTAAAGCTATCTTCCTTTAAAATTTAGTGTGAATCCATTCGGTGGTTTTTGAGATTTCGTGATGAGTGAATGAGTCAGTGGTATTTGACTTTATATATAGATTACTTAAATTCCCTTGGTAGAGAGTAGGGAGCTAAATGAGTCCGCTGTAATGGACTTCTTATCTATTCACCGTAAGACCAATGTTAAACGGATAAGCTGATTTTTTACGTATTTATCCAATACAATTGTGTTTGTTATGACATTTTATCATGGAAAAAGTTAACTGTTTTTTTTTAATTGTATACTTTAACGTTTGTTAAAATTCGTTCTAATATAAAAAAACTGGCCGAAAACACCAATAATTAAGCGACATTTTGTTTGATTCTACAATTTTCCAACGTTTAAATCGTTAAAATTAGATAATGAACAAATGCTTCAAAGGACTATCAGAGGAACTATGCTTTCATTGATTTGAGAAAATTTCAAATTGGCCTTATGGATGATAGATTTGTGCTTGTCTAGAGTCATCAGAATTCTGTATCACACCCTTAACGCAAAATTTCAATTGAATTCATGTTAAGTGTACTTTTTCATAGATGATTCATTTTGAAAACAATACTAGACACGAATATTAAAAATTTATTTACAACAGAACGCCTTTCCTCGCTAATATCTCAAAGATACCATTTTGACAAAAACTCTGCTGTCAAAAGTGTTGTCACCTGTTTTTTGTTGCGCTGAGATAGACGATGCTCCTTTCATACTGACCAACCATATGCAAAGCATCTGCCGTTGCACAAAGCGTGTTCCAGATCCGCAATATTGGGACTAACGGTATGGTAAGTGGTCGTGTGCACATTTTGTTTCCAGGCACCGACACAATGGCCGGACTAGGTTACTGGAATATATCTCCAAAGTGGGTACCGCGGGCCATCACGATTCCCCACAACACCGGCGCGAAAGGGGCGTGCGAGTGACACTGCAAACATTGGACACCGTACACGATATACTACGTGCACAATTTACCGTGTAAGTACAAAGTTGTTCTTGTCCTGTATTAACAATGTTATCAAGACATATTTTATAACATAATTTCTTTAAAATGGTGAAATCCCCTTAAAAATTGAGATATGAGTGAGGTTATACAAATGTTGATATTCTATAATTCACAACCCCCCCCCCCCCCCCCAAGTTTGGTGCTGACCCACCCGCCCACCCATAAACGTACAGGCTTGATCTGAGCATGAATATTTTTTATATATAAGCCATAAACACGACCTTTGAATCTTGTCTGTTCATTTACAAGACAAAGATATTACACAAAGAAATTCACTAATAGCCAAGTAGTAAGTGTTTGTTTTGTATTCCTGAAAATTACAGCTACGATCCTTTTCAGATCATTTCTAAACGTTCCGAAAATAGTTGGAGAGATTATCAACATTTAATGCAACATTTGCGAATTGTTGAGGGTTTTCAGTAGATACTGTTTTGAGTGCCGCCGGTTTCTGTTCGTTTTTATCGACATGAATGCTATGTTTTAAATACTAATAGGCTGTACATGTATATTGTAAGTAAGCAAAACTATTTGTAAGTACGCCTAAATGTAGAAGCAGCATTAAAAAAAATTGTATTCTTGGTTTACTATATTCACTTACCTTTTAGGATAAACCTTAGACCTCGAGGTAATGATTTGCTACCAAATTTCGTAAATATTTGGGACATACTTTTAAAAATTTAGAATAATAAGTCTAACTTTTAAAGTTTATAAAAATTACTTTCTGTTACTTTTACTCCTTTACTTTTTTCTATTAAAGAGGTCATCCTTACCCATCCTGGTCTGATTTTTATGTTTAAGACGTTGCTCCTTCTTATCCAAGTGTGATTTTATGTTTTTAAGATGTCGTACGTACTTATCCTGGTGTGAATTCTGTTTGAAGAGGTCATCCTTACCCATCCTGGTCTGATTTTTATGTTTAAGACGTTGCTTCTTCTTATCCAGGTGTGATTTTATGTTTTTAAGATGTCGTCCGTACTTATCCTGGTGTGAATTCTGTTTGAAGAGGCCATCCTTACCCATCCTGGACTGATTTTTATGTTTAAGACGTTGCTCCTTCTTATCCAGGTGTGAGTTTATGTTTTTAAGATGTCGTCCGTACTTGTCCTGGTGTGAATTCTGTTTGAAGAGGTCATCCTTACCCATCCTGGTCTGATTTTTATGTTTAAGACGTTGCTCCTTCTTATCCAGGTGTGATTTTATGTTTTTAAGATGTCGTCCGTACTTATTCTGGTGTGAATTCTGTTTGAAGAGGTCATCCTTACCCATCCTGGTCTGATTTTTATGTTTAAGACGTTGCTCCTTCTTATCCAGGTGCGATTTTATGTTTTTAAGATGTCGTCCGTACTTATCCTGGTGTTAATTCTGTTTGAAGAGGTCATCCTTACCCATCCTGGTCTGATTTTTATGTTTAAGACGTTGCTCCTTCTTATCTAGGTGTGATTTTATGTTTTTAAGATGACGTCCGTACTTATCCTTGTGTGTGATTCTCTAACTGATACGATTTCGCTGTTAGCGGTAATTTTATTTCCCAAGAGGCCAGCACTGAATTCTCATTAAAGTAATCTTGGCAAGGAATTTGTTGGGAATATATCTAAAGGACTGACAACGTTACTCAAGTAAGTTGATGCTATAAAATGTAGATTGTTTAAAGTCATAACGTCGAGCGAAAAGGTAAACACACGCCTGAAGCCAGGACAAACTTTTATCAAAATAATCATTAAAAAAATTGTAAAAAATATTGACGCAAAAGTTTTTCTTGAGAATAATTTTAATATTTCTTTCGCCAAAATGTATATACAGGCGAAATCCCATAAAGAACGTGTATCCCTTGTTGCTCTGCACTACACGTCTCATTGACACAATCTTCTCTATCTACATCGCATACTGGTAGTTACAGACTGAATGAGCGTGGATTCGTCCAGCGTACAAGGCGTGCGTAACACGTAGTATCTAAAATAATGAAGGCGCTTTTATCATTATTACGACAACTAACATATGTAACCTAACGAATGTATGTAGTACACATTTAAAATTAAACACAAACTAATATTTTAAAGTTTTGTATACTTTATAAACGTACAAAACGTTTTATTTCTAAGTCAAATAAAGAACTTTATGTGTATTTCAACTGTAAACCCTTGTTGCATGTTTATGTGGAACTGAAATGTTCACGTAATGTTCCTTGATAAACACAGTAAGTTATTTTTAAGTAATATTATAATATTAAATTGTTACACTAACATGACGTGTCCTTAAACATAGTAGACTACGGAGTTTTTTCACGACACGATATAATAATTTAGATATAAAAATGTTTAGTTGAAAAATAAGTAGTAAAGTTGTACAGGGTTGATTTTCAGAAATAATTAAATAATATTCAGTGGTTTGTTAAACAATGTATCAATTTAAAAAAGTGTTGCTATCTGTAAAAAAAATGCCTTATATAGAAAATACTTAATAATGATATTATTATCATGCGACTTAATAGCCCGGTGTGCCCGCTATAATACAGCCTGTAGAACGCCTGCGAACCAGCGTTAGGCGAGGGGCCACGTTCATTCCAGTCTGTAACTATAGTCGACTAAAACTTTAGCACTACAATGACAAATGTACATTTGACGTAATTATTCAAAAGATATCAAATGCATCACAGACGAAACATGAAATCACGAATCCATTTTAAATAATGAATTCCAAACATAGCGCATCGAGTCCCTGCTGTATATATGTGCATACTAACGTGACCGAGTTATTCATCGGTATTTATGAGGCCTATCACAATCAATGTTTGTTTGCAAAGGGAAATGCATTCATTATGCATGCAACTAGCTTGCTGCAATTCCAAATGTTGGCTTCATTTGGCATTGGAAATATTTCATTTCTCCCTCTTGAGACGTGTGCCGGGAATTTTAAAGAATCAATGTTAGACTAATGCTGACAAGCTTTATATTTTAACCAAATACGTTAATCGTATTTCCTTACAATTAGTTTTTTTTTTTTTTTTAGATTTAAATATAATGACTCTCAATACGTAATGGGCTGAGCCAAGAATACAATTCTTGTATGATTTTTGAACTTTTATTTATTACAAAACATATTAGAGGGTGTTTAAATTTATAACTAGTGTTAATTTAAAATTAATCGATTTCTTGTACTGATTTTATTTAAAGAACACATACACAAATTACTAATATGCAATCTTTTCAACATATTGTAAAAGTCCAAATAAGTTATCTCTACGTTAGGGTGGGGGGCAGTCGGCCATTTTGGATCAAATCTCCATAACACCAATTTTAAATGCTAATTTTTAGCCGATATTTTAGGGATTTCCAATAAAATTATGTTTGATATATTTGTATTGAAAATTATATTGTGCGTATTGTAATGGGAAATGTTTGCTGCGTTGCGTATTTTCTTTTTTTTTTATTGTTAGTGGTACACTTAACCTACATAAAAATGTCCTGACTAAACAAATATCGAAATAAAAAAACAGGAAATTGAAAAAACCAAAATACAATAAATCAACAATAAGCACTTATTGTCAAAATTTGACTCAATGTTAGTATTTATAAAGTATCCTCTTCAATCTGGTATGAAATTATTGTACTTAAAAAGTAACATCATAATAACATAAATTAGATATGTATTTGATGTACAAACGAATCATGCAAAACTATAATTGCAAAGTATAACTTACTACTTATACAGACGAGGGGTCACAAGAGCGGTCACCCGTGATTTGTGAACAGCGGTCTTGTTGGTTTAGTAAAACATGTTGACCTGCACCTCATCTCATCCTGCCTCGAGTTATTCATGTTGAAACCATAATTGATCCATAGATCACTTCGCGTTCGACAGTTCTACTCGCTTCGGAACGGTCGTGTTCACGGGCCGGTGTGTTCGCCGACCGAACGGCGTCGTGATGATTCTATTCTCCAAGCCTCAATAAATAACCAAGCATATATGTTAATTTCAGATCGCACCGCACGCACAATCTAGAATCTACTAAATCACGTTCAGTCACCGCTGCTAATAAGCTTTTCGCAACTGAGATCTTCTTCGGCTCCAAAGAACAAAAGGTACTTTCGTACTTTGACTGCTTTTCATGTCACCATACTACATCGGCAGTTAGGTCTTGTGCATGAATTAGGGGCTTGTAATGTTTGTAATCAGTTTAATTCCTACTGATGGAATAGGATATTAAACAACAAATCATGCTGCAGTTGTTAACAATTACAATTAGTAACAGATTACATTCAGCTACTGAAATAGCATGTGATAGCTAAGTTTACGTGCAGTTATTGTCAGAAAACGTTATTACGGCAGTTGTTTTGGAACATTTTGTGGTTGTTACAATTCATCTACTGTAAATTCTAATAAGAATTAGAATTATTCTAGTTTTTATAAATTCTAGTTGTTCGAAATTATCTACAACAAAGGAGACGTACACAGATATACATAGCAACTAAAAGCAAAAGGAGCTATACATAAAGTTGTTTGTAATATAGTTTTATTGCAGGTTAATATGATGTTGTTGTTATAGAGAATGTTATTGAAGGAGAAGATTGAAACTGCTTACAGAATCCTTGGAGGTTAAGTATTTACCTTAGATATTCGAGATAAAGAGAATCGAGCACAATTCTTAAGAGGGCGTAGATACACGACGAATTATGTAAATGAGATATGTTTACTCTTGGAAAAGGCTAATTATGAATATTCCACCACCCGAATCAATCAATCTAAAAGTAGTGGCGTGTTTCTGATGTTGCAGGCTATAATTGAGCCTCACAGGCTTGAGTCACAGGTCCATTTTAAAGTTGTGTAAATCCACGCTTAGAATGAGTCCAGTGGCCGAATGCTGATGATGTCGCTCAGGAGGACGCACAGTGTAACAACCTATTGACACCAATCATCAAAATGGCTTTCTACCAAAGGAGCTGGATGATACAGTTCACCCCCTACTGTACTGGGACACATATGCAACCGTCAATAGAGGGATCTACTTATATGTGTATATCAGTAGTCATTCATTCTAGTATTCACAGAAGGAGTTATTGTTAGAGTTTAGCTGTTACAAATCACCTCCTGTAAAGGTTTATGTCCAGCTATTCACAGATGCTATTCATTTCTGGATAGAACGATTAACGTCATCTAAGTATTGTGGTCCTCGGGCCAATGTATTAGGCTTAGACTTTGTCTTATTAACCTGGCCCTCTAAAACAATAAAAGGGTTCAACCTCAATGAGTCGTAAAACTTTAGGGCGAACAAAACTGAACAGCCCCCATATTGTTGTTGATCGCTGTTGGACGTGTTGAAATGCCACTTCGCGGTCAATAAACCGAACTTGTTGGTTCTCAACTCGAAGTGAAGTGTTCGAACTTTGAAAGTAAAAGTAACATTAGATAGCTTTCATGTATCCCATCAACGTGAAACGATAATTGTACAAAATAACGTTTAGAAACGTAATAAACATGTAAGTACAGACTATAACACGTTCAAATGGTTGTAAAGTATGAAACAAGAATCGTTCGTGTAACTTTATTAACGGGTACACTTGAAGATTCAATTTATGATCAAGTTTCAATTTATGAATATTAGGAAACATATTACAAGAAGACTCTCGTATTTTTATTTTATGAACTAATCACTAAAAAGGGCCACAAAAGAGGACTGGGGGCTGAAATTGGCCTCAATTTAAAGTTAAACCCTGCAAGAATAACAAGGCGTAACAAGTAGTTAAGGGATTTATTACGACGTTGACTGAGTTATAAGTAAAACAAACTGCCCCGGATGCCCTGTGTGCCTATGCTAAAAAGCGATGACCGTTGAATAAAATTACCATAGCAAAGGTTGCTTTGGGCAAACTACGCTCACCGCGAAACAGGAGTACTTGCCTGCGGGAGAGGTGATGTCACGCGAGATAAAAGGTGGAAACCCAATGACGGAAACGTCGAAAATAAGTATTGGAAGAAAAAATCAATAGTTCAAATCAGGCTTGGATATAAATCAGCTAAAAGAAAATTCGGATTTTTTTTTAAACGGAATCCAAAATTTTAACAATAAAGTTCAATCTATATCAATAAATATTGTCGGATATCAGAAGTTTTTTTAAGATAGGTCATTCATTTCTTTCATAAAGAATGCTAGGATTTTGTACCACTTAATTCCACTTTCTTGACTGTTGCGTTTCTATTAATGAGTTCTTATGAAGTCACTTCAGGTCTCTCAATGAACTATAGCATTCGGACGAAACAACAAACACTATTAAATGTTCAGTAATAACTACAATAACCGTAGATTTACAGCTATAAAAATGTAACTTTAATGTAAATCCTTCCACCTTATTAAGCACGTACCATGTGATAACCCTCCCACCCAAAAACTCACGTACGTAGTGAGAACCCTCCCACCCAAAAATTCACGTACTTAGTGATAACTCTTCAACTCACCTATGCATGTATGATGTGATAACCCTCCCACCCAACTATGCACGTGCGATGTGATAACCCACCCACCAACGTATTCTCGTACGATGTGATAACCGTCCGACTAATCCCTACAACAAGGTTCCTTAGAGCCGTAGGTAGACACGTGACAATCTGCGTTGTACCAAGATAAACATTAAAAGTAAGATGTATATTACGTGTCATCATTAAATATATGTTATGTGCTGACATATCACTACAAACCACGCTCTCTATGTCACCATGGGTGATTTAACAAAATTGATAACATGATGTTCCGAGGATACTATACATCTTCCTGTTTTTATCTATAAATTATCTATAAACATGAATACAATGATCGGTTTTAAGTTAAATAGATTAAGCTATTAAGTATATTTCAGTTAATATGATGTTAAAGAGGAATGAATCCACTTCATTAGTTGGAGAGACGACTGTTTTACGGCCAAAATTGATTGCACCAGTCGTGATTTTGATGGCTCAATCAATCCACGTTTAAACCCTGGATGGGAGCTTCAAAATGAGCCGCTCTCCAAACATTTAGAGAGGGGACTAAAAATAAACGGTTTGAATGATAACAAACTAACACGGAGGGCGTAGGGGAACAAATGGTAGCGCCGCGACCGGAGAAAAACAACACGAGGGGAGGATCTGCCCTGACGGAGTACAGCTGGTGGTAAATGTATACTGAAATAGTGCTTTGGCCACAAAGATGAAGCAGCGACATATGAATTCACTCAGGAAGAGATCAAGGCGTCACAGAAAGTATGAGATGGAACATATGGATTTATGGTGCCCCTTGAATGAGATAGTCGTAGATGTGAGGCTTCAATCTACGGGTATCAGAGTAAATATAACGTCACAGTCTTTAACATATCTCTCCAATATAACGTTGTACGGTGCTAACCACGATAAATTGATATTTACATACTAGACAAATCCTAGTAAAGTATCTAATCTAAAAATAACTACCATAATAAACATTTTATAGTTATTATGGTGATCGGGTTCTGTAAACCACATAAAGAATACTTCATAAGTTCATTTCGTTTGAGGATAGTAAACGGAGTACACCAAAATTAACCACAATAATATTTGTACGATTTGTACTTGTATTTTAGTAAATTTATGTTTGTGACGTTCACCTTATATGTAAATATATCCAGTAATTTTTAATTGATGTATGTATGCTCACGGTCTATAATCAAATACACCGACATTGCTGGCGTGGTGGCTTAGATTATTAAAACAAAATTACAATATACTTATTTGAAAATACTAAATCATCTTTATAACCAGTTGCAATGGTTTAGCGATGCTAAAAATACAGAGCTTAAAGTCTACCTTAATAACAAAATAAATGACGGTACGAGCCTGTGCAGCATCTTAACTAAATTTCCTAATCTTTAAATACGTAACAAAGTAATGAATAATTCATATTTAAATTCATAAATAACAGGTAAGACCTTTTTTAAATTAAACATAGATGTGACATGATTAGTAACACAAAAAATTTACAAAGTCCATTCGAATCTACATCTGTTCTCTCAGTCTGTACTTCACTCCTTGGATAAAGTTCACGGAAAACATGCAGGCACATACGTACTGGCGCATGGCTTTCAACAACCTATCCACAAACATTTCAGCTATTGCCTTTTTTAATGCTTACAGACTATAAATTTCACTGCTTATTAATTAAAAAAAATAGTACAACAAAAAGGGACCTTCGCTATAGCGTAAAATAAATGCTCTACAAGATAGGCTGACATAGAGACACAAAAATAATGGTTGCGGCAGGAAGCATATATAGAATAAATAAATGTAATTGAACAATTTCCTCAAATAAAAGTATTCCATATCATATTAAACCACAAAAAATCGAATCGCGATCATATTGAGTACTTTCTAAATATTTTGGCAATATGTCCACCCACACAGGTCACTTAGCGGGGGCTTGACACTAAAATGTTGTTCACTCCACTTAACTTGAAAATCACTCGTCATTTGTGCAAAATAATACTTAAAGCCGATTCGCTAAGTGACTAAGAACATAATGTGGCCAAATTGTAACATTATGTTAATTATGATTTTCTGGATCTGAGTATGTTTGTTATCACTCAGTTAAGATGGTACTTTTCTGTTTCCTATATTGCCCTCCTCTTGTTTCCTTTTCGTCATTTCCTTTACGTATTCTTTCTATTTTTCTTTTCGTTATAATTTATCACTCCCCGTAACGTATGACATTCAAAACATTCACGCGACTCTACTGTTCCAGGAGCGTACATTTTAACACAAATCCTTGGCAGAATCTTTAAGCGAAATTTTTCAATGGTCTTTACAATGATACTGAAAATTGAGTGTACCATAATCATATATACTCGTATATACTATCGGAAAACGTTTATACTAAGTTTAGGATCAGCTATCGGGTAAGAGGCACGTAAACCTATCCCACCCAACATAACCTATCTTAAATTCAGTTAGCTTTTCCCAAAATTAACCAATATTGGATAGAATCCATATATATAATACGTGAAGCCGGTCGTTTGTTAACGCTACTCCAACCTTATTTCTTGATCAATTTTAACTATTGAGGTGTCAAAAAAATTGCCTCTATTCCGAGTTGTGCAATAAGGTCTTCATTGTTCAATATTCTTACCCTGAAGGGCACGTGAAGCTCTCAAAGTACGTTCTTCAGCCGAAGGAATAACATGGAGAGAGACTTAAGTTGGCCCAAATCAACAGCTGTTCAAATTTACATAATGATTTGTAAGGAATTTGAATTGTTCTTGAAATGTAAATAACTATGTTTACAATACTGTGAATGTATATATGTATCTTAATGTTTGAGAGATTAAGTTGGATCGATTCAAGGAAGTTTTGTTTAATCAATAATATACAAAAGCAAATGCATGTATGTCTGTAATCATCGCTGATAAATAAAATAAATTAAATTAAAAATTCATAAGGGAATAACATTTGGGTGTTTATGTTTAGAATGTAAATGGGTTGCTAATCAAATGCAATGAGTGACCTACGGTGTAAATATGATTTTGTCATACAGTTTAACCACTAATAGTTTAAGTCAAATGTCACATGCCGAGGGCAAAGGCTGAGATCTCAAGAACGCAGCGAGGTTGTTCTCTAGTATACTTTAATAATTGTGACCCTTTTATAAAAATTGTTTTGGATATCTTACATTAAAACACTGCAATATAAAGTAGATCCATTGTTACATAATTCGTGTGTGGGCTCGATCTGGCGGCGACCTCCATAAACTAGCGGTCGACACTTAACACTTAGCACACAACATACATATTCAGGCCGGTTTTACGAGCGGCCGTAACACCGTCAATGCGCCGCGGCTGCATACTCTCCTCTGTTGAGACGGCGCGCCGTTTACTACGTACTTACATGAATGCAAAAACTACAGTTTTCACCGACGAAATGTGCTTGTGCATAACTGCATGCCGGTCACTCGGGGACATACATACAGTATCTGAATAGATAATACATTCAGTTACTGCCACACATAGCATGTAACACTGACTTACTGTAACTTAATAATAATTAGATTTAGCTGGCAGTCACATAAATGTTTCATTAGGCCTGAGTATTGACAAAAAAAGAAACAGAGGTTCTTTTATGTTGAAGATGGAGCTGTATTGGTTTTTTGTATATAATTTTTTAAATAAAACAATTTAAACCAATAAAAACTTTTTAATAGTGAGGCCTTTCGATAGCAAGGCTATCATCGTCAGACACATCACAAAAAAATTTTTTTTTATTTGTGATGTGTCTGACGATGATAGCCTTGCTATCGAAAGGCCTCACTATTAAAAAGTTTTTATTGGTTTAAATTGTTTTATTTAAAAAATTATATAGAGGTTCTTTTCTTATGGCCACAGTGACAGCAACGCCTGATATTGGATTGCCACCAATGTAAATCTGTATTAATAATTAATAGAATTATCTTTGAGGGTTTAGACAGAAATAGGGGCAGTGACTGACAAGGGTGCTAACCCGGTCATACGCAAGGCGCAATGGATAACTAACTACAGTGACACCCATTCAGTACACTACCGGCTGTGACCTCTGTTTATTTCTTCTCGGTGGCTTGAAATAGAAATTGTTCCTATGACATAATTCAATCGCATGACGATTTTCATTATAAAATAATTCACTTGTATTTAATCACCTAAAATTCACGATTTGATTCCAGACTTTATCAATTATTACAGCAATACCCTGACATATATGTAACGAAATAAACTATACAAAACATCAACTGTTCTAAATTGGATATTATATTAATTAATAAAACTTAATATTATGACCAGCGCTGTGGCAACGACAACACACTCCTTATGATCACGATCAAAACACGATAGTTCTTTCAAATATGATCACTGATTTGGTGAAGAAACTGAAGTTGTCATAACCTAGTCAAAATACGCATGAAAATGGGGGTAAGCTGACAAAAACTTCAAAACAATAAAATGTAAAAAGTCCAAAGCGATAAAGCATGTGCTAAAAATTGTATTCAAGGTCAGATGTCGTAAAAAACTTTTATTTTGCAAATTTCTCGTAAACAGTGAGTTCACAAAAAAAGTTGTAGATCATACTATTATCTACAAAAATGATTTTTTTCCTATTATCCCACGAGTCAACGTTTTTTAAGATTGTAGTAATTTGACATTTTTGAAAGTTATTTTAGTCCTATTTCGAATGCAATAAACTATGTAACCTTACGTATTTTTTTCCGCTGAATCCGAATATGTTTGTTAAGAATCATTAAAAGTAGTTAGAATTTTTTTAATGCACATATTTAAACACATTATCAACATTCAATTCCTTTACATAATATGGCCTATTTTAAGACGAACTTGATCTATGGACTTTTGTTTAAAAATGCGCATTTTTTTTAGTTATGAATTTGTGTCGCTCCCTACAGTCTGTATACGGTAGGGTGGCGCACGGACCCGCCAGCTACCTGTGTCTGTCCTTTCCTCCCCCCGGCGCTCGCGGCTGTTTCCTTAATGAGTCACCAACTAGCCCCTCTAATAGAATTATTAACTTTTTTTACTTTCTCATAATATATCAATTTTAATAGAACATTTGTAAAGTACTAACAAAACTAAGAAAAGTTATATAAAACACAATGTGCTTTAATTCTAAATAATGGTCGAAAGTTATTTTTTAGCCGGAATACTGTATGATTTGTTAAATGTTTTACATTTCTCATACAACGTTATCATGATACGATATTATTTTAAGAGTACTTTGAAATAAGGTACGGTACTCTTGCCTTCTCCCATAGTCGTGCAGTGTGCAGATATGGGACATGGGACAACAAGACTGGTTAGGACATTGAACTTGTTGATGACTAACCGTAGTCTAATATGTGCGCTAATATTTTTCCGCGAAGGGGTTGGTGATTCACCACTCTTAGCAGTAATGGTTGTCCAGGGTGCCAGGGTAGTTTTCAGTTAGATGTGGATACTTGATGACTTGATGACGTCAGTGTCCAAGAACTAGTCATTAATCTGGCCCCTGGTGAATCGGATGACAGTGACTGGGATACCAGCGATGACGATGACGATCTGGGAGTGTCACCTCTAGAGTAATCAGGTAAAATAAAAAATAAAATCTATTTACCTAGAAAATTTTATCGGACGTAATATATATGATTACAAAAAGGGTATAAAAATATGATAATAGTATACAGTAAAACAAAATAATTATCTTCAAATTTACAGAGACTTTAAACGTTTTTTTTCTTTTTTAATATAAGTAGAGTATAATAAGATATTACTACTTCTTTATTAGTCATGACAATAAGGTTGCTATGATTGATGAATAGCGGGTACTGTAACATTTCAATGTATGCTTTAAAACATTTTAATGTCATTAGAACTAGTAATAAAATATAACGAATGGTAAAAAATTAACTGCAATCTTAAAATATTGTATATTGGTTTTAGCGCGATTTTGTTTTATTTCAGTGTCACACGGAAACAACATGGAAGATAAATGGAAAATGCTCAACTTCTGGACACTAAATACTTTGGCTTGAAGAAGATTACTAGGAGTATAAAATAATGTTGATTTATTAATCAAATAAACTGTAAAGTATGTAGTGTTGCCTATTTTGGCTGATTAAATAGTATGCGATAACATAGTTTTAAATTATTCTACCTTTTTTCAAAGAACTCTTAAAATAATATTGTATCAAGATTAGGGAATTATGAGAAATATAAAACATTTAACAAATCATACAGTATTCCGGCTAAAAAATAACTTTCGACCATTTCGTTATTTATAATCAAAGCACATCGTGTTTTATATCACTTTTCTTAGTTTTGTTAGTACTTTACAAATGTTCTATTAAAATTGATATATTATGAGAAAGTAAAAAAAGTTAATAATTCTATTAGAGGGGCTAGTTGGTGACTCATTATGGAAACAGCCGCGAGCGCCGGGGGGAGGAAAGGACAGACACAGGTAGCTGGCGGGTCCGTGCGCCACCCTACCGTATACAGACTGTAATGTGTGTTTAAGATGGGGGAGAGTACTGTCAGCGTCATACATGTGAAAGGGCTCATCAATCGATCACACACGACTGACGAAGGGCGAAGTGAGTGGGAGGGTGAGACACGTGTGTATGTCGCAATAATATAGAATTATGGGGAGGATCACACATAATATACATGTAGGGTGGTTGGAAGCAATCAACGTCATTCTTGAAGAACAATAATCTTTTACTAATATTTCAACCTTATAAAGATGAAAAACTGTACTCCTTGATGGTTAAATCATATGAAGGTATATAAAAAGAAAAAAAGAAAAAAATGGAATCTACTCTGCTAAGGTATTCGCAGAAGTCAATCAAATGTTTACAACGGTATTGAGACAGCCGCCCACTCATAAGCGTACGATGATAGATACTTATCCACCCATACATGTACAATAGTACTGACCCACTCACCCACCCATACACTTACGATAGTACTGAACCACTCACCCACCCATACACGTACAATAATACTGACCCACCCACACAACCATACACGTACAATGGTACTGGCCCGCTCACCCACCCATACACGTACAATAGTACTGACCCACCCACTCACCCACCCATACACGTGCAATAATACTTACCCACCCACCCACAAATACACGTTCAGTGGTATTGACGACCCGCCAACCCATACACGTACAATGGTATTGACTATCCCGCCCACCCATACATTTACAATGGTACTGACCCACGCACCCACTCATTAACGTGCAATGATTTTGACCCACCCGCCAACCTATACTCGTACAATGGTACTGTCCCACCCGCCCACCTATACACGTACTAAGGTACTGACCGGCCCACCCTCCCACCCATATACACACACGTACAATGGTATTGACCAATCCGCCCGCCTATAGGTCTACTTGTACAATGGTACGTGACATGATTATTTTACAATCGACGCATAAAATAATATAAATGTTTTTTTTTTTTTTTTTTTTTTTTCATATGAGAATTTAAAGGAAACTCTTAAGACCGTTCTAACAAAGTAGATAAAATAAATTAGAAGTCAAGAATATTAATTAGAGCAGAACAACGAAAACATTAAGGAGCAGAAAGATAATAAATCTTAAGAGTCAGCCTGTTACTAATTTGATTACTCAGGGGGTAACTGGCAGAGACAAAAGCACTCACGGCCTACCGCTGGTGAGAAGCACGGCTGCTGCACAGTAATTCAGTTTGTTTATTAAAGGCTCACGTCTTGTCGCAAAATGTACTGCAGTTGTTGAACACCAACGCCGCATGGAAATAAACTGCACACATCGTACGACTGTGCGTTTATACGGGTGCACTCCCTGCTTTGTGTGTCGGTTGGGGTAATGTAAGGTCCAATAGTACTTCGATATGCCGGTTTTGGTGAAGTTTGAGACATAATTAAATATCCCTAACTTTAATTAACTCGTTTTTCTAGTATTTTTCATTGTCATTCTGCTGAGCAGGGCTGCCACCAGAATCAATTTTAGACCAGAATCGATTTACCAGAACATAAAAAAAAAACAAAAAAAAACATGACATCTCCTTAGACGCAACATTTTATGCATGGTAGTCGAGTGGACGAGAGGACTAAATAACATTCCTAACTTCATAACATTAATAAAATATTTGTTCATTTCATTATTATTATTTATTATTTTTATTTTTGAGCTGCCTACTCAAGAACAGTAAAATGTTACCTAAGTACCAAATTTTCAGCATAGCTAACAAATTAACTTTCTTATCATTAACGAGAGGTCACATCCAACAGTGCAATAAATGGGAGTTGAATTATAACTGTGGTGTCGATTATTAGTTCTCCTGTTCGCCGTGCGAATAGTATTAGCAGCACCGTTGTCAGTCCCTCCCCTTACTCCCCTCCCAACTCACAAGCATAAACTTATTCATTATTAGTACAGTTTCATAAATATGTACATTTTTGTGATCTAGCTGTAACTGCTACGGGAAAGCCATAAAGAGACATCTGTTTTTCTCTATGTTGGGGATGGAGTCTAGGGGTTGATAAGCCGTCAATCCTTATCAGTCTGAGGGCGGGAGTTTAAGTGTCTGGGATATCTTTATGTTCACATGCACGCACGCTATCTCGGACTACTAAACAAACCAAAGTTGATGAGGCTGTAAAAAAAATTGCGTGATAGTAGAAATCCTGTAGCAATTCGATATGATTTTAACTAAGGATGCGATAAGATTCACAATACAGGTCACCTTACTGTTGACATATTGTACAATAAGAGGTCACCGGTGACAATTAATAAATTGGTCATACAACAACTGCTATTCGGTCGTAGGTAATCGATACATTACAGTATCACTAATCGGAAGGACTGCCTTGTGTAACTGTTGGCGTTCCCAAAATTCATTCCTAAAAATGTCATAGAAATGTTACAGATTCAAGCTTGTAAATTACCATTATGTCTACGGATTACAAGAAGTAAACGTAATATGTCAATGATTGACGCTTTAAAATATATATATATATTTTTTTTAATTTTACACGTTTTGTGTTTTATAAAATAGTTCAAGAATATGAGGTCGAATTTGAAGGAGGCATTTCACAACGTGTTTATTATGATTTTTGTGTTCAGATATACCTATTTCAAATTCTACACAAACAAAATTCTCCAAACTTTTTAAAGTTTCAAACTATACATTACTACATATTCTATATAATAATATGAGATCTAATTTAATGAACTGCTGGAAATGCAACATAAACGCCGGTTACACAAACAAAAAAGCTTATCCAAACCTTTTCACTGTTGAATCTTACAAATGAATTTATTGATGCAGTTAGGCTTATAAATAATCTTTGATTACGCATCAAATCAAACATATTTATGTGTAGTAAACAACAATATGTATTGTATTGCAAGAGTAAACTTTAAATTCTGGCATTCACACTACATTTGTTATGTCATTATTCCAATCAATCATTCAATGTCAGTCAACCAAATAAGTGGTCTCCCAGATAAATGTTAAATGCTAAAAACTCGCCGACATTATAGAGTGCCTGTAACACTAACATAGAAAAATGTAATACATTCTTAAATATTTCCCTTTGAAGGACATAATACTTCATTGATGTTAAATAATCACATTCTCCTAGAAGTTTCATAAAACGTATACTTCTAAACACCATAATGTTATATTGTTACACATCGATTGTAACCTCCTTGCCTCCAGGCTGAGGTGTGTGAAAAACATATCGATTCTCAGTATCGCAACACAATGTCGAACGTACAGACCGATTTTGTATATTTCCTTTGATCAAAATCGGGTAAAACGAAAAACAACCAAACGTGTGTGGTAAAGGTCTAGATCACGGATAAACTATGTACAAATTGGCCGTCTCCATTTCAAACAGTGTCATTATATTTTCTGTACACACTCTACAGATTGACTATCAATCCTTCATTTTGACAACACCACATGCCACGGACCTGGAGATATAGAGCATATTTCCTACACATGAGCAGTCTGCGTATGGTTAGCTATCTGTAAGCGTATGTGCGCACTATTTATTGCGCCTAACGAGTTCTAACAAAATCTAAACTTTATTTAATAGTATGTAGCACGTACGTGATCCCTGAATTGATCTGTTCTGCGGCGGCCACTCCCCCGGGAACACAATGCCCGATAAATATTCCACATTTACCCCTCATTCTTCCCGCCATTCGGACGGGGCTTTGACATTCTCACTTTTTATGGTCTTCTGTTCCACTCCCCGGAAAACACGTGGACAGGACAGCCTGGTAAAGGTGGGTCAGGAATACATTGTACGATGTAAACTTGGTCTGTTGTGTTTATAATGCCAAGGGATCAATAAATCTGGATTAGGATTATCCTTTCTAACCATCATCACTCACCAGGAATTTAAATACTTCTTGTTAACAATTGACATTTGCAAAGTACAAAAGGTTTAACTAAAAATATACATGAATTCAAATTATTGATTTTGTTTCAAATTATCTTCTCAATTTGATAAAAAAAATGAGTCGAAACATATCGAAATACCTTTCCTCTGGCTAGATTGTAAGATTTTAAGTTTGCTAATATTTCAATTGACAGCACTGTTATATGAAAAACACATTAAATTAAGGAAAATACACGAAAACAAGGAGCTAGATTATGCGTTAAATTCATTATATTTTGCTTTTGTAATTTCCTTATAGGCTGATTTTCTTCTAAAGGCATTTGTCGGTTGCATAGTTTGTTGAAGCCTAACTTCATAAGCTGAGTATCGGTTCGATTCCACTGTCACATAAAGTTTGAAAAATGTCAGTTTATAAACAAAGGCTGTTATTTTGTTATTGGCTATTAATTTATGACCTTTCCTAAATGTTGTTCGGTTTAATCTTGTAACAAAGACTACATTTGCTCAGTTACACTCTTTCAAAATCCGACTTACATCCACGATACACTTGTCGACAATAGTTAAAATTGTAACCAACCCATCATTCTTACATTAAAATAATCTCCTCTTTTGACAGTTATTATATTTTCGGATGTATAGCTGTTATTAAATATTCTTTAGTTAGTACAGACCAAGACGTATAATACATATTTATTAAAGCATTGAAATATTTATGAAAGCACTGAATGTTAACAAAATATCTCTAATTATATCTAACAAATTGTACCTTTTAAACAAATTTTACGCCTTTAAGAAGAAGAAGAATTATAATTAAAAATTGTTTACTAGAAAGGTTGTTATTTTAGCTCTTCATTACCATACATTAGTAAGATAATAACATAACCTTTTCTACCTTTGGAAAAACAATTATATGGTTAAAAAGGTGACGTTGGACTGTACTTTTTGACCTTACCTTAATGGATAGACTCATGGAGGATTGTTATGGGCAAGGGAGAAATTGTGCATTGAGGAAAACAGGGAACCTCCTTCATTGTGGCTGACTACACTACTCGACCAGTACAGTAAACAAGGTAATGTTATTGAGAATACTTGCTGTACGTTAGATTAAAAAAATGTGTAGCAAAAGAATGTTGAGGCCTCTTGCTAGCCTAACGGTTAGCAGTCCTGACTTCAATGCAGGGTGTCATGGGTTCAAATACCGGGAGGTTCAACTGAATTTAGCTTGATGAGTTTGGACCGCCGTCCCATAGCAATATTGAATAACTCCATAAAAATGCCACTGGCGTTGAAAGACAGAAAAAAGACAGGAGAGACAGAAAGAAAATTATAACAAAGCTACAAATATAAAAAGAAGTCGGTCTTAACTAATTTTTTTATTCTTGAAGAAAATTGATTGAACTCACCTGTTGGGAGCTGTGGCGTGCAGAAGTATGTAAAAACTGTGTTCTGCCAATGCTCAAACTGTGTAATTCCCCAACTTCTGCATTACACAGTTCATTATGATAGAAGTACATGCATGCCAGAGAACAGACAAATTGAAAATACAAAACTCAAACTTATCGCCCCATACCATGCAAACAGCCTACCTGTACGCTACAAGCCTTCCACCGTCATCACATCATCACCGGAAGGATGATCGACGGTGCGGCAGGCCAAGGACCAACCCGGTCAAATGTGACGGTAACAATTACGTCACAAGGGTCAGCACGAACAATACTGATGATTGTTCCCAATCTCATGGCAGATAGTAACATGCCTTTCACTTGGCATTTCGGCCCTTCCATGGAGCTAGGTCTGTGGAACTATTGCAACATTGGTTTCGAATTTAGTGGACATGCCAAAAACTCTTCTGTTAGAGAAGATTTCTATGATGTCGACACCGGTTTGTAAATAACTTTTCAAAGTCTAGAGCAGTCTGTAAGTATACTTTTAGAGGGCACAAATTACTATATTTGACTCTGAATCAATAGGATGTTGTGTTTCTCGCCATGTTTAGCCATGTCATATAATGTGGCTATGCATGCTTTAAAACTAAATTGTTAATTTTCCAATTGAAAGCAGTTTGTTATCATAGATAAAAAAGTTTCATGGTCTAGAAAAATTTGTAAGTTTACTTTTAGAGGGCGCAAAGTACGGCTTGGCTCTGAATCAGTGAAATAACTTGTTTCTAACCATGTTTAACCATGTCCTATAACCTGGCTATATATATGTTCAGATTAAATTGTATATTTTCCCGTTGAATACATTATGTTCTTCTAGATAACAAAGTTTCACAGTCTAAAAAGATCTGTAAGTCTACTCATAGAGGTCGTAAATTAACCAATTTGATTTACACGCACAAATTGAAATTCTAGCTCTACCTAAGGATGAAAGAGGTGAGATAGAGCAAAGAGTCATAGGGCTAAAGTTGTAGATCGCGTCAAATCAGACGCAGAAAATGGTGTTAGTTTTGTTGTAGAACCTTTCATTTAGCCGCTACAGTCCAATTAGAGAAAAGCTGTCTTTGGCATTTAAAGTTTTTTGCATTAAAAAAGCTGCCATCATTGATTCACTAAGAATTTTTCAAAATCTCTTCTTATTGCACATCTACGACATAAGACATTTGACTCTAAAAAATGTCAGCCTCGAAGGCTTAGTACTTTTTTAGTTACAACGATGAGTAAATGAGTTGGTGGTATTTGCCTTTAATAGGTATAGATTTTACCTCTTATTGGGTTGTGGGTCTAAAAGAGCTGAGTTTACTGATGTGTAAACATGGCTGAGCTTACATGGTCTTCAGGTAGTTGCCTAATCATGTTTTTATTAAGATAAACAATGTTTTTTGCGACATTAACAAAGTAATCATTGGAGTTTTCAGCTACTGCACAAGCGTTTTCGATCAATTCTCCATTGATGGTTAGTTTTAGCCCAAGTGGAATGTCTTGTTTCTTTGATCGAATGTTGTTAATTGTTTCCCATATTGCTTTAGATTTATTTTCAGAGCTGGCAATTTGGTTAGTGGTAGCTTGGCTTCTTTGGGTTTTTGTAGTCTGTGAACGT
Organism: Stictocephala bisonia; assembly: GCA_035578905.1. Taxonomy (NCBI): domain Eukaryota; kingdom Metazoa; phylum Arthropoda; class Insecta; order Hemiptera; family Membracidae; genus Stictocephala; species Stictocephala bisonia. The sequence goes on along the minus strand of JAQJVL010000222.1, from coordinate 305,810 downwards.
AAGTCTGTTTGATGACCAATGCATCAAAGCTAAGAGCTATTTACCTTATGTGTAAAAAATTAGTAAATTTAAATCTATTAAATCGGATTATTTTAAAGAATGAACATTGTAATAAAAACTGATTTGACTCTATATTACATTAAAGGAGAAAATTACATTAAAAAAAAGAAAAATATAATCTTATATTTTCGTTTAAATAGTCATATAGGGACCAAGATGTACATTTCATAAATGAAAACTTCTTTTCCATCGAATACCCTTACACAGAACTCTTTTCGGTGATATATAAGCAATCTAAGTCAATTTCCCAAAGGGATAGAGATAGTTAAACATTGTAACATTTAGTCAGGAAAGCAATAGGCAACAATATCTTGCAAAATACCTACAAAATGGATCATTTTCTTAGTTAGATTAAGTTATGTAAGTTTGGTTAGTTTCTTAAAGTTAGAGAGTTTGGTTACGTTACTCATTTTTAACATATTCTCTAAAAAAAAGCAATTTTTTGCATTTTGTTAATGTGGCAGATTTTAAAGATTGCTGGAATATAACCGAAAAGATCAAATACATTCACAATACAAAAGCACGAGCATAGTAGAGTACACAGCGAGTTGAGATATACCGGCAGCTTATGGCACGTGCTATTAGCGCCTGTTTGAAGGCCGCTTGAGGCCAAGGGGCGATTACTACGTCGGCCGATTAAGCGGCATGGGATAATTGAAGGCAGCTACAAAAATAAGCTAGCAGTATAGTATGGAGAAAGAGCCTTCAGCGGGGGCGTCTACAGACCTCCGTTTAATTGCAAGGCAGAACGGTAGGAGTCGGTATCGGGAAGGTGACAACAGTGTGTAACCTTAACGGACAACTATACAGAGTATCAAGGTGTTCATGGTCGTGCGTCACTCCTCCCTCACAGAAAACATGACGTCAGAGCACAATCACGGTAGGCGGATTATTGTAAGGGATCGATATCAGGAGAGTGACGTTTGTGTGGTACAATGGAAAAGGAAGGTCTTCCTGGAGTGCGACGTCACTCCTCCCTCACAGATAACAGGGCGTCAGAGCACAATGAGGGTAGAAGTGTTATTGTAAGGGGTCGATATCAGGGTTGCCATAAATGTTCATAGTAAAATACGGACACCCGTTTACTTGGGGGCTGGGGGAGGGGTGTAATTTGTATTTTATGATATGCGATTTGGGTTGTTAAATTGGAAACATTTTACTAACGGTATTGTGATATGAATATTACAACTATATTTTATTTTATGATTTCAGAGTAAGCCAAAACCAAACAAACATACTTTGTATACTTTAAAAAAGTACTTCATAAAGTTTAAGTTAAGTTTACTGAACTCAATAAATTTTCATAAATATCATTGAAAATGTTTAGGCATTACTTACACTAGTTGTATTGGTTGAAGGCTGAAACCAGTTATATTTTCTGAAGAGATTACATTTATAAGTAAAGAATCGTTGTCTTTAATTGCTCGTCAAAATTCAGTACATGAAACTTTGATGCTCAGAATAGCTTTGACCTTCTCCGCTGACAATCTATTCCGATCGGGTGACAAGACATTTTTCATAAGTGATAGATAAACCTCGTTCAACTGGTACTGAAGTACCAGGTAGAGAAAGAGCAATCTCCAACACTCTTTCAAAATGTTCACACTCATTTTTGGCAAAGTTCAAGAGTTTAAATATTTCTTCTTTTGTTAGGGGAGCGAAGTGTGTGATAGTATAACAGTACATAGTATATGAGTCAACACATAACCTCCCACGATTATCGGTCGACGATTGCCCAAAGTAATAGTAATACAAGTTTGTATTTTTTAAGTATACAAATGACAAGTATACATTTAACTTTAACTTTTGTCTTTTTACGATATAAAATATTTAAAATATTAAAGGAACGAAAAATAAGGATATCTACCAGGTTTTTAATTTGTACGGCACGGACACAGAATGTAAAATACAAACTGTCCGTACAAAGTACGGACGTATGGCAACCATATATATTAAGGTATTCGAAGTCTATTTCACAATAGTAATGCCTTTTATGGCAAAAATAAAAAGTATACTACATTCGCCATGAAATATTTAAGCTTTTTTTACTTCAAAACGTTTTCTTTATTTTCATCCCTCCTATGATTTCCCAAAATTGTGAGCCCAAATTTGCAACAAGATTTATATGATCCAGTACGTAAAATGGTGATCCCAGGAGAGTTGTTTGTTAAATTAAGAATTGCTAGTTTAAATTTATTATTTAACATAAAATTCAGTTTTTTAAACCCAAATTATAAATCGTACAGAGCGAGATGTAAAATTTGTTAAAACAAAAAAATAAGTGTTACGTAAAAACACGAAATTAAAATAAAACTAAGACCAATTACTAAATGAGTGACGTCATATTGCGATGGTGATATACTAGACCAGACAAATGTTCTCCCGAGTACAGTAACAAGGCCAATTATAACTCAAATGTCCTTTTCCCAAACTAATTACCTCACTTCCCAACTGTTAAATAATACATGATTTAATTAACAACAGCTGAACAGAAATATTAAACGTTCGGAAACAATTTGTTACAAACTGCAAAGTCAAAACATAACTATAGTGATAACTGCTTCCATTAATTGCTTTTATATTTAATAAACAAATTATTTATGGCAACATATTACTTTTCATTTAAAATAACACTGTAGATTTTTTAAATTGAACATATATTGTTAGTTTGAGGAGAACGGAAGAAAAATCATCAGTAAAATTTAAAAGTTTCAAATACTATATTCAGTTATTGAAAAAAATATGCTCTATTAAATTGAATATCAAGCAACTAACATACTTACGATTATTACACCATTTCATTGAATCAAAATTTATTCACTTATTGAACTGCTATTTTCACCTGATAAGACTAATTTTTTTTTTCAAAACAGCTGTAATGTAAAATTATAGTATAATTTTATACAACGTGTACGAATTATTCACTTTCATATATCTAGCAAAAATGAGTAGACAAATTGTCAGACCAATTAACAATGTTACTGAAATATAAGAGTTCCTGAGGTAAAAACAGACGAAAGAAACCTATTTATTCTATCCTAACAAAACTAAACTCACTAATATAACAAAAATTTACCTAACCTGTCCAATAAAACAAAACGTGACTGAAAATACCTAACCTAAGAAAAAAACCTATTCAAACAAATTTTGGAATGTATTACGTTTATTGCCCACCTTAGAAGTTTGTATTTGTCTTTATCTAAATTAAACATTGTCTAAGATTGCTGATATATAAGAGAAACTATTTATATGATCTGTAGTAGAGTATTAATAAGGTAAAAGACTGACCTAACCTAACTTACCCAAAATATCGAAACTTACGTGACGAAACATAACCTAATCTACCCAACCACAAAAATGTAACATAACTTAACAAAAAAGCCTATTAGAGCAAATATCCACAAATATTTTCGTCTATTGCCCTTTATTCATAAAGAAACTGTCTAAGATTACTGACAAATCTTCAAAAAGATGAATCTGTTGCGAACAGAATCCAAGAGGTACAAGACCAACCAAACCTAACGAAAATAACGGATCTAGCTTAACAAAACGTAACACAACCTACCTAACCAAACGAAACGTAACCTTACGTGTAAAATGAATAGCATCATAAACAATATATCGTACGACCCTATATAGGCACATGCGACACCAACATTGCCAGCGGCCGTACAGGTGGCACGTATATTTTGCAGTTTCCGTCCGTGTCGTGTCACCAGTAGGTCACGATGGTACCCAGTATCTGAGTTCTACATCTATTTAGGCCACCTGCCAGGTGTCACCAAGTTGTAACGTAATATTTACAATTCTTCATTAAAATGATGGTCAAAACAGATTATTTCAGCATAATTTAGGATGGATGTTAATTACCGAGTAAACTCATGAGGCAAAATGTAACAGCTGGTAACTGTCAGAATATTCGACTAAAGTTAACAGAGAAAATTTAGACCTACTGTTTTTCTATTTGATCAATTTAAAAAGAACAAATACTCAGGCAAATAAAACATTTTATCTTATAGTTAGCTACATGGGAAATTATATATGAATTTTTATTCTTGAAAAATACTCTACAGAGGAAATACTTCGCTTCCTAATTCCACCACTTTCCTATACGACTCACTGACTGATCACACTTTTTCAAAAACTTTAAGTCATTGTACCATGACATTTGTCATAAATATTCTTTATAGATTTTGGATGCGTATTAAGAAATAATTTTAAAATATTTTCTCTCTCAAAGAGCTAGAATAAGTTATATAATAAGTCTCCTTTGTTTTCATTCTTAGGAAACATTTGTTATTTATTTTATTATGTCTTGAAATATTGTCCATAACTTATATTGTATGAGAAATAGCTCCTTATAGTAATACAAAAGTTAAATAGTTAATCAAGAAATTGTACTGTCACAAATTTCTGTAATATGAGTGTAGGAACATTTTCCATTCTATACCAAGATAATCAGCTATGCATGTACTAAATTGGGAGCTTAAGCAATAAGAGATAGGTTAATTGTGTATTTTCGACATACAATTCATGAGGAGGTAATTTTTTAGTGTTTTCCTTTTACTCTTAGAACTTAGGCTTAAGCGGCCGGTGTCATAACTAGAATCTACAGTTTCCGGTGACAACCGCGTCAAGGTACTATCTACAATATTTACAAGATGACCAGACGTTTCGCCCATACTGTGATGTGGCATCCTCAGTGGTTTCTCTGAGACCACTGAGGATGCCACATCACAGTATGGGCGAAACGTCTGGTCATCTTGTAAATATTGTAGATAGTACCTTGACGCGGTTGTCACCGGAAACTGTAGATTCTAGTTTTCCTTTTATTGTTTGCTTTAGACCTATTGTTGTTTAGTTTCACTTTAGGTGTGGTTTTAACATGTTGTGAAACAATGAGTTTAATTTTTTTTAAATAACCGTACGAATATAACAGAACTTTGAATACGAGAAGTTTACTACTGTTTTTTTTTTTTTTTTTTTTTTTTGCAGTATGACGATGCAGTTTAAAGAAAAATAGCAAAATTACACAAGCGAGTGACAAGAGTTGGCACATGAAACGTGCAGGTACCCCTAGTAACTAGATGAAATCTTGTCAAGATATTATGTGTTTGGAATCTTATGTTGTTGGAGCATCTATGTTCCAACATGTCAATAAATATCCATACGTAATAACAACATGTTTTATACCGTTTTCGTACATTATTTAGAGCAGGACAAACTTTCAATTATATGCAATATTAGTGATTTAATTGTTTCTATCGTGATTAAAAGAGTAACAAAAATGTTACATCCATCTTCAGAACACTTCCACGTCCTTTAAATGTGCAACAGATATTATTTTCACCAAAAAGTATTTCCAAAAACACTGTTGGTTGGCATTCAAAAGACCACACAAAGTCAACCACACTCTTTTCTCCTTCATTGTTCTTTACGCGACTAAAGCAAAGGTGGTCAACCTAGTTGACAAGAGAACTCCTTAATGTTTCCAAGGGTCAACGTTCTAGGACAAGGGGGATGAAAGCGTGGGAGGTGACCAGTATTTCCGGGTTCTGGGAACTCGTGGGGCTGGTCAGTCAGTAAAAACCGAGCAACAAAAGTCTCAAGGGCTTTGTTTACAGAGCTAATAGGTTGGAGGTAGTTATTTCTGGCCGTCGTGTGTAAACCGCACAAACCGCAGGCGGGACAGACCGATGGATTGCTCTGGTGACAATAAGATCAAACATTTCGACGCGTTTGTTTTCACAAATTGACCGCAGTGGTTAGAAGGCGGTTAACGACTTGCGACAATAACTACCTGTATTTGTCAAGATGTCCAAAAGACTTCTCAAAACAGTGCACGAGTTGCGACAATTCTGGACCTCAGTTATTGAAATTACTTTGGTCACTTAAATATGCCAAGAAACATTCAGCTTACAGGCTGTGTAAAATAAATATTCCTGTAAATACCTCTGCGCTTGCAAATACTGTGGATTGTCACCGGTCTGATTCCGGTCGACGGCACTAGACTTATTAAAGAGTTCTTGGCTTTTGGTATACCGTATCCACAGTGTTTAGTATTGAATGGCATTTTTGACACTGCTTTAATTTTGCCACAAAAAGTGTTAAAAGTAACTTATTTGTCATATATTATTTCAAGTTATATTATAACAAATACAATACGGTTCTTATAACACATAGACCATTCGTCATTTTTTATTGAAAAGAAACGTATTTGAAACAAAATTATTTAACTTGTATTTTCTAAAGGAGGAAACAACTTTTCACGTTTGCTTTTAATATTTTTCGAGGCAATACTTTTTTACATTTCCAGGAATGAAAATACCTAAAAACAAAAAAAAAAAATCAAAAAGCGTTCAAAATAATCCATGATGTTGAATAGTTTTGCTGAGACAAAATTAATAATTATGACGTTAATATTTCTATGTAAAATGTCTTAATTTGGTTTGGCTTTTGTTAGCATAGAAATTAAGTAGTGATAGAACTAACTAGAGATAAAATTAGCTTTCAAAGTAGTGGAAGGAGTCCTGGTAAATGCCGCATCTGCGAACTGTTTAGACGGCCACCAACCCAGAGACATTCCCGACCCTCTCTGCACAGCACGTTTCGAATGCAGAAAATGGAAAACACCACACCATGTTATTATTTTTTCCCACCATATTGTGCTATCTGATTCATTGAAAAAAAATCCAAACATGAATTGCATTAGACCAATATTTGGCCCCTTGAAAGATATTGTTAACAAAAACAGAGGGAGTGTATCAGTAAAAAGTGTGAACCAGCGAGAATTTAATTTAAGCTTATTTTAAATTGAACATGTTGAATCATATTGAGTACAATTTTTGAACTATGTAATCTTTCTGAATTTTGCGAACTACAGTACTGTATTTTAGAAAAAGTTTTTTATGTACCGCAAAACTTTTGTTAATCCTGAGTTTCATATTAAACCTCACTAGTTACGCCACGAAACTCACTAAACTTAAACCTCCTCTCATAGTAATGCCCCTTTAGTACGGCTGTGAGAGGAAAATAAATCGCATTCATTACGTTCAATAAATGGAAGACGCTGCCAGGCGGGGAGCCGGGCGTTAAAGTCTCCACGAATGACGGTCTAAATGGGTCATTGGCAGACAAAATGCGTCTGCCGTTTAGCACTCAGACAGGACTGGTTGTAATTTGAACCGAGGTGGGAAAAGCGTAATTCTCATTACTGAATGAGCAGGGAGGCAAAACAAAAGAGAGCATTGTAGAAGGTGTTTGCCGCCAGGACCTCGACAACTTGTCCGTCTACCACCTTACCTCCTGGGCAGGACCACACAAAACACCTTTGTATTGCAAGCCACCACATATAAATTCACCATGGTCGATTCCAAAGAATTTGCGGCTATTTTATTGTATGAATCAATACATTTGCTACGAAGATTAAATTTCAATTCCAATTACAATTTAGCGCAACAAAAATCAACATTTAATCGAAGTTTTCTGGAGCACAATCCAACAACTTTAAAGATCGTAAAGTATTATTCATACGAGGCAAACGTAATCTACGAGTGGGGTGCAAAAGCACATGCAAGAATAATTATCAATGCATCCTTCTTCACAGCTGACTGACCTCAACAATAAATATGCTCTATGAATTATACATTCACCGCCGAGAATAAGTAATGGTAGTGTTCAGAAGGGCCGGTGAAGGAGGACGGCCGCTGGTAAAACGTCGCGAGAAGATCTGCTCGGCTGTCTTCGGCGAAGAATGATGTCGCCAACAGAAGTGTACGAAATAAATCAACCACGTAACCGCGATAATTCAGCAGCATGCAAATAAGCGAACAGCAGGAGGAGTAGGCTAGGCGTAGGCCCTCATAGGAAGGATGCTAACATAACAATGAGAGCTATAGATTTGGCGGAGTTGGACCGTGGCGTGTGTGGCTTCCAGCGGAGAACAAGTGTTTGGAAGTGTGATCCCTGCTGCTCCATGTACCGGCCGATCCTCAGGAGGTCGATAGAGATTGCACCGATTCCTCAGGAGGTCAATATAGATTGTGGTCATTTATCATGAGGCTGAGTATCAAGTCTTATTACATATTCGGTAAAAGAACATTATTTATCATCTTTAAAGATACACGAGGAAGGCTATATTAATCCTTACTTAAGTGAGCAAATTTATAAATGCAGATCAACATGTATTTTACACCGACTTAGTGCTGAATACGTAATATTGTTGTAGGTTGTGATTTTTCATTTTGACTATGTTCACAAAATGTTTTTTGACGTACAACATGGAATTAATTTGAAAATGTCACTATTAATATTTTCAAAAGAAACGTGTCTATATTTAACCTTATTTTTCAACAGATTTTCTATTCTGCATATTTTCCTAAGAACAGAACATAATTAAACAAACTTACCAATTGGTCAGCATATTTTCGAACGATCCAATCACAAATTAAAATGCATATTTTCATTCTTAATAGCTAAGCTTAAAAAGCATACGATTTATAAGAAAAAGATATATTGAATCTAAACGAAAACTATGAATCCGTTAAAATCATTGAAGGTACAGTAGTATACAATACAGAGGCAATATACATACAGTACGTTAAAATTTGACTTAAACTATGACGGTTCCTCACTGAATAAAAAAAATGTTGGGTTTATTACTAAAATAGACCATAACAACAACTAGACGTATACACTGAGAATGTGTATGTGAGGAAAAAGCTATACGTACAGAAGTTTAAGAAATACTAAAAACAACGATGATTGGCAAATGAATGACGAAAGAGCTGGAGAAAAAGTCATGACAGATACAGATTCAGCAGAAACATAGTATGTATAATAAATATACAAAGCTGGGAGGAAACACAGATAATGAAAATATAACGAGACGGTAGGAAACAAACGCGAGATAAATTTACGACAAGAGACAAAGATGATAGATAGTACAGCAGGAAAAATTACAGTCAGGTACGGATATGAGAGGAAAAAATATGATGCATAGATGAATGAATTTTTTGAACAATTTGAATTTATTTAGCTTCAAGTTGTTTAAAATTCATAGGTTGCATTGTCGTTGGCATATCATCTTTATTGCTCCTTGATGCAAAGAAGTTTTCAATTTTGCTCAAACTTCTGGCTATTTTAATATTACGCTTTAAATATAAATGTAAATTATAGTAATACATTTTAATGTAAATGTGAATACACATACTACAGGAAACAAATATGATGGATGGACCAACGACGATACGGCGGGAAACAAAGATGACGGACGGACCAACGACGATACGGCGGGAAACAAAGATTATGGATGGACCAACGACGATATGGCAAGAAGAAGTGGTTATGGATGAACCAACAAAAATACAGCAGGAAACAAAGAAAACGGACGGCCCAACAACAATTTGGCAGGAAACAAAGATAACGGATGGACCAACGACAATTCATAGGAAACAAAGATGATGGATGGACCTATGACGTTCCACCAGAAACAAAGATGATAGACTGACCAACGACGATACGGCGGGAAACAAAGTTATGGCAAATACCGATTGGAATCGGCCACCGAGTGGGACAAGCAGAAGGACAATAGCACTATATGACTGCATTGACAATTTTACTGACGTTATCGCGGGCGTCTAACGAGCCTTCGCCCGTGCTTTACTATCTCCGGACAATAAATTTGTTGTGCTTCGAGAGAGGTTATTGTTGTGGCCGCATAAACCATGATTTACGACAACCAGGCAGATCCCCAGACCGTGTCCGACACCTTATATCTTCGCCTACAGCGGGGGCAACAAGGCCAATCTCAGTTAGTATCCGAGCTTGTTGCCGAACAAACACCTAGGTCCTGAACGTCGAGCTTGGAAAAGGTGATGGCTGTTGAAAACAGAACATGAATAATAGGAACATTTTGATGAACTTTTCTTCATTGGTTTTTGCGATTTTAAATATTTTTCGGACCTAATTATTTATCTTACACCTCATGCCATTTTCTGTCGTCCCTACTTCTTGGGCAGAACATTAAACACGTAAATATGTTTAAAGCTACGTGGTTTCTAGGCTTTTATACCACGCTTTAAATATATTTTACATGCATTAATTTATTTAATAAGTGGCGTAGATTGCCTAAAGCCTGTCTCTGCATTTACATGAATGTAGGCCTACCTGATTTGCACATTTAAATTTTAAAATAATGGGAAATTACATTAAATCACAATTATGTTTTAGTAAAATAATAAAGGCTAATAAATACATTATAGTACTTTACTTTATGACATTCAAATTCTTTATTCAAAACAAAAATAATACAATGTTTTGTTTGTTTATGGCTATTTGAGTGAAAATTTAATATAAACAAACATTTACTGATATATAGTTAAAAGAAGTATAAGTATAGATTATTTTATATATTATTAATAATATTTTTGCATTTAGTTGAAACACTTTTGAATACATTATTCCATTCGGCCCTTATTAATAGAGGACATAAACTACAAAAGTAGTGTAGTTGATATTTGAGACCTACAATTTCAGTTGCATTCTTCTAGACCAGTACTCCACAGTCTTCTAGACTCAAATGTTTTCAAAGTAAATATTTGTAGTAAATCTTATAAAGTAAAAAGTTCGAAACAGAGAATGTGCTTCGATGGCACAAGAAAAATTAACTCCTAACAACAAAGAGAGGAATCACCGGCGACATCTTGCGGGGCAGTAATGATCTTCAAATGAGGACACTATATTATAAATCTTCTAGAAATTAATTGAGGGGACGAGCAAGAAGAAAATGCCCACCGACAAAAAGAACCTCAGATGACGGGGAACCATGTACTTAACGCGTCTGGCCAAAGAAAACATTTACGCGCTGGCTTTGTAATTACCAAATTGCGTCGGAGCGTTTAGTTTAACTGGAAGGACGGACGAGAGTTTCTCTACAAAATATCCAGCCGTAATGGGGATCTAACGAGAGACGAAGAACGGAAGACTGGTACGGTTCACACGGAGACTTCTGTCGCAGCGGCCACCGCCCAACAGATGCATCCGGAAGCATTGAAAAATGGCCGACCGGAAACAGGCTTGAGCCAGTCCGGTGTCATACATCTTCGACGTCTCGACGTGTGATTAAAGAATAATGCATTGAGGCTGTGTCACAGTTTTTGTCCGTGTAATCGCCGACTGGGAGGAGGAGGCCTGCTGGATTCCTTACCGCTACCCCACCGGGCCCTACAAGAGACTCTAGGTTAATCTCATTTTGATGGCGTAATTCCTATGGACTAGACAAATGTAACGACATTGTCCGACTGGGGAGAAAGGAAGTTCTAATTGATATTTAGCCGACAGTAAAAAGACGTATTCAAACACTGAGACAGCAAAACTTGTATAGTTACTTATTAAATAAAATTATATCGTAGGCCTTTTTTATTGACTAACCTTATTTTAAAGGCATTGGTGAAAAATAAATAAAAACCGCTTTTATTGATAGATGAGATTTGTGAATATATATAAAATTATTTGTGGATAGAAAATAACAGTGAAGTACGTCGAGTGGACGAGTGAAGCTAACATTGCATTTACAAGCTGGCTTTGGCATTAGACAACATTGTTGTAATTGCCAATTTGTTTTGAGACCTGATAAATTAGAATGCATCTGTAATTTCAAAACCATGGTTGTAATGTTATATTCTTAACCGTGAGAAAGAAAGAAAGAAAATAATCTTTATTTAAACAGCCAAACAAGCCGCATAATAGTAATAATAATAGTATATAATAATAAAATAATAGTACATTCGGTCAAAAACATATTATTGCCTATTTAAAAATAGTTAGAATAAAAATAACCTTAAATGATACTGACAGATACTTTTATTAATAGCATGTGGTGGTAGGAAATAGAGGAAAGTTATTTTGAAAATTCCCCAACGCTGTAGTGGCAACCCTGCACCAACAACTTATTAATCTGTTTTTCAAACCTCTGCTGAGAGCGAATTGTAAAGCCTGGAACCAACTGTCTTTCATAGAAAGATATTTTATGTGAAGAAACATTGATGTTATGGTTAGGGCGAAGATTGTATTTGTGGTCGTTCTGGAGTGTCTGAAAGGTATGCATATTATTTCTAACAAAAAGTACTGATCTTATTATGTAAATAGAAGGAAAAGTCAGAATTCTATTTTCTTTGAAGTACGGTTTGCAAGATGTTCTACGAGTAAGATTGAAAATGGCTCTAATAGCTCTTTTTTTTAAGTTTAAACACGAGATCTGTTCTTTGATTCTCGTAGTCTCAAATTTCAATGCCATAACTAAGATGAGGATAAATTAAACCATAATATACGGCTAATAGGGCAGATGTGTCCAGAGTTGAAGAGAGACTTTTTAACACAACCAAACCAGAACTTAGTTTTTTACAGATATAATCTATGTGGTCTTTAAATCTCAAGTTATTATCTATGTAAATTCCAAGAAATTTTGTTACCAGAGAAGGACTGGTTAATGTATCACCAATAAAGCAAGAAAGAGGGCGATAATGATCATAGTTGTTGATAGGGAATTCTATAAACTTAGTTTTGTTTTTATTTATTGTCAGACTGTTATGGGAAAACCATTGAAGTAGAATACTAGACTTCTTAAATATTATTTCTTCAAGTTGTGATCGATTTTTACCAGTTAATGACAGAGACGTATCGTCCGCAAATAAACACACCCTACTTCCTTCGTCGGATATTTTCAATGTTAAGTCATTAATATATCAAAGAAACAATACAGGCCCAAGCGCCGACCCTTGAGGAACCCCTGTAAGAACGGGAACAGAAGAAGATTCAGCCCATTTGATATAGTTATTTATTTTTTTTCACAAACGGAATTTTTAATGACTGAACACACCCGCCCACCCATACATGTACAGAGGTATTGTGACCCACCCATACACGTACAGTGGTACGTGGTATTTTTACATAATTACAGTGTTATTGACCCACCCGCCCACCCACACACGTACAGTGCTATTGACCCAACCGCCCACCCACACACGTACAGTGTTATTGACCCACCCGCCCACCCATACACGTACAGTGGTATTGACCCACCCGCCCACCCATACACGTTCAGTGCTATTGACCCACACGCCCACCCATACACATACAGTGGTATTGACCCACCCGCCCACCCATACACGTTCAGTGCTATTGACCCACCCGCCCGCCCATACATGTACAGTGGTATTGACCCACCCACCCACCCCTACACGCTAATTAATACTGACCCACCCGCCCACCCATACACGTTCAGTGCTATTGACCCAACCGCCCACCCACACACGTACAGTGTTATTGACCCACCGGCCCACCCACACACGTACAGTGGTATTGACCCACCCGCCCACCCATACACGTTCAGTGCTATTGACCCAACCGCCCACCCACACACGTACAGTGTTATTGACCCACCCGCCCACCCATACACGTACAGTGGTATTGACCCACCCGCCCACCCATACGCGTTCAGTGCTATTGACCCACATGCCCACCCATACACATACAGTGGTATTGACCCACCCGCCCACCCATACACGTTCAGTGCTATTGACCCACCCGCCCACCCATACATGTACAGTGGTATTGTAACTAACGTACTGTGGTACTGTTAGTTAGTACCACAGTACGTGTATGGGTGGACGAGTGGGTCAATAACACTGTATGTGTATGGGTAGGCGGGTGGGTCAATACTTCTGTACGTGTATGGGTGGGTGGATGGGTCAATACCACTGTGCGTGTATGGTTGGATGGGTGGGTCCATACCACTATACGTGTATGGGTGGGCGGGTGGGTTAATACCACTGTGCGTGTATGGGTGGGCGGGTGGGACACATTCTTCAACATAACTTCCCCGAAGATAAGTGTTAATCCAAGATTGGGAAATTCCTCTTATTCCAAGCCTGTAGATTTTGGCCAACAATAGGTCATGATCCACCGTGCCAAAGGCTTGCTTTAAGTCGAAAAAGAATCCAATGACTGTTGTTTCTGTATCTAACGCTTTCGAAATAGACGAAACTAAGAAGTTTACTGCGTCTGCTGTCAATTTGCCTTTAGTAAAGGCAAACTGACTACTAAAGATGTAATTTTTTCCAATAAAGACAACAATCTAGACAAGAACACTCTTTCCAAGACTGTTGACAATGTCAAGACAAGGGCGATTGGCCTATAATTATTGCAGACTTCCCTGTTTCCTTTTTATGTAGTGGTCTAATTATTGAATGTTTAAGACAATCTGGAAATTTTCCTGCATCAAATGACAAATTAATGAGAAATGTAATTGGCTTTGATATAAGATCATTGATCTGTCTCAACACATATGAAGCAACTTCATCTGACCCCGAGAAATGTTTAGGTTTCAGAGCCAGGATTTCTCTTTCCACTTCTTCATTTGTCACTTTGGAAAGGAACATGGAAGATGTAATTGGCAGAGGATTAAATTGCAAGTTATTAGAGGGATTAAAACTTATTTGAACCTGATTTTGATCAGAGTTGAGATGGCCTGTTGAAGAGAAAAATTAGTTAAAATTGTCAGCTACTTTATAAGGGTCACTTATTATATCACTCGTGAATATCTTGACAAGTGTTTTAAACTGTCAAGAAATTCATTGAACCCATAATTAATGTCCAAGAACCAGAAAAAAAAGAAAAAAAAACAGAGTTCCAAGATTTGTTTCTCAAAAGCGTTTTAAAAATTTGAATATTTTCATCAGTGAATGCTCTACAAACTTTAAATTTTGGAACATTTAATGGATCTGGTAAAGAGAAAGTGAGAATAGCTTCCTGATCATGATGGTCAGATAGTGCAGCTACAACAACTTGACTGTGTATTTGAAATTCATGGATGATGGAGTTTTTAAATTCTCTAGTATAGTCTGAGATTGTATATCTAAAACCATATGCTGACAATGTATGTATAAAAAACCGACTCGCGCCGTTCAAAACATCAATATTGAAGTCGCCAATGAAAACTGTAGGCATGGATCCAACCAGAACACAGTCAAGACATTGCGTTAAGCCCTCAATAAACTGTTTGTATCCATTACCAAGAATCCTGTAGATTGATACAAGAAGTTTTTTTGAATTTGAAGATTGAACCTTGCAGCAGCTATATGACAGTACCTTTCTGGGCAACAGAACTGGGCAACATCTGATTGCTCAAACTCGATGTCTATTTTAGCTAGAATGCAAATCCCCCTTCTCCTCAGATCTCGACAGTATGCCGAAACACGGGAATAGGTAGAGAGAAACGATCATATTGTTCTTGCCTAAGATTATGTTCTGAAAGATACAATATATCAGGACTTTCACATTGAAGGTGCACTTCGAGTAGCTCTTTGTTGGTTCTGATGCCACATTTGTTTTGATGGAAGATTCTGAGAGGAGGATATTGAGGTTTTAGATTACTATAAATTCGATATTCGGTGCTCTGGCGCTGCTGAGTCCTAAAAAATAGGTGTTAGACTGGGATTTCAATCAGGCCTCACCTCCCACCGGATCACCAACCACAGGAGCTGCAGAGGCTGGACTATCAAAAGAACTGTTGGAGCCACAATGATAAGTTTATGAAGCGAAAATGTCATTATTTTTATAATTAGAGTTATATATTATTCTAGCACAGAATGTTTTAATTACTCCCTAATAGTTTTTTTTAATGCGAGTATTTTGAGCTACATGTTATTTAGATTTTGGGTTATGAGACATGACTGCATCTACAATCAACTTAAATAATAGATTTGTTACCCTTCCAGATGCAGGCCATGCCTCGTAAAACCGTGTCAGGGAATTTGGTCAAGAGATACAACATTTGAGGCGTGATCATACTACTCAAAGATTTTAAGTTGCTGTTAACTACTGAAACAGCACTGTTTAGGTCGGGGATATCACACCTCTTGGACCACAACGTTCGTCATTTTTGAAGATTCGAAGAAATCAGTCAAAGAGGCCCTCATATACCACCACAGCGCTGTGGGATATTATTTGTTCCAGCCAGGAGAACAAGACAGTCATTTTTAGTCAGCGATTTCCGAATATGAGTGCTGTCCAACAGTTTTCTTTCACTTGAAACTGTACTTTCCAGGCTTAACAATACAGGTTACATTTGAGGGGCCTTGCACTTTCTTCCGTATAAGAGGGTATAGATTACGTCCATGAGAGTCACTGACCATCATAATGTTTAATAATTTATTTTCCTTACATGGAATGTGTTTTTTTAACTTAGTTAAATTAGGGTACAGCACCCCATCAGAACGTGAGAAAATTCTAGTTGTTTTTATTTTACAAGGAGCAGTATTCTTCCTGGGACAAAGGACAGGCCCATCAATGACGTATCCACTTGTTTTGTTACACTGGCTCCTCAACGCGCAAAGCAGAAAATTTATTTGAAATAATTAAAGTGTCTAAATGTGTTGTTCCCTGTCTGAAACTATTCCCTCTCCTAATCACCCTCCAATCGTCAGCACTGCTTTTTACTAAGGTTACTGTGGGAATCACCTCACGGTGAACGCTCAGACCAGCAGACATTGGCACAGCCACAGGGAGCGAGTTGTCAGTTGGAAGTGATCATATTTCTCGAATTCTAGCTAGTGCTGACAAAGTGTTATCTGTTGTACAAAAGTTAAAATTATTATAATACCATTCATGAAAAGGCATTTTAATGTTTGGTATGACATAACTACTTAAAATAATATTTAAATTTACGATAACATTTAGACCACACTAAAAATTATTAAGATGTTGAAAGCAGTTCATTTCAGTACATGATTGTCTACATATGTTGAGTTTGTCACATAACAAGTAGGCATGGTTTTTATTTGTGCCTTTTTTGAGTCGAAGTGATAAGTTGTTGTATCAGTCTAGTCGGATCACTATGCACAAACTGTTACACTCAATATTGATAATGTGCAGCCGATACCCACAGATACATTAAAGTACGTTAGGTCTTACTCTGATTCAAATACACAATTATTTAACTATCTGATCTCAAAGGAGACCTGGGATAGCATTTATGCTGCTTCAGATTTGGATACTAAATATGACATGTTTATATCAAATGTTAAATACTATTTTAGTGCGAAATTCCCAGAGAATCTTAAAAAGTTTTAAAAATCCAACCATAAGAAAATAAAACTTATAGATGATGTTCAAGCAATTAAAGAACTCCTTTTTGATTTATATAAGAAAACAAAAAGTCTTGAATCATTACGTCGACATTACAATAAGATAAAAAATCAATATAGACGCATGATCCGGAAATCAAAGTCAGATGACACTTTGCGTAAAATTGATAAATCTGAGAACAGATCTAAAACTGTCTCGGAAATAATAAATAGTAAAAGAAAGTCTAACAAAGCATGCTTACAAGAAATTAGTCTAGACACTGATAGTGAACAAATTACTAATCCTAAATGCATGTTTGCGAGGCCTTTAATGCTTTCTTCTCAAGTGTTGGCAACAATAACAAATTGCATCAAAACAGACCATTTGCCAATATCAGGTCATGTATAAACTACAATCAGGTGGAACATGTATAAAATCCTTTTTTCTACGTCTAACAACTGAGACAGAAATAGACAGCATTTTAAAAAGTTTGAAAAATAAGAAGCCTGCCTTTATGTTTGAAAAATAAGGCTCTGATGAAATTCCTGCCTTTATTATTAAAAAAGTATCACTGCAGCTACTAAAGCCCTTGATCCACCTAATTAACTTTTCATTTAGACATGGAGCATTTCCAAAGAGTTTGAAGACATCAGTGGTCAGACCTGTTTATAAAAAAGGCAACACAATGAGGGGTAATAGTTATAGACCAATATCACTGGTGTCTGTTTTCTCAAAGATCTTTGAAAAGGCAATAGTGATAAGATTATGGAACTTTCTGGAACTAAATAAAATTATATCAAAAAACCAGCATTGTTTTATGAAAAGGAGGTTCACAACTACGGCTATGTTCAATTTCATTAATGATGTAGTATTAAAATTAGACTCTAAGAACTACACAGCTGGGATATTTTTTGATTTGAGCAAAGCGTTTGATATGGTCAATCACAGCTTGTTGTTACAAAAAATTAACGACGTGGGTGTTCGGGAGTGGCTTTGGACTGGGTGACTTCATACCTACAAGAGAGGAGGCAGTTTGTGGCGATAAATGTGGTGGATGAGGCTGGGCAAGTGCGTCACTACTCCTCTACTGAGACCTCCACCGTGAGGGGTGTACCACAAAGCTCCGTCCTGGGTTCAGTTCTATTTCTTTTATTTATAAATAATCTTCCTGTATCCTCTTCAGCCACTAAACTGTCACTCTTCGCAGATGATACCTCTCTCTCAATATCCAGCTCTAATTTTGGTGATCTGGAACAAAAATCGTTTTTTGAAGCCAATCAATTGCTGCAGTGGTTTGACGAAAACTTGCTTTGTGTCAATTCCGAAAAGACACAACTGCTGAACTTTTGCTTAACAGAGAGATCTAGGCGTGATTTCAACCTTCTTATAGACGAAACCAGAGTTTACCCTAGCAGTATTGTCAAGTTTTTGGAATTGGTATTGGACGAGAGACTTCATTTTCAAAACCATTTTGAATATGTATCCAAGAAGGTTAGTTCTGGAATATTTGTGTTGCGTAGCCTTAAAAATTATGTAAACAGTGAAGTCCTATTGGCAAAATATTATGGGCTGATATATCCCCACTTAGCATATGAATAAATAAATAAAATAAAAAATAAATAAATATGCTGTCACTATTTGGGGTCACGAGAGTAAACAAACTCTATTCCTCTTTAAACTCCAAAAACTGGCTGTGAGGATTATTTATAATATGAACAGACGCCAATCGTGCAAAGAAATCTTTCGAAGTACAGGAATATTGACTTTACCATCCATTTACATCCTAGAAACGTTGACATTTGTCAGTCAAAACTTTTCAAAATTTAACTTTTCACATAAAACTTCTTATTCTCTCCGTAATCAAAATACACTATCAATCCCCAAACACAAAACATCTTTTTTCAAAAACCATACAGTATATAATGGGATTTTTTTCATTAGATTTCCAATCTCTCTTAGGCTGGAGTCAAACACATCAAAATTTAGAAAACGTCTAAAAGGCCATTTGGTAAATCTTGCCTGTTACAGCGTTCGTGAGTTTTTGTCAGGAAGGTGACATAGGTTTGTCATATCATATAAGTTAAGTGATGTTTCATATTAAATGTTACGAGTTATGCTGTTTAATTTTAGTTAATATTAGTATGACTTGGCTAATGCAAATTATTATTGTTAATTTGGTCCAGTAAAGATTTTGATTTTGATAAGCTTTCTGTGTTTTTTTATCAATAAATAAGAGGCTCCAGTGATTACCACTGTCGTCTTTGAGACCCTAACTACTGTTATTTACACAAGTAAATATAAACCTCTTGAATCCGACTGAAATGTTATCAAACATATTGACAAGTTCATTGGTGGGGGAAAGTTTAATGACTTGAGTAACAGAAGGCGTAAGGTACAAGAGCAATAATTTGTACGTGTATGGGTGGGCGGCTGGGTCAATACCTTTGTACGTGTATGGGCGGGCGGGAGGGTCATACCACTGTACGTGTATGGGTGGGCGTTTATGATTCCGCGTTTATGTTCAAAGATTTATGATTCCGGGAATAGATTGTCATAATTGATATATTAGCTACCAATTATAATATTATAAGTTAAAGCGATTTTCTATCGGTTTTGTTCAATTTAAAGGCACTATATTTACTTAAGCATATAAAAGTAATGTATTACCACAGTGTGTGTATGGGTGGGTGGGTGGGTCAATACCACAGTGAGTATATGGGTGGGTCAATACTACAGTGCGTGTATGGGTGGGTCATTAACACAGTGTGTGTACTGAAAAATATGTAAGATTTTCATAAAAAAATACGTCTTATTAGTTTAACCCTTGAGTTATGGAGAATAGATTCAATATGTCTGACCACTGAGCCCCCTTAATGGTTGACGTCACTGTGTTATTGTATTTATCTTATAATGTACGTAATATCGTAAATGACGCTGTAATATTGAAATAAACTAATTATAATATGTTAATGTTATTGATTTAAAGATTTTCTCAGTTAAACACTATCTAGCAGATGTAAAGCGGACCGAACAGTGAGTGTGGAGATACAATACCACTGTAAGTGTATGGGGGGGGGGCGGGTGGGTCAATACTACTATATGTGTATGGTTGGGCAGGTGCTCGTGAAAGAGATTCCTCCCACATTTTCAAAATGACCACAGGAGTATTTCCTAAAAATCCTACTGACGATTAAAACAATACATCTTTTCTACCCTTTATATATGCCTCACGTAAATTTAAAAAAATGTTTTAACGTTTCATCATCTACCCACCTATTGACCTATTGACAGCCATCTGAGGCTGATTTGAGTGATTCAAGTTTTTTAACGACATCATTATTAAAAGAAATCAGTTCATTGTTCTTAATTTTAAGAGAGTCTATATTACTATTTAATACAGAAACAAGATAAGCCAAAGATTCATTATCCCTATTTACTTTAACAAAATTTGCCTCCATAGTTTTCTTATTAGCAATGAAATATTTTAGCTTAGATTCGAAGTCTTGTTTTTCTACGAACATATTATTAATATGATCAAAATCAGTTTTTCTATTTGAATGACTAATTTTTACTTAAGCAAGTTTATTTTCTAGTTTTGAGATAAGATCAGACAAATTGTTTATTTTGAAATAAGATAATATTTTGTGAAAATATGTGTGGCAAATAATATTTACAGAGTGATCGCCAAATAGATGTTTGGGTGGGTCATAAACCTAGCATAATTAAAACAAACCGTATTAAAACACGCGCCATCCCAAGAAATCTTAATTTCGTTGTTAGGTTATTGGTGTTCTTAGTGACGGACTAAACATATGTTGAGATTATTTTCATCTCTTCACCATCCACATTTTATCTGACGGCAAATCATGACACATACAAACATGTATATGATTCTTTTCACCATCCTCAAACTTTTCACAGCAAATGTTTTTCAAGGTAGGAACATAAAAGTTACGTGCATTTTCACCAAACTCATACGTCTCACAGCAACTCTTGATACAAACATGTACGGACATATCTCTATACAACCTAGTTTGTATGTCTGACGGCAACACGATACAAATATATAGGTCATCGTTTATGTCATATTTACGTTGGTGCTAGTCACACGCCCGTTGTCATAGTCACAATGACGACGGTACGTTCTGTACATATAGAAGGGATACGTTACCTACCAACATACTGTTGAAGGAGTTTACGTCGGAGCTTATCGTCTTGTCGTTCGTGCTGGTAACACGCCCATTGTCATAGTCACAATGACGACGATAAGTTCTGTACCTATAGAAGGCATACGTTTCTTGCCAACATACTTTGGAAGAAGTTTACGTCGGCGCGTATTGCTTTGTCGTTCGTGCTGGTTACACGCCCTTTGTCATAGTCACAATGACGACGATATGTTCTGTACCTATAAAAGGATTGCGTGTCCTACCAACATACTGTTGAAGGAGTTTACGTCGGAGCTTGTCGCCTTGTCGTTCGTGCTGGTCACACGCCCGGTGTCATAGTCACCATGATGATTATACGTTATGTACGTACAGAGGGAATATGTTTCCTGCCGAAAGACGGTGGACGGAGTTTACGTCGGCACGTGTCGCCTTGTCGGTCGTGCTGGTCACACGCCCGTTGTCATAGTCACAATGACGACGCTAGTTCATGTGCCTGATGGTTTTGTTAAAAACCTATAGCAGGCGAGGAACAATTGGCCTACGTGACTTCCGTCGGTTTATCTTTGTATATACATTCCGAATACCATCGTATTTTTAGAAAAACTTAACATAAAAAATGGAACGTCGACAACTAAGATTATCACTTTATTATAGAGAATCTACTATGTAGAAAGCGGAAAAATAATATAAATATATTATGAATACTAACGTAGAGATAAATGCAATACATCAAGTAAATGTAGCGCCTACTATTTTTTTAACCATACCATATAATATTGGTTGGATAAAGATCTGGACTGGATAACCTACTCTCTGGGACGTATAATATTGTGGAAGAAATTAGTTACTCCTGAAGGCCTATCTGTTTTTTTATTTTCAAATCGATTTATTTTCTCCATCTCTCTCAATGATCACTGTAAACTTAACCAATATTTCCTCTTACCAGAAGATGGTTTCACAATGGGTTGCTTATTGATCATTATTTATGATTCCTTAGACACGATCCTGAACAATATCGTTTATATTCCCTTGTACATTCCTTGTATTCATGTCAGTAGAGAGCACTCTCGTTAACTCTCACCTAAAGGTTACTTGACTGTATACACTTGTAGTAAACTTCACACAGAACGACAGTCAGGCCGGGATCAAATAACGTGTACAAATCGCCGGCACTCGAGGCCGTCAACGTTAGGCAATACGATATTTAGGCCAATTGGCCAGCTCTCTAGATGTAAATTATAACCAACTGATATAGAGATACTGCTCTGATATCACGCCGCGCGAACTCAATGACAAATCGTTTACGGTGGCAAAAAGTAACCTGAGCAATCTAGTGTGCGACAGCTGTGCGGTAGGACACATTGGCGTGTCTGTTAGAACAGCCAGGAGTACTAACTGCACATTTAGTATTGTTCCTGGTTGTGCGGGTGGAAGGTCCAAGACGCGCAGTGTCGTCGCCCATCCCTACCAACACGTACATAACTTCTTACGTAAGGGTCCTTCAGCCATACCAATGACTACAGATCTGCAGTCATTGGCCATACTACGTTATGCAGATTAACGTATGTGTTTCAAATTACAGTACAACATACTAACACTTAAGTATTTTGCAGACACCAACATTTTATTTGCCATAATAAACAAAAGTACATGTACGCAACAACAGCCTCGTATTTCATTTAAATGAGTAATTTTCTATCAAATAGCCAAAACAATTCAATATATTTATGAGACTGAGTAAAGTATTTTAAATTAATACCTCACCAGTTATCCGCACAATACCACTGACACAACAAGATTTTTTGACAAACTTATAACTCACTGTAAATTTTTTTATTATTAATTTTAATTTAAGATTGACAATAGTTGATTTGGAAAACAGTTGTTCAAACTGAAATACGCTTGCACAATAAAAGCTTTTTTATTTATTTATTATTAAATTAAAGTAAAATAAATATAACTCACTGTAAATAAAAGTCAGGAGGTACTATGTAAAGAAATCAATAAGACCTTGAATGCCCCGCAACTCCTCATTACCCAGTATCTCCCACCACGTCAGAACGGTCGCTTAAAATCTCGAAACCCACCTCTACGTACTGCTTTCCAGTTGAGCAGATCAAATTTCTCGCCGAACACTAGCTTGGCTATGGCGTGGAACAGTTTTGATGGATGAAATAAGTTCCTTATTAACGATCCATCAATACCTGTAGGTGGGATGAATCTCCCTCGTAGGGAGTGGACATTATTAGATCGGTTCCGAACTGGAGTGGGCAGATGTAACTACTGGAAATACAAATGGGAATGACAGTAGTTCAGTCATGTCATTGCAGGGAGTCTATCCAAACAATGGATCACATAGTTTGAGATTGCCCCTTGCGCTGTTTTACGGAGGGATTAGCTAGCATAAATAGAATCAGTGAGGCAGACCTTAAATGGATGGCTTGATAGATTGGATTTAGCTTTGTGACAGAAGATCGTTTATTTATTTATTTTTAATTTGTATTATAGTGTAATGACTTGTGGACTTTTGTTCAACTATAAAAATCAGCTTTTACATAATTTTAAATAAAATAAAGTTAGCTTACAAAAAAAAATAATAAAAAAAAAAACGATAAGATATAAAGTTAACATATGAATAAATAATTGTGTGATATGAAGAAATTGGACCACGTGAAGAAGCTTGAATTGACCGAAACAATTTCAATATAATAGGTCTCAAACTTAAAAAAAGAGAAAGAACACCGGCATCGACAAAAATGCCGTTTAAAAAATGCTAAATAGTTTTACTCTAACAAAAAGCAATCAAGGGATCGCCTCCCCAGGAGGATCGACCGGACCAGGTGAGGCCGCAGGCTGGCCACGTCATACTCCTATTAGCGCCCCGCCTCGAGCCAATCCAAGATTGTATTTTCAAGTAGGCTAACAAGTCACAAAAACCGTGCGCGCGGCCCGGTCGTTAGTCAGTCAACATTTGCATGGCGATTTCTCGCCACTTTGCACCCGTGTCAATAGATCTGTCCGCGGGTGGATTAATCAAATTAGCGGTCCACAGCGATCACTATGGAAATGTATGCGTCCCTGACCGACCGCCACGTCTTGCTCCGTCGTGTTCCTCCAACAGTCGACGTTCCACCGTGACAACTTATTGTATAATGTCAGCAGTAACAGGAGACACGTTCTGACAATGTTTAATGAGTGAGCAATGGTCCATTTCAATTGTCACGTACACCTTTCGTGCACACGTGATCATAGAGCTTGTCGACCCAATCTATCAAAATTACAAGAAATGCTCTATCTAAAATTGTATTGTATAAACAAATCCACCCCCACCCCACCCCTTGCATTACAGTTACCCTTGCGTTACAGGTGAGTGTCAACGGTGGCACTCGAGGTGCGACATGGACTACCTGTGTTAATCCCAGCGATCCAAAGGGCCATAAAACTGGCACTCGAGGTGCGACATGCCACCTCAGGTAGCCCGGCGAAGGGTTGCGGGGTTGTAGACGCGCTCTCTCTGTCAAAAAAAAAAAAAAAAAATTATATATATACAAAATAGGACCTACGTTGCTAGGATAATCACACCATTTCAATATTTTGACCTAACCTAACCTAACCTAACCTTACCTAACCTAACCTAACCTAACCTAACCAACACGGCCACACTGCTAGCCGAAGCGCCATGTCGCACCTCGAGTGTTAGTTTTGGGTTCTCTTTCACTGCATGTCGCACCTCGAGTGTCCAATTATGACCCTCAGGTAGTCCATGTGGCACCTCGGGTGCCCCCGTGACAACGAAGGTAGCCAACAATGGAAACTGAGGACTATTATGAGGTCAAACGTGTACAGATGGGTGTGTAGTAGTCAACAATGGAAACGGAAGGCCATTATGAGGTCAAACATGTACGGATGGGCGTGTAGTAGTCAACAATGGAAACTGAGGGCCATTATGAGGTAAAACGTGTACGGTGTAGGAAGGCAGTAAAAAATTGAAACTGAGGGTCATTATAAAGTCGAAAGTGAACATATGGGTGTGTAAGAATTTAGTCAACAATGTAAACTGAGGTCCATTATGAGGTCAAACGTGAACGGATGGGTGTGTAGGAAGGCAGTCAACCATGGAAACTGAGAACCATTATAAGGTTTTAAGTGTACTTGTGGATAAGAAGTAAACAGTGGACACTTATAGTTCAGTTGTTTGTTAAGTTGACGTTTCCAATCTTCATCTAGCACAGACAAATTCTAGTAGGATCGGTGGAAGGCCTTCGATTCTAGCTGCCTCCATCATCAATCTGAGAATGGTCATTTCTAGTTGAATGAGCTCTGGATTTAGTTCACTCGATCAATCTAGACGGGCGAGCAGTAGTGGTGGATGATCCGCGGCGACAGCGGCGTGACACCTCCAAGGCGCTACTCAAGCGGCAAATTTCACACCTAACACATCGGACCACATACCGTCGGACGCCTTTCATCTCTGTCCAATATTCCATCTCGCCACGCTGCCGTGGCTCCTCTCCGGTCCACGGAGTGCGTAACGCCCTGACGTAGCGCACAATAACAGGGTAAAGGTGATGCCAAACGACCGGCCTGAAAGAGGAAGTGTGTCTTAAATCGATCCTCGAAGCTGTCTAATAAATAGTGATGGAAGTGTACTACACATTGGCCACTGTATATGTTATTGTGAAAAGATAAATATTCCAAAGGTTTTTGTGCAGTTATCTTCAATTGCATCCTCAATGAAAAGGGGAATGAATTTACAGATTATAACTACATATCTTATTATCAGATTATAAATACAGTGAAAGTTAGCAAAAGGGGAATGCGCAAGGAATGGCCGCTGAATATTTATGCGAGATGATGATAGGCTTATGTGAAACAAATTCATTGATAGTACACTAGAATCCGACACATCTAGTGGACACATCAAGTATCAATCATATAGAAATCAGAGAAACTCCTAACTTATGCCATTCCGGCTCTCGAAACAAATTCTTCGATAGTCTACAGGAATTCTATAAATCATATCGTGGGCACATCAAGTATCAATCATATAAAAATCAGAGAACCTCGTAACTCTCTAGAACCATTCCGTCTCTCGAAACAAATTCTTCGATAGTCTACAGGAATTCGACACATCGTATAAAGATCCCATCAAGCGCCAATCATCTATGAGGTAAAGAACATAACTTATGCTATTCCGATCCTCCAAAAAAACTTCGTCGATAGACTACTTGGTTAACAAAACAAAAAACATGATTACCAACAGGAAATAAATACTTTGAAAACACCCACCATAATAATATCTAACATGACCACGAACATTTTAAATCTTATTTTAGAATTTACCGAAGAGTGGATAAGAAATTCATCAGAGGTGCTAGGCCTCATGATATCAATAAAGGTTCCAACGATTGAGAAATTGTTCAATGTCTGCATAGAAAACTAGAAATACTGTAAATATTTTTAGAAACGAAAATCGTTATGCTTAATTTGGTCCTTAATACGTTATGCTTAATACTGTTAAAAGCGAATTGATTATTTACTGTCAAGATTTTTAAAATGTTTGTTTATAAAACCTCGAGGGCCAAATTAACCTTTCTTACTTTTTAAATGAGAGATTTACGAGGACAGTCCTCGCTTTACTTGTAATAATGATTAAATGTGTTAGCTAAAAATCGTTTCTTTATTATCTAAAGAACACCAACAATATCGTTGTTCTTTAGACGATATTACGAACAATATCGTTAGTAATATAAACGGTAAATTGTTTCTTTATTATCTAATATTACAATTTTCATGTGCAACAAACACATTTTTTATATATAGGTATTTCTTATCTTCCCTCTGAGTTGGTGTATTGTCTCCCATCCTCAGTAGGGCTTTGTTTGTGCGAAGGCGAGTGTCATAGTGTATAAGCAATTTTGATCAGGTTTCGTCAATGTGGGATTTTGATTCAGTTGATGAGATTGCGGAAGCAACTGTAACTGTTGGTTCGCTGGTCCTGATGTCATGTATGATTGACTGAGAGATTTTAACTGACAGATTGATGTATGAATGCGAGATACTGATATATTATATGCTAGTATTTAATCATTGACGATTGCGATGACTATGTAATGTGTCTTTATGCAAAAGAAAAGTTATTATTATTTTATAAAACTTGCCAACAGAGTGTGTTAAAAAAGGATGTCTTCTTCAGACAATGTCTGAGTGGACAAGTGCTTAAACTACAAGAGGGAAGAAAAGAGGGCCAAACTACCCAGGCGTAAAATTACATCCGATGCTCTGCGAGAAGAAAATATTACTATTTCATCGATATTTCTATAGTTTTCTTTGTATCAAAAACTGGACATGCCTTATAACGAATATTATTCACTGCTTAACTTGAATATCCTTATACGTCTAAACTTAACAATGTCGTTAAAACTCTCTAGCAGTACTCGAGATTTCAGTCGTTAAGGCATCTTAATAGATTTATGGCTGATATATTTATGTCATATCCTACACTATACTTTTTTTATGTAACTGATGTTATGAACCTTAAAATCTCGCATTTCATTAAATATCAGTCAAACTTTTATGAACATATTGAATGGAGATATATTGCCCTTTATAATATCGCCATCTTGTGAAACTATTTACTGAGTGCCACAGGAATAGACCAAAGCTGCCACATTATTTATTCAAAGTAAGATATTAACTCGGCAAGCAATAAACAAGACATAGCATGATAGGAACAAACGGTACCGACCAGCAAGTGAGGCACGAAGCGGAGCGGCATGTTGGTGCGCGATGATCCGGCATGACTAATCATGCTCAGTTAATGAGGGCCGCACTAATTACTAGGGATCTTTACTAGTCAGAGACGGTAGGATTGGAAGAAACGAGAAATCCACTACCATGATGCACTTGATTGACTCATTTGCGATTTTCCATAGTCAATCGTTTGACGTTGAGAATCTCTTGAGGTCAAACTGTTCTTTTAATTTATAACCATCTATTGAAAACCCACAGACAAATACATGGTTTAAGGCAAAATAGGCATCAATATTTTATTTAAATCCATACTCGATTCATTAAAGAGAAATACATCTTTACAGTAGTGAAATTTACCTTAAATTTAGAGACGAAAATATCGACGATTGTTAACTTTCTAAAGAACACGTTATTACTAAAAAATAAAACTGTTGAAGTAAGTTTTACAGGCAAAATCAACCGGAAAAAGAAAACCAGTTACTAAGATTTTCTTCGAATCTGTCTCCTGGTAAGATTGACTATGTTGATTTTTTTCTCATTCTTCCACATCATGTGAAAATAGAGTGTGGTACTATGTCCTTCTCTACTCTAAGGAATTAAGTTACAGATTTAGCTGAATACAAAAGCATTTTCAATAGTAAATAATTAAACAAAATCAAATTGAATACATACCCAAAACTGTATTTATAACCCTTTTTCACTTTCATAACCAAAATTCATAATGCTACCCAATGAAAGTTTGAATCTACAAATTACATTTAACACATGTAACCACTCAATGACTTGTAATCGAGTTGTTATTAATGGTTCATTAATAAATTATGGACGGGTAATAAATATAAAATACTCCTCATTATTAGACAATATTATATTCAAGTTAAATTTTCAAAAGAGAATACGTTTCATAAAATTACTAGCTGAAAATAAAATCGAACCTAGTTGCTGATGCTGGTAGGACATATTACGACATTTTGTAGCTTCCCACATCAGTCAGGTTCAGTAAGAATGAGAGACTGTGAGAATACGTTCCACGTTATTAATTCTTCGGTGTTGCAACTAGATGCAGAAAACAATTGGGTTTCCTTTGCAGCACTACTTTGTTCTTTCACAATACTATTCGCAGAGAAATAAACAGGTCCTCAACAATGAACGATGTGAAAGGGAAGGTCTCTTGTTAAAGAGCAATAGAATTCACATTGGCTTCAAATACATTCCAAATATCAACAGTACATGTGGTGAGTTACTTTTCTAGTTTTGTTAAGTTTTCAAAACATTGAACTGCTTGACTTATTTTTTTTCTAACTTGTTCCTACACTCTGCCAACCCTCCCTCTGGTCAATGACACCGGACAGTTGAACTCTCCAGTGTCCAAGACAACCGTAAGGCCCAAACAGACAGCTCTAGACATATGGGGCTATAATAGCTGAGTTTTTGTCAAGACATAAACAAGTTAAGAGTTACATGCTTTTTCAGGATCCTTAGAAACCTGCAATAACCATTGTGAAAAAATGTAGACTGAGATTATAAATATTATAATGCAGAAGACACTGTAAAAATAATAAAATTATAGCCAAATAACACATTAAACTCTAATTATATTGTTTCAACGAATGTATTCTATGATTAAGAACAAAATTTATGGACATACCTTTATTTATAGCAAATTTATTGAGGTAAAACGTCTTCTTATGACTAATTCCCATTCTTATTAGACTGCTTACCTGAAACATAAAACAATTCAATTACTAGATTACAATGTAAATTCTCAAGAGCAGTCTTTAGGAGTGAAAAGTAAGCAGAGCGTGAAACAATATCACAGTCTTGTTGTAGACGACGATTGTTGCAGTGCACTGTTATATTCAACAATGCGGCGGAAGAGACGTCACTAAGCCTAGATAGGTAGGTATCACAGTCTTGTTGTAGACGACGATTGTTGCAGTGCACTGTTATATTCAACAATGCGGCGGAAGAGACGTCACTAAGCCTAGATATGTAGGCATCACAGTCTTGTTATAGACGACGATTGTTGTAGTGCACTGTTATATTCAACAATGCGGCGGAAGAGACGTCACTAAGCCTAGATAGGTAGGTATCACAGTCTTGTTGTAGACGACGATTGTTGCAGTGCACTGTTATATTCAACAATGCGGCGGAAGAGACGTCTCTAAGCCTTGATAGGTAGGTATTACAGTCTTGTTGTAGTTCATGGAAAAAATTCTAAAGGAAAATACCAAGTCACCAACTTACTCACCACAAACACGAACTACAGTGGTGTTGACCCACCCATACACGTACATCCATACACGTACAGTGGTATTGACTGGGATGCCACTTTCCGGAGGCACTCCTGTGTCGCACCTAAAACTACCTGTCCTCGGCAATCTACCTGCTTCCTACCTGCTATAGAGCTCAGCTCGCGGGCCTCCTCCTAAATACCTACCAATGTAATATCACAACGGCTACCATCATACTGACTTTGTTAAGTGCACTGCATATTTTGTAGGAGTAAGTGTAACATTGATTCTGTAAGGGGTTATCCTAAAAGACCAATCAAAACTATTAATGTACTGTGATAAGTATACTTAATAATGTTCCCTTTATTTTAATTAATAAAACTATTGCAGACTTGTTTTAAAACAAGTTTGTAAACGTACAGATAAAATACATCCACGCTTGTTTATGCACACTAACTATCTTGGTATTCGGATGTAGATAGCGTCACGTTTACCACATCAACTCCCAAAGACTAAGATAATGATGTTTCATGTAAAATTAATATCGAACATTGTCACATGACTAACATTTTTTTAAATGTTAAAACATTTATATAAAATTTTTTATAATTTTAATTTCTTTTCTTAGAGCTTGTTTCAGATTTTATTTATATAGATATACACAGCATGGCCTATTTAGAAATTTATATAGATTTTCTCTAATAAGTGTTCGTGAATAATACCACTGTGCGTGTATGGGTGGGTGGGTCAGTACCACTGTGCGTGTATGGGCGGGCGGGTGGGTCAATATCACTGTACTTGTATAGGTGGACGGGTGGATCAATACCACTGTACGTGTATGGGTGGGTGGGTAGGTATCACAGTCTTGTTGTAGACGACGATTGTTGCAGTGCACTGTTATATTCAACAATGCGGCGGAAGAGACGTCTCTACAGTCTGTATACGGTAGGGTGGCGCACGGACCCGCCAGCTACCTGTGTCGGTCCTTTCCTCCCCCCGGCGCTCGCGGCTGTTTCCTTAATGAGTCACCAACTAGCCCCTCTAATAGAATTATTAACTTTTTTTACTTTCTCATAATATATCAATTTTAATAGAACATTTGTAAAGTACTAACAAAACTAAGAAAAGTGATATAAAACACGATGTGCTTTGATTATAAGTAATGGTCGAAAGTTATTTTTTAGCCGGAATACTGTATGATTTGTTAAATGTTTTACATTTCTCATACAACGTTATCATGATACGATATTATTTTAAGAGTACTTTGAAATAAGGTACGGTACTCTTGCCTTCTCCCATAGTCGTGCAGTGTGCAGATATGGGACATGGGACAACAAGACTGGTTAGGACATTGAACTTGTTGATGACTTTAAATGCCCCTTTAGGAAAAGGAAAACGTTTAATAATTTGCCATGCAGGAGGCTTTAACGGCTGGATCAAGTCGCCACCTCTGATATTCCAGTCAAAAAAAAACGGTCGAATATCACGAGGAAATGAATTCCGAAGTCTTTGAGGGTTGGTTTTTTGAGGTTCTCCTGAAGTCTATTCCAGCTGGTTCGACAATAGTAATGGACAACGCACCTTACCACTCTCAAGTAGCCAACAAAGCGCCAACATCTGGCTCACGAAAGTGTGAAATGGAGGAATGGCTGAAAACTCGCGGCATTTCATATTCACCAGACATGCGGAAGCCAGAACTATACAGTCTTGTAAAGCTGCATAAGGAACAAAGAAAATCTTACGTAATAGATAAAGAAGCCTGTAAGCGTGGGTTTAAAGTAATCAGACTGCCACCGTACCACTGTAATTACAATCCAATTGAGCTGGTTTGGTCAACTTTGAAGCGGTATGTAGCAGCAAGGAATACTACATTTAAATTGAACGATGTTCAGGATTTGTTTATGGAAGCTGTAAACTCCTTCACCTCAGAAGATTGGCGCAAATGCGTTGAACACGTCAAGAAAGAAGTCGAGGCAGACTGGACAAACGAAGGACTTGATGACGTCAGTGTCCAAGAACTAGTCATTAATCTGGCCCCTGGTGAATCGGATGACAGTGACTGGGATACCAGCGATGACGATGACGATGTGGGAGTGTCACCTCTAGAGTAATCAGGTAAAATAAAAAATAAAATCTATTTACCTAGAAAATTTTATTGGACGTAATATATATGATTACAAAAAGGGTATAAAAATATGATAATAGTATACAGTAAAACAAAATAATTGTCTTCAAATTTACAGAGACTTTAAACGTTTTTTTTTAATATAAGTAGAGTACAATAAGATATTACTACTTCTTTATTAGTCATGACAATAAGGTTGCGATGATTGATGAATAGTGGGTACTGTAACATTTCAATGTATGCTTTAAAACATTTTAATGTCATTAGAACTAGTAATAAAATATAACGAATGGTAAAAAATTAACTGCAATCATAAAATATTGTATATTGGTTTTAGCGCAATTTTGTTTTATTTCAGTGTCACACGGAAACAACATGGAAGATAAATGGAAAATGCTCAAATTCTGGACACTAAATACTTTGGCTTGAAGAAGATTACTGGGAGTAATATAAAATAATGTTGATTTATTAATCAAATAAACTGTAAAGTATGTAGTGTTGCCTATTTAATGATATTTTGGCTGATTAAATAGTATGCGATAACATAGTTTTAAATTATTCTACCTTTTTTCAAAGAACTCTTAAAATAATTGTATCAAGATTAGGGAATTATGAGAAATATAAAACATTTAACAAATCATACAGTATTCCGGCTAAAAAATAACTTTCGACCATTTCGTTATTTATAATCAAAGCACATCGTGTTTTATATCACTTTTCTTAGTTTTGTTAGTACTTTACAAATATTATATTAAAATTGAGATATTATGAGAAAGTAAAAAAAGTTAATAATTCTATTAGAGGGGCTAGTTGGTGACTCATTATGGAAACAGCCGCGAGCGCCGGGGGGAGGAAAGGACAGACACAGGTAGCTGGCGGGTCCGTGCGCCACCCTACCGTATACAGACTGTAAGCCTAGATAGGTAGGTATCACAGTCTTGTTGTAGACGACGATTGTTGCAGTGCACTGTTATATTCAACAATGCGGCGGAAGAGACGTCACTAAGCCTAGATAGGTAGATATCACAGTCTTGTTGTAGACGACGATTGTTGCAGTGCACTGTTATATTCAACAATGCGGCGGAAGAGACGTCACTAAGCCTAGATAGGTAGGTATTACAGGCCTAAATTCGAGCAGCTCAATTAAATACTCGTCAGAAAGGACTCCTAGCGTACACAATGGATGTACTCGGATGTTAAATAGTTGAATGACTCAACAATGGGATTGGGAAAGGTCCGGGAATCCGGTGGGTGGATTGGGCGGTAAAAACCACCTCAATCAAGTCGTCATCCCCTGAGGCAAGTCGGTGGCGATGCTTGCCTACCCCACAGGTCTGCCACTCCCCCAAAGTCACGGTGCATTGTCCCGGTGCCGTGTGGGACGACGGAGCCCACCTCCTGCTTCTGCTGAAGACACAATTGACTCGTCTTCGCCGTTAATCATTTTTAGTCCTCGACCAAACGTATTCTCACCGATAATCAGTGAATATTCAAGAAAATATAGATGCTAACATATTGGAAGTGAAACCCATACATTTTCTGTTTAGGCATTCCATTAAATCCACCAAATTCCCGAAATCTTCTGTCTTGATTTAGTTTTGTATTAAACAGACCCGATGATTGCAATTAAATAGATGTAGATAGGCATAGCCACAGTAGGTCAACACTTACAAGACATTCTTGTAGTCATCCTGCGTAGAATTTTCAACATCAGTATGTTTTTCAGCATTTTTGCTACTGATCCAGTACTGAACATGAATTATTTAAGTTCAGGATTAATTTAACTCATTATCGATTAATATCAACTTCATAGCTAATTAAAAATAAAAAATGGGCCACTCGTGCACAAAAAGTCAGCTAATTGATAATATCCTCAACAAATGATTACTAATCCTCTCGACACATCAACAACAAAGTTTTACTTTTGGGTTGTCCGTTGACAATGATCAAAGCATGCCTCATCGATGGCATGCTTTCAACCTTAAATGCTATTCAAAATGATTATGTGATATGCTTGTTTAAATATCAGTTAAATGTATCATTTTATTTAATTCAGGTAACTCTGAAAATCAAGTAATAGTTTTGAAAAATAGCTGTAGCATAACTACGCAGCTACGTCATTCGATATCGTCAAGTCGGTATGAATCACTCAGCTATAGGTACATTTTTATTACTGTACCACAAACATTCAGTACACCGCTCTTATAAGTAACCAAAGGAAAGTAATTAAAAGCGGAATTCCGAGACAGTCGTAGAGACTATCTATAGCCATTGAATACAATAGGTTCTATCCGTCTGTTTGCGATGCCAAAGCCGAGATTAGATCAAAGCAGGGGAAAGGTTAGCATTCTGGCAATCGTTTGACTCGGACACATTAGGGTTTATCGATTTCTTTCGCTCTGAATGTAACTCGGTTCTGCTTCGATAACCATATTGGTTCTGATACTCCTGCTGTTCCTGTCTTAATATCCCATGTTAGGTCAGCTTTGCTATCCCACATTGATAACGGCAGCCTAGTGCGGCCAAACGAAAGATGCCCTTAGGACATACCCGGTTTGAAAAAGAAAGATGCCCTTCAAAACCCGATATTTTTTGTACTCCGTCATTGTTTTAAACCATATGATCTTCACAACTATTATAAGATGATGCTGGTGACTTTATATTTTATGTTATTTTTAGTTTGACACAACATCTTACAGTTGTTGAAGCTTGTTACATAAAATGTTCCAGGTATTTGTGCAAATTATTTTACTGTTAATAAGCCACCACACTTAAATATTTCTGTAGAACTTAAACGTATGTGCCCCTTATTCACATATAATATGACCTTAGACAATGAAAAAGGTGTTATAATCTTAAACATGATTAGTTGTCTGAGCCCTACGCCTTCTCGATCGCCTAAACCAATCCATAAGAAGTGAAAAGCAAATGTTAAAAGTTATTTATAATTTTGCAATAGTTGCGCTGCCTCCGCAAAGTCAAGGCTGTAGCGCGGCAACTTATAGTGAAACAGAGAATGACTGAGAGGGCAGCACGGCCGACTGGAGAGAAAGGTGATATTACAAATTTTTATGAAAATGAGAACGAAAGAACATGGGTTGGGAGAGGGTTTAAGTGTATTCTTTGTCTAAACGCAGCCTTAATAACCTAACTTAACCTAGCCTACCATGACATAACCTTATCTAATCTGACCATACATATCCTAACGTAGGCTAATTTAATTTAATTTAACCTAGATATATAGTTCGATTTTTAAAAATTAAAATATTTGCAAACAAACTATTTTATGGATGGTGTCCCTTTTCTAACAAAACACACAGAAGGATTAATAAATTTGGACGTTTATTTTCAAGTTGTATACAGGAAAGTTGTGATTTTCCTGTGGCACGACACAGGTGCACAGCGAGTGACCATTTGATCTCAGTTGCGCCACCGCCCAACCGGTTGACTGACAGAAGCATGTAAGATCTGGGTGAGGTTCGGTAGCCGGTCCATTCATTAACGAGGCCCAGGTTAGTCATAATTGTATAATCGGCAACAAACAAGATATAATCGGCTCGTTGCAAAACAGCCGATTAGAAAGTGGCGTTAATTGGAGCGATTGTCACTGCTCCAGATTCAACGATCTACACATGTAGATGTAGATCTCTGGAGTGTGGCGCAACTTGCTGGGTGTTGTAGCAATAATGTCCGACTGTTGGTAGGTACAGAGACACATTGCTGGATATGTGTTTACTTTAGGTGTTTCGTGAAAAATTTCTTTGATTTAAGAAAATTGCCCCTCAATCCCTTGAAGAAACTACCCTTCACAATAGATTAGAGCCAGATGTCTAGTAATTAACGCCTGTTATCACGATTCACAGCTGTAAAACATGTACAATTCTTAATAAGTTGTTAAAGGTAGTGTCAAATTTATTGGTTCGTTCACTTTTTATAAAATGATGGAGGATTAGAAAGCTGGCGGACTTGGTTTTTTGTTGATGACTCGTCTCTCTGTTGAGGACTCGAATTTTAAACTAAACAGAACAAAGCCTTATATTACGAATTTAGCTACAAAGCCAGTAAAGAGATACCAGTGCTGATCCTCATTAAAAATGTAGAGTAGAATCAAAATTAAGAACACCATGAAACTTGGTGAAAAGGGGGTGGGGGATTACTGTACTGAAATCGAAAAAAATTAAAAAAAGGCGATCGGAAATCCGATACGGGGTAGGGGGTGGACTTTTAGGGGTTGAACGTGCTTTTTTACGTATTTTCTAACCGTGTTCTCGGATAGAGCAAAATCAGCTTGTTTTTTTTTTCAAAATATGTTTCCATTATTTAATGATTGTTTACATTTTTCTCTTGCACGTAACCAAATAAGTTATTGTAAAATCACAATATTATATAAGAAGCACTGTTATTTATTTTCAATTATTATTGTTATTTATTTTACTATTGCAATATTTATTCCAGTGTTTTATCTTTATAACTGTGATTTGAATTTATTTCTTGTTTAAATTAAACTCATGTTTCTAATACAAACCAACTAAATTATGAAATAAAAAAACATATGATCAATGATTAAATAAAACGTATTATATAACGTATAAATCGCTAAATTTCAATAATTCAAGCACCATCGAACAGACTATACAAACATAGCAGCCAATCTAAATAAGATTTTGAACGGACTATACACAATATACGTAGGAGAAGTATGATGGGAGACATTTCCTATCTCGCTTTTAATACCTCTCCTACACACCTAGGACCATGGCTCGCTATGTATATGTTATCTGAAAACAGATTACGGTAATTTCAAAGGTGTCTAAACGTGTGTTGATTCATAGGCTTTCAAATAACGACAGGGGTAAAGAAGACGCAACGAGCGATGGATGGACGGTTTAAAAAAACAAAAAACGACAGCACTTGTTAAAAGCAAATAAACTTAAAGATCCTTCGCCCAATCACATAAAGGAACGCCAAGATGATATATACCAACATTTGTTATATTTCGTTCTAAAAAATTACAGCTTAATTGGAACATAAAAATGTGTTTTCTGACCGAATTTCATTAAAAACAATTCATTTTTACGCGAGAAAAAAAAATTAAAAACTAAAAAATCGGTTTTCTGATTTTGTTGCAAAATTAGAGGTTTTGTTGAAAATGTAAAATACAAAAGTTTTACATATTTTTATTTTCTACAACTTTTCTCTTTAATTTTTTCGATATGATTTAAACTTTCGCCGGAAATCGTGAAAAACAATTTTCAACCCCTACAATGTCACCCGTTTCACCCACTTTACCTCTTAAAGTCCTTGCCTATCCAGTTTATTTATTAATTTAACGTCAAATTATGTGTTTCAATAAATTTATATGTAAATTTATATAAATAAATAGAATTTTCGGGCTATAATTCGGAAAATGACATTTAAAAGCCAAGTTTTTTCAGTTTTTTTGCATTTTCCGAGCATTTTTTCAAAATAACTGTGCATTTTTTTATTTCTATATCTGAGGGTAAACAATTCAACAAAAAGGATACCAGTACCACTATACGTGTGTGGGTGAGCGGGTGGGTCATTACCACCGTACGTGTATGGGTGGGCGGGTGGGTCAATACCACAGTATTGACCCACCTGTGGGTTGGGTCAATACCAATATACGTACAGTAAGTGTAATTTGGTGAGCTCAGTCAATACGACGCATGTAGGCGACCTATGTAGGCTACAAAATTTGTTATTGACGGAAGATTGTGTCTTATTTTATTTATGAGCCGCAAGTTAAAAAAATTGTCTTTTAAGTTAAACCTTTTCGGTTAAAGTTTAGGCACTTTTTAGGTTATGTATAAAAAAGATTTTTTAAATAACTAATTTAATAAGAAAAAATATAGAGTATTTTTATGTTATATAGAGTATAACATAAAAAGATACATTTTCCCCAAATTTAGTGAAAAAATTTTCGGTTTTTTTCACCTTTTTATTTATTTTTTTATTTTTATGGCCAAAAAACATACAAAAAGGATTCTCTCTCAAAAACAGCTCTAACGATTTTGGTTGAATTTTCAGGAAAGATGTGAATTACAATTCAAAATGTTTGAGTAAAAACCGCATGTCTCTAATTGACTAGTTTTTGAGATATGGCAAAAAACATATTTATTTATTTATTTATGACTCTTTACATAACAGCTACAGGTAAAAACCTAATTCAGCCATTTTGACAAAATTATAACTACACAACAATTATTTTCAGTACAAGAATAAGTAAACTATGCTAAAAATATATAATACAGGCTTAACAGTAATAATCAACTATGTAGCGCGAGCTAACAAATAATATTTATCCAAACATAACTTTAGAAACAAAAAGAAGTTAAATATTTCAGTGAATATCCATTTTATGAAAGTGAAGGAAATTGATTTACTTCAATTAAAAACAAACTCATTTTTGAATTAAAAACATCTATTTCTGTTTTAAACTTATTTAGTAGGCAAAGTGCTTTAAACAAAGACAAATTATAAAATTGTACAGTAACACTTCGAGGTATGTAAAAAACTATGGATGAACGCAAATTACTTCTAGGGACATATAACTTAATTTTATCTAATAAATAAGAGCTATCAACAAAATTGTGTAATACTTTGAACACCAAAATGATATTTGATTTGGGAATCATTATGGTAATTTTCAAAGTTTTGATTTGTTAGTATAAATACTAACAATACGCGTATATTAAAATATGGGGGAAAGTTTGTGCCAATTCTTTAGAACCATTTATATTTAAAATTTTAATAAGTTTAAAGCCAATTAAAATTACCAGCCATTATAGAGAAGGATTTTTTCTATTGACTTAAAATCACATAATGAGAATAAACTACATTTATTTTGCTGCAATAATTAAAAAAAATCCTATTAGAAAAACAATATATTAGTACTAAGTGGTTTGCACGTCACATGATTTCTTACCATCAATTTTGCATTCCTGTTATTTTTCTTTTTTGTGCTGAAAATAATTGGTTTACAATTAATTGCTTTTATATTAAGGTAAGCCAATTTACTTCGAATTATGTTCCCTTGTTTTCAATCAAGAAACCGAGAACAAAAGGAGGGTTTAAGTATTTAATAAAACAAACTAATAAGGATTTACATAGAATGTCACTTCAGAAAGCAGCTATCATCCTTATAAGGCACAACATACACACACACTTAAAACAGTTCATGAAACTTTTGCTGTTACAGTTTGGCATTTTGCTTCTTTCTATTCTCATGTCATTCCAAACTGGCCAGTGTATAGTCTCATCTTATCTCACCTCTTCAGTTGGCTTTCTTTCAACTTTAACTCAGCTGAAGACTTACAAGATATTCTGATCCGTCACAATATTTCAAGTGCAGGTATATTGTAATTTTCCTGGTGTTTAGAAAATGAAAAGAAGTTAGTATGACTTTTTAAGTTAAAAAAATGTTATAAGATTACATTTTTAAGACAAAAGATGTAATTGCCATAGCAAACCAACTATGTTTGCTATATTAACGATATTTGGCGAGCGGGTGGCTGAGCGGTCGAAGCCGTCAGGACTTTGAGCTAGGGTTAAGAGATAGTGCAGTTTCGAATCCGGCCTGAACTTGAAGATTTATCGCTAATATGCACCTTCTACTGTACTGGTTCGCCCCCTTACTCTGTCTGAGTACAAAGTCCTCGCACACATCAATAGTCTATGAGGAATGGGCAGAGTAGGGTTAAGAAGGTCGGTCTCTCCTTAAAAAAACTAACTATTTTAACATGAATGTAATATAATTAAAATTTTAACATGTCATACTAAGCTTAAAATTTACAAAACAATAATTAGACCCATCCTTCTATACGGAGCAGAAACATGGATTTTGGATAAAAACACAGAGAACAAATTAATAACTTTTGAAAACAAGATACTGGGTAAAATTGTTGGACCGACTAGAGAAGGAGACCTCTGGAGGCTAAGGTACAATAGAGAAATAAGAGACATGTTCAACGAGCCAGACATAATAGCAGAAGCCAGAAGTAGGAGACTCCGATGGACTTGTCATGTTATCAGAAGAAGTGAGAGAAGTACTCTACAGTCTACACCACATCTGGGAGGGAAATCCGAAAGGAAGAGGACCACGAGGTAGGCCAAAGACCCGGCGGAAGGACCAGGTCATGAAAGATATAGAGAAGATGGCAATGACAGAAGAGATGGCAAAAGATCGAGATCAGTGGAGACGGCGAGTTGGTGAGGCCAAGTACCACCTTGGGTACCCGTGGCCATGGAAGTAAGTAGAAGTAAGTAAGTAATATAATTAATATGTTTAAAACCAATTGTTTTGATTATAATCAAACATGTGATTTATTATTGAACAAAGAATATTCTTGTCAGAAGGGAACTTGGTTCTTTGGGTTTGTGAGGGTTTTTCACCTTCATCAGTTGAATTTATGTCTACTGATAAGTATATTTTGAAAATGCACTAAAATGTCAGATTCGGCATCCACATTTTCAAAATTTATATCCAGAGTAGGCTGCAAAGCATCTGATATGTCGTAAATAGACGTTTATATTTAGAATAAATCAGTCAAATTATTGTTCATACAGTTTTTTATAAATGTAGCAGAAATCAAAAGATAAATGAAAAATGTATACTAGCACATACTAGTTAATATAATCTATCAAATATACATTAATTGTCATTAGGTCATAAAAACTAGAAAACTCTGATTGTCAGTGTGATGCATTGTGTTAAATAAATGACAAATTAGTAAAAATAGCCATATTTTATACTTAAAAAAAATATTCAATTTGAATATGAAAATATTTTATTAGCTTATATTTCTGCATGATTTACCCTTCAATAAAATATATAATCAAAAACTTAAAAAATAAATGAACATGTACAGTATTTTCTTCTTTTATAAGCTAAAAACATGGGAAAGCAATACTGTTCTGCTTCCTCTTGACCACTTACAAAATTATTATTTAATACTCGATGGGCCATAAAAGGCCTGTCATGTATTGAAAGGTGTAATAACGGAAAATGCTGATAACAGTAAAAAAATATCAATTAATAAATGTCAAAAAGGGAATGTTTCATATCAACCCGATACAGGGGTAAATAACATCTTCGATCCACATTTATTGAACAGTTGAACGTGAATTTACCGACTGTTTAGATAAATTAATGTTCCCACGTAAATTCGTAAAAGTAAATCCTAACAGGCGATCTACAATCAGTGCCTAGTCCAGGGAGATAATTAATAATATTAACGTGGATAGTTCAGAGGGTAAGACAGTCGATGTACAATCAGTGCCTAGTCTAGGGAGATAATTAATAATATTTACGTGGATAGTTCAGAGGGTAAGACAGTCGATGTACAATCAGTGCCTAGTCTAGGGAGATAATTAATAATATTTACGTGGATAGTTCAGAGGGTAAGACAGTCGATGTACAATCAGTGCCTAGTCCAGGGAGATAATTAATAATATTTACGTGGATAGTTCAGAGGGTAAGACAGTCGATGTACAATCAGTGCCTAGTCTAGGGAGATAATTAATAATATTTACGTGGATAGTTTAGAGGGTAAGACAGTCGATGTACAATCAGTGCCTAGTCTAGGGAGATAATTAATAATATTTACGTGGATAGTTCAGAGGGTAAGACAGTCGATGTACAATCAGTGCCTAGTCTAGGGAGATAATTAATAATATTTACGTGGATAGTTCAGAGGGTAAGACAGTCGATGTACAATCAGTGCCTAGTCTAGGGAGATAATTAATAATATTTACGTGGATAGTTCAGAGGGTAAGACAGTCGATGTACAATCAGTGCCTAGTCTAGGGAGATAATTAATAATATTTACGTGGATAGTTCAGAGGGTAAGACAGTCGATGTACAATCAGTGCCTAGTCCAGGGAGATAATTAATAATATTTACGTGGATAGTTCAGAGGGTAAGACAGTCGATGTACAATCAGTGCCTAGTCTAGGGAGATAATTAATAATATTTACGTGGATAGTTCAGAGGGTAAGACAGTCGATGTACAATCAGTGCCTAGTCCAGGGAGATAATTAATAATATTTACGTGGATAGTTCAGAGGGTAAGACAGTCGATGTACAATCAGTGCCTAGTCCAGGGAGATAATTAATAATATTTACGTGGATAGTTCAGAGGGTAAGACAGTCGATGTACAATCAGTGCCTAGTCCAGGGAGATAATTAATAATATTTACGTGGATAGTTCAGAGGGTAAGACAGTCGATGTACAATCAGTGCCTAGTCCAGGGAGATAATTAATAATATTTACGTGGCTAGTTCAGAGGGTAAGCACTTCTACCACGACTTGCTCACTTCAACTTCCACTGGACCATCAGCCTAATGGCTGGATGATTAGCAACTCAACGCCAACACGAGGTCCGGTTAAACGACACTGGTTTGTTTATACAGAACGTGCACAGGCGGATAATTAAGGTGAAGAC
Source organism: Stictocephala bisonia (assembly GCA_035578905.1). Classification (NCBI taxonomy): domain Eukaryota; kingdom Metazoa; phylum Arthropoda; class Insecta; order Hemiptera; family Membracidae; genus Stictocephala; species Stictocephala bisonia. Next base: position 262,884 of record JAQJVL010000222.1, on the reverse strand, counting down.
TGATCCCTCCATATTGAGTAATTTCTATTCCGCAGACACAATGAGCTGGGACTGGCGTTAACGATGGAGTGAAAAATGGAACACGAGACACGCTGTAGATTAACAATCTACGAACTACATGACTTCCTTGGCGGTTGTCGATCATCCGAACCGGAGTGGGCGGGCGAGACTTGACCCTGAGGTAAACTCCCTGTCCAGCATATAGAGAAGAATAATTATACTTCTGTATTCCGATTTTTGGGGAAAGTATCCTTCAGCCACAAAAAAGTCTTCAGGTATTCAATCACCACATATATACACCCACAAATGAGAAACTTATTTCAAAGAACTAATTAACCTAGATTTATATACCCTGAAGATGCCCAAGAAACTTGAACTATTATCAAGTATGACATATTTATGCTTATCATCCTAAGAAAAAAAACTACACATAACTAAAACAGTAACATAATTAATTAATTTAACGATTACAATTTATACCCTAGTTGTTGATATTTTTTATGAGTGTTTAGTTTCATTCCAACGGAGCTTTACACCTAACTTCACGGACTACAAAAAGAAAGCAAATAAGATAAGTCTAATAATTTAAAAATAGTGTAATAATAGTAGCATAGTCATAAATAACGTAGTGGCAGGGGTTGTTAACTGCACTGTCAGACCACGGCCTGCGATCTTACTAGTTGTCATGACAACATTAAATGAAATGACACAGTAGGGGAAGAGCAGTTCTCACACACGCACACATGCGCACATACACACGCACGCGCGCGCACACACACGCACGCTTCTACCACTCAGTCCATCTCTCTCGCACCAGTGCCTTCAGAAGGTCACTTTTGAAGTGGCCTAGCTATAGTGTAGTAAACAATAGTCATTTAAGACACTTGGCTCTTATCTGTAAAATAAGTAATAAAATTATAATATATCATAATCATTTACTTCCTTATATATATTACAAAGTATCTGCAAGATTAAAATTTGGATATTCACTGGCCACTGTTACCGATATTGTGCCAAGCTACAAGAAAAAATATTTGTAATTTAAAATGTGTTGTACATTATCTTTTTAAGAAAAATATATAACACTTAAATAACTCAATACCACATTCAATGGAATGTTGCAAAATATATTTCAAAGAAAACAATACAGTAATTGCTTAGTGACATTTAGGCACTTTATTCAAGTGGGAGTCTATAGTTCGTCTCGAAGTTTTTGCTAAGTCGTTCACGGCGCTCTAATGGTGGGTGTCAATGAATCCTTTATCTTTCAAAACTGAGCCTAACACATAACCCAAAACTCTGGTTCAGAATCATATATCTAAAGCAAGGCTCTTAACGATTCTTCAATAAACCTTCTACCATTATACTTGGTATCATACATTACAGTTATTGTTATTAGTTTTGGCAATTCTTCAACAAACCTTCCACCTTCCACCTTCACACCTGGCAACATCTCTTACATATATTTTCATAAGAATGTTGGCAATTCTTCAACGAACCTTCCACCTTCTCACCGGACAACATCTACTACTGTACATATATTAGTTTTGGCAATTCTTCAAAAACATTTTAATCTCACACCGGGCAACATCTTTTACATATATATTTATTAGTTTTGGCAATTTTCCAACAAACCTTCTACCAGTTCTACCCTCACACTCGGCAACATCTCTTGCAGATATTGTTATTAGTTTTGACAACTCTTCAACAAACCATCTTACCTTCACACCTGATGTTAAGGATGGTTTCGTTGGGCTCTTACCAATTATTCAAGAAAACTTATTCCTCCACATTTCGCAACATCTCTTACAGATATTTTCATTTGGGCCATGGCAATTCTTCAGCAAATGTTCTACCTTCACTACCGGCAACAACTCTTACATTTATTTTTATTAGGTTCTTCGGCAATTCTTAAAAAAACCTTCTACCTTCAAAACTGGCAACATCTCTTCCAGATATTGTTATCAGTTTTGGAAATTCTCTAACAAACTTTCTACCTTCACACGACTTAGATATTTTCATGCGGCTTTTGACAATTATCCAACAAACCTTCTCCCTTCACAACTGGCAACATATCTGAAAGATATTTTTATTACTTTCTTGGCAATTCTTCAGCAAACTTTCTACCTTCACTTCTGGTGACATCGCTCACAGGTATTTTTATTGGACTCGACGATTCTCCCAGAAAAATCCTCTCTCTTCATAGTTGACAGCAACTTTTATAAATATTTCATTTGACTCTTGATGATCCTTTTACAAACATTCCTCCATCTAATCTGGCAATCTCTCTAAAAATATTTTTTTCTTTACTTTATGTACTTTATGTTTGTACTTAGAGTAGCCTAGTTTGTCAAAATAATAGTCCAGGGGCCATAAACATGAATTTTAATATTTTTTTGGCTCTTGGCAGTCTTCCCATAATCCTATTCAAATCGCACTTTACTTCTCTCCCATCGTAGACCGACGAGGAGCCTGTTACTCAATATACATCCATTCAAAAGTCGACCGTTACACACCCATCCATTCAAACAATGCTTAAGGGCGGTGCAATCCTTACAAAAAGTCTTTAAAATGAAAAGGATACACCCTAATCAAAAAACCCTCGGAGTTTATTTTTATCCGTTTCTTATCGGGATTATGGAGATGGAGGAAATCTCAATTTCACAACCCACACAAACCCAATTGGTCGGTAAATCGCCGTGGCCATGACCGCGGTGCCGTGTAGGGCAGTTGTCCGGATAGCGAGCAGCACTTGCCCGCACTAATGCTGAGGACTTACGTGCAGCATTTTATTATCCGGGCACCGAGCTACGATTTAACAGCCGTATAATAATTCAATAAATCGCGCAATTTATAGAGCAAGCGGTCAGCGGCGAGCGGGGGGAATTTCAATACAAATGGCCGACAACAATATGCCCTACGCTACATTGTCAGTGTTTATGCTGACCCTGCCCGTCTCTGGCTTTCATATGCTAAGCGACCTCGTTCAAACACAGCGTCTGTTTGGTTTAATATTTTGAAGTTTGATGGAGAAGAAAATAAAGAACCTCCCGCAACTCTTAAATGAACTTCCTTTACAGAAAAAACTTTTACGTTCCTGGGCTCTGAATGAATTTGTATTCCAGTGCGAAATACACTTTTCAGTAACTCTGAGCTATATATTGCTGCCATAAAACGAAACACTAGAGAACTAATGCTCTGAAACATCAAACAACATGAAAGGAAAGTACTTGGATTATACTTTTGAATTCTAGACTATGATTGGACTGTATAGAATTTAAACTGAAAACCACAATTAAGTTCTCTTTTATTGTAAAACCTATTTGTTATATAATTTATCCGTTTCCATCCTATTTGCGGCTTGCCCACTTGCGGCACTCATAATAAATTAAACCAGGGTTATTGTTGTATTTGTATGGGTTGACAGCTGTCACTTTGCAAGGGATGTGCCAATTGCGGCCCACTGAAGATTAATCCAACAATTACATTATACTCTGCCTTGGCAGAGCATAGCAATTTTTTTTATGGGTTACAGCTACCACATGCACATACAAACAAGATATATACTTTGGTGACAAATATATAACCTCGTCTTGTAACGCTTTTTTACAAGGAAAAATTCCCTTTTTAAAAATCGATTTAATACTAATAATAATGTAGGTACTTGCTCATAATAATTTATTTTATAAAATACATAATTATCATAGGCTATTATTTATTGTTTTATAAATGTATTTTTCACTGTATCCTTTTTTATAACATGAAATTTTCAATTTGTTAAAAATGTAATTTGAATCAATGAACGTTAAGCGCTCAACTTTATACTGTTGTATTCTTTAAAACATTATTATTGCTTATTATTTAAACAAAATCCTTACATCTCTAAGGGGGTTCGAATAAATGTTGAGTATAATCAACTACAGGAAAAAACTACTGGAATGATATAAACAATTTCAGACCTGTATCGATTCTTCCTTCTCTTAGCAAAATTTTCGAAAAAATATTCTTAAATCGCATGTCAGGGTACTTGGAAAAATACAATCTCCTCGCGGATGAACAGTTTGGGTTTAGAGAAGGTAGATCCACAATAGACGCTGTAGTAAGTCTCGTTACAGAGGTAGTGGAGAAATTTGAGAGGCGGGAATCCACTTTGGGTGTGTTCATCGACCTCTAAAGCGTTCGACTGTGTTGACCACAGCATTCTGCTTCACAAACTACATCTCTACGGCATTCGAGGAGTACCACTCTCGTGGATCAAATCATACCTATCAGGTCGAACTCAAAGGGTAGCAGATCAACTGTCAAAGTCAAATCAAATGAAATTTGGAGTCCCTCAAGGATCTATTCTTAGTCCTCTCCTTTTCTTAGTTCACATAAACGATTTATCTTCAGCACTACGACACGCGAAACTCGTGCAGTATGCTGATGACACGAATCTCTGCTTCAGTGACAAATCAAAATCAGACTTGGAAATTCAAACATTCACGACTTAAATAATGTAATGCAGTATTTTAATAATACAAATCTAAAAGTCAATCTCAAAAAATCGAATTACATCAGTTTTAACTTACGCCAAACCGACTTAGACGGTACTCTAACCGTTATGTTGTCAGAAACTGAACTCGAAGAAGTCCAATCAACTAAATTTTTTGGAATATACCTGGAACAAAGCTTATCCTGGAACGATCACACAAACAAGATCTGTTCTAAATTAGCATCAGGTATATATTGTTTGAGATATTTGTCCAAATACTGCCCGATTGAAATTCTCATGACGGCGTATTATGGGATCATATTCCCACAACTATCCTATGGGGTGATACTGTGGGGTGGATGCTCAAATAGAGAATTTTTGCGAATATTCAGACTGCAGAAAAAAGCAGTATGCATTATCTTAAAATTAAAAAGCAGAGATTCATGCAGAACTACATTTCAGAGCCTAAAACTGTTGACCCTGCCCTGCATATATATATTGGAAACAATAACTTACTGCATGACCAAATGCACTCTAACTAGAGGCACCGACATACACGGACACAACACCAGAGGCAGAGAAACCTACCGACTGGGCAACACAGGACGGTGGTTTTCGAACATCTTCCTTCTCAGGCCGGTGTTCGATTAATCAACAGTTTACCCAATGAATTCAAATATGCACAGGTGCCCAAGGCATTGAAGGCTCGTCTTAAAAACGTGCTTATATCAAACGCTTTCTACAGCGTGGACGAGTTCCTTGTACATAACAGGGAGACCTAGTAATGCCAAATGACCCTCAAATATTGGCATGGCACAGGGAGGTGGAGTGGCCGCTATCTATTTATTTAATCATGTATTTATTTAGTTTTAATATTTTAACCCAGTATAAATGAGAGCGTGAATGTAAGACAGCTTGTATGTTTGTATGCACCGTTGTAAGATTGTATGTATAGGATAGGTTATTTTTATTATTAATATTGACTATTGCGATGCAATTCATATAATTGTCTTCATGCAATAAAAAATTTGAATTTGAATCTTCCAGAAATTAAAGAATCCAGATATTATGTTACCAGAACATTACACGTATAGGACAGACAACGAGATTTTTTACTATTGTATTTATAGGATAGTTTAATTATTACCTTTTTCTGAAACATTTTGAAATTGAAATTATGTCTCATCCTCCGAGATTCGTGCATGTAGGATGAGTAGTTTCAAAGAGTTCCGACATTTATTTCTAGAAGGAAATTCAGAAGTAGTGTGGGTAGACGCCAGGGAGACCATTTTAAGCGTACGTGACATCAGGCTATGTTGTAGGTAATAAATAAATTGTGTATTAACTAACTAACATTTTCTAAAGTTTATGGAGTTTTGGATAGATATAAGTCTAACACAAGGTTTTTATTCTCGAAGACCTTTATTACGACTACAGTATTATTAGGTAGTAAACTTAATATTAATGTTGCATGGAAGCTTAAGTTTAAGTGTTGCATGTTGTTTAAGTGGAAGCTGGGGTGCTCGACAAACAGATATAATCACCATAGACAAATGTTAAAATCATAAACCGATTTGTTATGAATTTGTCCCCATAAAATCATGTCACTTTGTAGGTATGAATGAAATGAAGAATATAGATTTCCCAGTGTATTTTATGTTTTTGATACACGTGTTACAACAGTTTCTAACTTTAAAAATTAGTTGACATGAAAACACAAAAAATTTGGACAAACCAATGGAGCAATAAACATTAAGGTTACGGCCACACACAGTTTTTGTCGCTGTGACAAGGAAATTTATCATTTAAAACGATTCAAATAGAACCTGGCCACACACGCCGTTCTACGATTCGAACGATGTATGTTGCGTTTTTCGTAAACTGCGACAAATACGTTACCCACTTTACCTTCAGCTCGATACACACGAGCGTCAGTTAACGATGCGTTAACAAGTGACTTAAAAAAGAAATTTCTTACAAGTCTCGAGTTAACCGGGTGAGCGACTGTGGAGCGCATAAACACCCTTTAATTACAATTTACTACAGCCATTGTTATTTTTGATAGTTAGATCTATAATTTTTGTTCAATCTACACAACATAAGATAAGATATTATTCAGCCAAAGATATTTTGTACTAATACATATGCACGTCAATATACATTAATATGAGCTTAATTAAAATTATCAGCTGTCCTTATTCCTTCTTTATACTCTGCGACAGAATAAAAGGCCTTACTAATTAAAACAAATGAAACTTTTTTTCTTTAATTCTAAAATAGAAATTTCTCTAATATTTATAGGTAACTTATTGTAAAAACCGAAAGCTGCTGTTATAGTACTACTGTCACTTTTATACAGTCTAGGGGTCTTATGTTGTTCCTACTTCTAGTTTCAAAGCTATGTACAGAATTTCTAAAACTAACTAGACATTCTAAATAAAAACAATATTTATTATGTACATAGTATATTGTTTTTATGTACATAAGACATTGGAACATATATGCAGATTACAAAGTTAGAATCTCTTGATGAATAAAAATTTGTCTACACTGTTCTCTTTTCTTGGCTTTAACAATAGTGTGTACAGCCCTTTTTTGTATCTTGAAGATTACAATACTATTAGGAGAATTACCACAAACAATAAGGGCATAGACCATTTTGGCATGAAAGAGGCCATAGTAGGCTTGTCTTATGACATCTGCATTTAGTTCCCTACTTAAGCACCTGAGAGCAAAAATAACTGAGTTTAACTCTTTTCTAGGCCAATTATATGGTTATGCTAATTAAGAGTAGGGTCTAGCACAACAGCCAACAATGTTGCAGTATTTTCTTTTTCATTTCCCGCCAATTGTCTCAGACTAAAGAGCACAGTGCTAGTTTTATTTTTGTTCATAGGAAGGCCATTAGCAGCTAGCCAATCTTCAGTAAATTTTTGATAATTTTGATAATTTGCTAATGCTTGAATGCAATCAAAACGCCTAGTGACAATGGTAGTATCGTCAGCGTAAAGGATCAACTCTTTGGGCACATTACTATCAAGATCATTCATCATTGTGATAAATAATAGGGGTCCCAGAACAGAGCCCTGGGGAACTCCACTCTTTACTTGCAAACAATCAGAAGTGGAGTGCTGTCTTCATACCGTTGTTCAATATGGCAGAGAGTCGGTCAAAGCGGCAAAGTGGATAGCTACATAGCGGGAAGGACATATTTGCCCGGAACACATAAACGGGGCTGGAATAGAACCTATCTCAAGATGTCGCGTACTGCCCGACCCATAAATTACTCTCTTTATAGACTTATTATACAGTGGCTTGCACAGCACGGGTAGTCTCCCACGTGCACGTATATTATTGCCAGAGTGTCCGTTCCTTGGCCAATTACTGGGTGTAATCGGGGTCGCGCAAACAGAGGACACCCCAGGTCACTTCAGCCTCCCCGACACTTTTTAACTTTTATATGATTTACGACTTCTTGGACCACCATTACGACCTGTCGCCCCTTTACGGCTTGGGTCGGTTCACCCACCTTTGCGAAAAGATTGTGTAGAACTCATAAATAGCACCATACGGAGGTATACTACCAACGGCGTACATTAGGGTGTCAGCTTAGGTACCCAGTTGTTTATTTGTGAACAGAGTTCAATCATGTCTGTTGTAAGGTCAAGATCTTTGTCCTTTCAGAAAGTTCGGGAGAGATCATGAAACAAACAATGAGTAGGTTTACTGACTTATAATAAAAAAGTTGATTATTATGTTGACGAATTTGGTTGATTGGTAAGAAATTAACCACAGTGATTTGAAAAATATTTAAGTAGACAAGAGGTAAGAAACGTCTGCTGGCCCTGTATCGGAGATACTAATTGGCCAGTACAACAGTAGATAACTGTCCTACATTTACGTGGTACAACAGTAGATAACTGTTGTACCACGTAAATGTAGGTGTTTTATTTATTAATGTGTGTTCTGGTAGACAATAAAAATCACGTACAAAACAAATCATGTGGAGGCAAAGTGTATAATTTATTTTTCAATTTCCAGGGTAAATATAACAATTGAACTCAATATTAAATAATTTGCTTGTGGACTCCATTTATTAAGAAAAAAAATTAAATGAAAAAAGCTGGTCAATTTACTATTGGATAAATTCAAATAATTTAGTTATATATCACCATCGGAAAGCTGCCATACTATTCATTATTCATTATTATTTTATTATTCATCTCTAAGACGCCGATCGTAGAGATATGGGCGTATATGAGGCATGAATGAGTGTGATGAGTGTAGATGAACGAGTTTAGTCATTGTTAATATCTGAGTTCGACTTAGCTCAGAAAGGACTATTTATTAATAGCCCAATAGCCAGGGCAACTATGGGACCTACAGCTTTACGTGGAATCCGAACCACGTAGTGTTGGTCTGATTTTCAGCTAACTGACAAGTTTGACACTTAGTTCTCTTCTCTACACAACACCCGAACCTTGACTACCATTCAACACGGACACTCCAGACTTCTCTAGTAGTGTCTATATTGATGACAACCATTGAGCGGACGCCGTGTCGGTATTAAGAGAACCGAGCATGGAACATATCGCCTACAATCTCCCAAACACTTTGTCCCCAAGTAGCTGGGTTACAGCACTGCGCCACCAGTGCCGACAGAAGCCTAGAAAGCTATTTTTTAAAGGTAGGTACTATATGTGTTAAAAAAATTAGTTTTGATTTCTAATGAGAAGTATTTTTAGCAAATTTGAGGTAGACTAAATGGTGGCACTCGAGGTGCGACATGGACTACCTGTGTTAATCCCAGCGACCCAAAGGGCCATAAAACTGGCACTCGAGGTGCGACATGCCACCTCAGGTAGCCCGGCGAAGGGTTGCGGGGTTGTAGACGCGCTCTCTCTCTGTGTCCATAAATATATAAATTTGTTTGGGATATATATGTTTGGAACTAAGCAACATTTTCTGTGAGGCTTTGAAACAACAAAATTGTTCGACTGTTGATTGATTTATTACGTGTATATTTTCAACCTAATCTAACCTAACCTAACCTAACCTAACCCACCCGCCCACCCATACACGTACGGTGGTACTAACCCACCCGCCCACCTATGCACGTACGGTGGTACTAACCCACCCACCCACCTATACACGTACGGTGGTACTAACTCGCCATGTCGCACCTCGAGTGTTAGTTTTGGGTTCTCTTTCGCTGCATGTCGCACCTCGAGTGTCCAATTATGACCCTCAGGTAGTCCATGTCGCACCTCGTGTGCCCCCGACTAAATGACTTATATAAAACGCTATCTTCCTGTCTCCTCCTTAGCTTTTAACATAATGTCAAGAGGGAGTTATTGACAAAAGCCGAACAAGGGGTCATTGCGCTGTGCAGCTACCCGGACACACTATTAACAGGTTGGGAATAGGTGGGACAAAAATTAACACAAAATTAATCACAGCGCCGGGAAGCCTGTAATCACAGTGGGTCCAAAATTGCCTCTTGTGATAATAAATCGGGAGCCGCGATTGCGTGAGTGCAAAACCAATTTTAATAGGCGATGTGTTTCTGAGGAGAGGACAGCCTTGTTAGCCCCCCGGTGTCGTTAGCAACTCCGTTCTGGTGTACACACACATAAGTGTACATGTGAAATGTATGTATCTGTCATTTATGACCACTCAGTAGCAGGGGGGGGGGGGCAGTTACTGGGCAACAAATAACCTCTAGGCTACCGTTTATACTATAAAAAGCATGGCCATTGCATGTATAGGCTACCCTTAAGTAACCATAAAAATGAATGCTTTCGCACAGTAACTTTCATTTGCTCTAAATGGTACCAATATACTATCTGAAGAAATAGATAACAGAAAAATGTCGCATAGATACTTATAACTTCAATTTCAAATCAATAAATAGCTCATAAAAAAACTGACAACACTATACCTACCAAATCAATAGAAATAATAGAAAGTGTCAGGCTATGTATGGTCTGAAGGTTGTGTCCAGTTAGCGAGCAGAGTAAAATCTTCCAGTTTGCGAACAGACGAATATACCAGAAGAACATTTTTCCATAACCTTAAATAATTCTTCGCACTCAGTTATAACAAAGTTATCTAACTTCCTGATACAATGGAGATGTGATATTTGGTATAAGGTTCTTGAGGTCTGTGTTTTAAGTACAAAATGTCCTACACCCATAGACCATACCATCTTGGACCTCAGAGATCCGGGCCACCGTGTTTAGTATAGAGTTCCCATATTATTCTAAATGTAAAAAGATAATTTATTGTATATTCAAAGTTTTAATTTAACAGCCGATTACAATTTTTTCCAAAATATCACTGTTGTAAGGTAGCACATAAAATGTAATGAACTGGGGAATGTGTAAATAAATTTACGGGGAAACTTTTCCCAGGTTTATTCTCTAAAAACGTTCCTTCCAACACGGCGTCCACTCAATAGTTGCCATCGACGTGGACACTACTAGAGAATCCATGTATGAGGTATCCATGTTGGATGGTAGTCAAGGTTCAGATGTTGTGTAGGAAAGAGAACTGAGTGTCGAACTTGTCAGTTAGCTGAAAATCAGACCACCACTACGTGGTTCGGATTCCACGTAAAGCTGTTGGTCCCATAGTTGCCCTGGCTATTCGACTATTAATAAATAGTCCTTTCTGAGCTAAGTCGAACTCAGATAGTAACAATGACTACACTCGTTCTACACTCATCACGCTAGTTTGAAATTTATATTCGCCCATGTGTTGACGATCGGGGTCTGAATAAAATAAAAAAAAAAAAAAAAAAAAAAAAAAAAAAAAAAAAAAAAAACACCAGTAAAGAGAGAAGGTAGGTAGGGTGGGGTGGGAGGACCATACATAAATGTTGAACGACGATGACTGCACCTTATGTCAAATATCTCTACAGTTATACAGTATTATCTATAGAAAAGCATAAGATTTTAAATACACCTGCTTTGCATATACGTATTTACTGAAAAAATAACGAGCAAATTGTTAAATTGATATTGAGAGTATGTGTAAGTGATAGTTAATTGACCTAACGACCGGTGTTTGTTGCCAAACAATGGTTTACCGTCACAACTGGCAGCCGTTTAATTTTATTACAAAATTTACTGATGCACACACAGGCTGCAGCCTAATATCGCCGGCAATTAGGCGAGATTTATCTCTTTTTGAACTTGTTAGGCTGTTAAACTTAAACTCACCTGCCGTTTTAATGGGAACATAACGATAGCATAACGGCGCGGCGGAAAGACGTTAATTCGGCGCTGACCGAGAGTGGCTGTCGTGCGAGCACGTCCCCTCCTGGGGAATGTACGGGCTCTGAATAAATTTTACGGGTAGCAACACATTTTTGATCCGAGTTTGGGTCGTCACCTAATTAAACTTAACTAGGTGTGATAATGTGTGCTTATTAACGGTTGACGAGCGTAAACCTGCTAAACTTAGCTAGCACACTACAATAATTTGCATAGATCCATAGATAAACTGTTATAAATTAAACGGTTAGTACAGAGGTTATCAACAAGAACGTAATTTCGCAAATACTCTTCAGTAAATTGGCACAGATTGATAAATTTGTCAAAATTAAAAAAATCTAAACATATGAGCTTATTTGTATACTGCAATGAATAAATTGATTTTATTTGATTAGTATAAAGGTTATACATGAACCAAATTTGATAAATACCCTTTAAAATTAGCATAGATCGATTTAATTTGGTTGGAAATTCTAAACGAAAAGGTTTATGGTTAGTGCAGAGATTATATACATGAACCAAAATTGGCTTGCCCTTCAAAAAATTGACACAGGCGATAAATTTGTTGTAAATTTAATGTATATGATTATTATTATTACACAGGCCGTCAACTAGGACTGTCTGATTCACTCTAAATAACCAGTTTCTCATGACTAAATCTGATTGAACGCATTGACAATATTTGTCAAATTCATCTGCCATCTTCAAACTAAAGAAACACATTTTACAAATAGACACACGCCATTATGTAATTATGATGAAACTTAAATGAATGGTGAATGTGGATGATTCTGAACTAGAAAATCACTGCCTCTGCAATCATACAAACAAACTGCCGAATTTTAACATTAAACTAAGAGTGTTGGATATTTTTATTATAATTAAATCTTTTAGGTCTTTCATATTGACATAAAAAATACGCTTAGCGTGATCCTAAAGCCCTTCATCCGGTAGGGTATTGCAATAAGAATGTCTAAAACAACAGTATTTGTACCTCCAAAACCATTATTTATGCAAAATACGATAAGATACTCGTTCTTATACTTAAAGGCACACTCACGACAACAAAGTAAAACTGCAAATTAGGTTTCTGAACGTGATATAAAATAAATAAATATATCAATCTAGTTCAAGACTTGCCTATTTATTTTTCTTTTCGGTTTTCTACTGCATAGGAGTGTTCCTTTTATAGATTCGGCGTTATTACCTCATAGCTTAATAATGATTGATCAGTCATGATAGTCAGTCTCAAGGGCAACATTTTGAACACGCAATAATTACACCTAAATCATCTTCAAGGAACAGGTTCACATACTGTTAAAAACTATGTCGGGAAGATCGATAGTTAAGCATTCCGTTAGCCTACATAGATTCTTGTTTGGAAGAGAATAATTTATATGATTAAGGTCAAAAGAGTTTTAATACGAATTCAAAAATAACTTATTTTATGGAGCAAAGTACAAGTTCCCAACAATAAAAAGGTATCTTACAGTAATTCCTGTTAGTCATGATAAATGGAACTGAATAAATAAACAAAATACGAACCGAAGAACACCATTACATTTCGGGTACCATCAACATGAATGATGGGGCAAAGAGCACTAAAATCCTCCACAGAGGAGAAAACGAAAGAACGGAACGGTGGAACGCGGACCGGACCACGCGTTTCCAAACAAATACGTTAGGTCGGACATGACATCAGTTGCAGTCACCGTAGGTGTGGGGCCATTACCTTCCCATAAAAACCCAGTGTTATTAAAACGGTTCACACTAAATCTTCTCCGGAATAAAATATATACACGTGTGTGTCCGCAATGGGAGGGAACGGTGAACATGTGAACTGGTCCGTCTGGCCAGGCATGAAACTGGTTACCGGCCCTTGACACATTTAATTGTTTAAAGAAAATTAAATGCACAGATCCCAGTATGCCGAGAAACCAAATAAATTCTCGGACTTCTTTTGTATTGGTGTTAACGTTTTGAATCATTTTAGCAATGTTTGGTCAGCTATATTAGATTATATTCTGCATAGACAAAAACAGTTACGAGCCTACCTTTATTCTGGAAAGCGATAAAACAAAATATCTTGCAACATTTATTCAAATAGGTTTTTTTATTGGTTAGGATTTTCCTTAACCAACCCTTAAACCCCTAACCAAGAAAGAGAGATATGAATAAATGTTGTATGTTATTTTGATTTATCGCTTTTGTGGATAAAGTAAAGGCTTGTAACTGTTTTTGTCTATACAGAAAATTATCTAACATAGCTGACCTCAACTAATTTCAATGCTGGACAAAATTTTTCAGTTTTTTAAAACTAATTTATTTTAATGATCAAATAACTAGGTGACGGTAATAGTAATACTAATAGTTATAATATAACTATTTACATAGTCATAAACTGGGTTTATTATGTACAAATTTTTCAAGTTGACGACATTTTGACAAAATTACAGAAGGCCTGCCTACCGTCTCCAGAGCAACAGTGCTCAACCAGAAAGTGTTTTCCCTCAAGATGAATTTTGTAATGTGCTCGAAATTTTGAAATCCATACGATCTGTACATATTAACACAGCACTACATAATTTTGAGTCTGTATATTGTGAAGGCCTCCATACGAAAACAACTATACCAATGCAATTTGTACACTTTGAAATTGAGAGATATCGAAGAAAATAAACACAATTTGCCTTGTAGTAAGTGTTATCACTGATTACATTATTTATGTGTTAAAGTATGTGGTATTATGTAACGAACCATACATTCTAAAATTATTTTGAAGAATTTTCAATAAATAAACACAAAAGTAAAAAACACCGATATTAAATACATAAGCAATTTTGGATTGCAACTGAGGGTAGAGGAGCAAATTATGTATTTGGCACACGCGAAGGATGACTTGCCCTTGTAAAATGGCATTAATTAATAGTCCTAAAACAAATTAACAGCCGTCACCAGCCACTTATTGCTCTGTACATTGCGAAATCTTCAGAAGGTTTCGATTTATCATAATGGAAATGTTCATTTCTATCAATAATTACCAAAGTAAATCATCATTTTCTATTTCTTATCTCTAGCTAAAATGTTCGTTGTGTTTGTAATTTTAATTTCTAATCACAAGACACTTACTGTATTTTGTTTATCATAAACAACTCGCCTTTTCAAAACTATTTATAAAAAATAAACAATGTTTCTTGTATTTTAAAACTGTTTACATAAAGATCCACTGTGGGGCGCCTGAAAAGTAGCCCCTGGAAAAGTAGCCCTCCCCCAGTGGAGGCATACGCCACTTTGACATCACAGCTGAGGAGGTACTTTTCCAGTCGCGAACACTCATTACAGTGAGATTTAAGCTGTTAGTTTATTTTGAAACTATTAAATGGTATATTTATTATCATTTAATAATATTACGTAATGAATTTAGATGATAATGCAAGAACTGGGGCCGTACTGGGTGGATTTGTGCTGACTAGAAAAGTATTCCCCGCTCTTCCTATACAGACGGCCTGGAAAAGTAGCCTTGGAAAATACCCCCTCCCCCCAGACTTGTTTAACAAAATGTATCAGGAATATTGAAGGCGTTTGCGTTTTGTATTTGATGCTTCGGCACAGGGAATATACATAATATATATTCTATTCTGTGTGCGTTGGTGTATTATGAATTATAAATAAATAACGTGAACATTCGTTACTATTATGAAAATATAACAGTATCTGTGTTTTTTTAACGTAATCCTGATCAACTAAGTAATCAATTTACTATCATTCAATAACGATAATAGTTGTCTACCTTATGAAAATTAGTTATTTTATTAGTTTTGTAGTAGTTTAGCAAATTACACCGAGTTGTTTAAATAATTTAAATAAAAATCGATTTACGCTAATACAGTAGGCTAAATTAAGACAATAATTAAGAATAAAATTTCAAACATATACGAAATTCATACTATCAAGATAATTATACTGTGGTAATATAAAGCTTTTGGGATGCCTTGCATAGTATTAAATGAAAAGTGAAATTCGGCGTGATAAATCGGTCTATTCAGGTCTCTAGCTATGTAGCCTATATACATACATAAACACATCACAGACACCAAATTTTCTACCACCAAAACCACATTTCTTATATTCAGGGAGATTTAAAACAGATTTTTAGACCAGACTGTAAAGTTTTGCACACTATCACAATAGATGCTCCATGACTTGGAAAAAGTAAACATTTTATGTCCATCCAATATAAAAAGTTATTTTAAACCGAAAATATTATTAAGGTTTGATATTTATTGTTATTTCTTTTCAACATAGGACTTCAATTTCCTATTCGAGTGTAACTGGCTTTAACCTAGAGATTTTAATTGGAATTTTACCACCCATTATAATTATTCCAAAAGCCATAAGCTGATATCCGAAATACAAGGACAAAAATGTAACATTCAGGTTCTTTGATTATATTCAATTTTATTATTCTTAAAAAAATATGTATGTTTTAAAATTTTAGCTAATATGGTATCGTACTTTAAAAAGCACAATAAAATAAGCGCAATCGAGTTTGATACTGTAATATAGTAAATAAATATTCAACGCGCAGAATTATTTGTGTTAAATTCTTTCGTATTTATGCTGTCTGAAGGTTGTTTTTTCTTACCAAGACAGTCGTTGCGGTGAATTTACAAACCTACTAAAAATAACGAGGTGTCCATTTGAACTAAAACCGAGATACAATATCAAAAGTAAAACAATATTAGATATTTACGGAATGTTATGTTTGTGAAAAAAACGTCTTATCAGTTTTGTGAGAAATTCGGTAGCCATGCTGATTCGGTGTTTTTTACTTAAAATATGAACTGATATGTATGTGAGTGCATTTTTTAATAGTAATGTCGTGTTTATAATAGCCTATGCATTTCGAGAATAGTACAACTAAGAACGCAGTTTACCGACAATCTTCAATAAAATAAACGCTTCCTTAAAAAAACCAACAAGTATACTTGTCATAAATATGAAATTATGAAAGTGCAAAATATTAATTAGAATGTATTTGACTCTACATAAAAATTGTGTGACTTGATAGTTAAATGGTAAATACATAAACATGACGCATTTATAAATACATGAAAAACTCGGGACGATGATACCGGTTCTGTTTTCTGTATTACTGTGTAAAATATTAATCCGTGAGACTAACATTTAAAAGTGAAATTCATTTATGTAGATATACCCACATTGTTTATGTGTCTAGCCAGATAAATAAATTATAGACTTTTAAAACTACAGTCCACAACCAGTAGTTTTGCGTGCAACTTGGCTGCGCCTATCTCAAGGCTATCCTGCCGGGGGGGGGGGGGAGGCGGTACTTCTCCAGGGGCTAATTTTCCACCCCGTTGATTATAAATTTATATTAGACTATGTTACTTACTACATTCAGTGAGTATACTAGATTGGTTTCGGGGAGGTACTTTTCCAGTCGCGAACATCAGTTTCGTTAGCTGTCCAAATAACGATTTTGTGACGTCAAAGTGACGTAGGCAGTTGCTGGGGCAGTTGCTGGGGCAGTTGCTTTTCCAGGGGCTAATTTTCCGCTACCCCGCCACTGTTATTTAGAAAATTCGTCGATGATATTCTGATAACTGCATGGAAGTTTCTTTCGTGGATGGTCTTCAGATTCCAGAGTTTTTATTTGAAGGGCTGGTTCGTCGACTGCTTCACCCTTTACTCTCTCAGTCCGATATACTGAGCTGTTGATCTTTCACGAGCTCCAGTATGGCCACAGACAGCATCTATGTCGATAAGATTGGTCTGAGAGTTCCGGAATATACCTTTGGAAGGAGAAGTTGGTTTGTGCCCCCCCCCCTTCCCAGAAGGGCCTTGTTCTCTCTGACACTTTAGTTAAATAGACTAGCATAGACTAAAATAAATATAATAATGATTTAGATTTGTTTAATGTTTTCAGTAATTTTAAGACTCTAAAATACTGTTATAAATTATATAGTTTTTAACCAACGAGGTACCAGTCTAAACATTTTAAAATGCGGTCTTGTTACAAGATACCCTTGTTGCAACAATGGCTGGATGTCTGAATCTAGCTGTGGGAGCCCAGACTATACAAAACTATTAATAGCCTACACTGAAACGTGAAAGTATCAATAACCTAAGAATTAAAATTTCAACAGAGTTAATTAATTGTAAACAAATCTATTTTATGGAACTTACTAACTCTATCGGTTGCAGCGTGTGTTTCGTTATGCGAGCAGATGCTACCAAACTCGAACCAAGACGTGGACCAACAGCCCTCTGCTCGTTAGGAGTTCTTTTGACCGCAAGAAGAGTTATCGCCGAGTAGCCCGACTCTCACAACACACGCTGGGATATCTCTGTTTCCGCCTTGTAGCGGTCGACCGTTCCGATATTATCGATATGGTAACTCCATTGTCGATCGGGACCAGAATAAATCCAACTGGGACATCTAAATCGCTGGAACAAGTGCAACAGTAAGTCGATAATTGGCCTTTCGATCATTTGCTCGAGTTAAGAGCGATCTTATTTACAGTAGGTTACTTTTATTTGGTAAGAAAGTTGTTTTATTTTTGGTAAGAAAGTAGATTTATATCTCTACTTCCAGAATTCTAGAGTAGACGCTAGAGCTAGAACATTGTCTACTCATGTGAGGGTTGCTGCTCTCTGTTGCTTTGGCCTCTCAGTCAATAACGTAAAAATTACGCCATTGTAAATTCAATACTAATTTCTATTGTAAAATAAAAAAAATACTCGTTCAAAATAAAGATGCAACGATTCAAGTTTATCTCAAAATTATCTTATGGATTTATGATCTTGTAAAGAAGGCTTAGCCACCCATTGTTATTACTAAAATCTCTCCGTACGACCATCGATGGTAACATCTGCTGCAAGAGTTATTAACAATCTTCAGGGTGATTCATGAAGTTCTCTCCTATCTTTTATAGCATATTATACTATTAAAAATAAGGGGAAAAGTTATATAATATGTAAAATAATAACAAGGCATTTAAATCAATTTTGGAGCCGTACCTTTAGTAGTTTTTGAGTATTCAAGTTTAAAAATTAAAACAAAAAATGAGGCCTGAAATCACGATTTTTTTTTATGGACACTAACATTTGATGGTCGATAATTTTGTTAATTGGTTAATGAGTACAAAAATCTTCAATTATGGTTTGTAGAGGAATTTATTTTTGAGAAAATTGATACAAATTAAGTAATATATAAAACAAAAATAAGAATACAAATTTAAATTTTACTTAGTACAATAAATGACCAATCTGAAACAAATTTATTGGATTAAGCCAATACAACCAATTTTACCTTTTCAGAGGTTCGGTATAGCTTCACGTATTTCACTCTTTGCCGATGAATCATGTTGAAGTCTTTTGCTAGCTGTAACTCGCTAAGGAAGCGTTTTCGGACCTATATTTATATATTCACTAGTATAATTTGCTGTAGAGGTGAAGGAAAAGAACTTCGTGAATCACTCTAAATACAAAACCATAGCTCCATACGTCATCCTTCGTTGGTACCAAGGTGCAAAGGGGAACTATAATAGATCTAAAGTTAATAAAAAAAAGAATAAGTTTGAAAAACTTCTGAAAAAAAAAACTATAAATAAAATAAACTCAATAATAACTAAGAGTAAATCCAGAATATCTTATTAAGAGCTAACCTCAGTTATTTTCAGTCAATGTTTCTTCACAATCACTTGCACATGTTCCTGATGTTATTGGGTCTACTGTAATAACTTTCGTTCTCAATAAACATCTAGGTAAACATTTAGATCTGCACAAAAGCCACAACATTATCGGAAAACCCTTGTTCTTAAAGTTCTTTAAAAACTCTTCATTTCAAATGGATAAGCTATTCCTGTTATTAAATAAAATTAGACAAGTACTTTAGTCTTCATATTAGTAAGTAAGTGTAGTATAGTTTACACTATTTCAAAGCTGTTTGAAACGATACAAAAATTGTTTGCCAAGGCTTCTCGACTGGTTGCAATGAGAGATGTATCAGGGCATGACTGAACACCGAAAGGACTTCGCCTCCAAAACATTTAGATAATGTGTCTAAGAATTGGTTGACTAAGAGGGGAATTGCAACACAGGCCCGAAACTTAGTTCAGGTACAGTGAAATACAAAAACTTGCTAAATATATTCCTGTTTGGTAAGGGAGTGTGAAATTGGACTTTTGGACTCGCTAAAATCAAAATGGTTTGACAGGGTTCTGAATTTGGATATAGTTGCTGGTACTCGTATTGGGGTGAGAATTTGAACACACACCCACATCAAAAATGCTTATAGGGCGATAAGCACACTTCACGTGTTAGGAAACAACTTTGCCTTACAGGCATTCACGAACAGCATATTACCATGTTGGTAGAAATAAATAACAACTGAACGCCATACAGTTTTAGTTTTTTCGCTACTTTTAAGATTGATGACTTTAGTGTTTTGGATCATCTTTTGGTGTTACATATTTGACTTCATATATTGCAAGTATAAAGTGGTTTGTTAGGTTTATTTGTAAGTTAAATTGTTAGTTTCTGTTGTTGTTGGATATTTAAATATTTATTTGAGTTTTTTCTTGTTATGTTTATAATAAGATGTAATTTGTTATATTTTGTTTATATATTGGACTATACACAGACATTATATTGCACATTGGTAATGATTTATATTTAGTACTCTTCTTTTCAATAGTAATATATTTTTATAAATATATATATATATATATTCATTGTACAACTCTTTACTTAGTTATCTGAACTGTTACACTTTAAGTGTATTTTGGAGTAAAGTGGAGGTGACAAACTTATAAAAAATACCTCAAGATGGACTTTATATATATTTTAAACAGCTTCAAAGTAATTGGTATTTACTGTATTGAGGAATGTTCCTTCATTCTCTGGGGTCCGCTATAGCTCTACTTCTAAATAATATTCTTTATGATGTAGTTTTGTTTATCAATATTTAAGGGTATGACTCTTATTCGGACGTCTTTTGGTAAATTCATTATTTTTATTTTAGTGATTACGTCTTCATTATTTAAGTAAAGTTCTTCAATTTAATCCCTTTCTTTTTTTAATTTGATTTTTTTCTTTAGTTTGCTCAATATTATTATGATTTGTAAAGTCAGTCTATTATCAGGCAGACAGGCATCCTTCATGTATGTCCAAAGAACGATATTCCTTTCTTATTATTTTAATCTGTGATTGGTTTTAATTACTTGTAAACGACATTAGCTTACTACAATATAAATTATTGTATTTTGTAGTAATACTGATTTTTCGCAAGGTTTTTTATTCTAAATTTAGTTTTTCAATTCAATTCACTCATTAGAACAGCTCGAGGTAATAAACCGATCTGGAAAATTGTTTTGAAAAAGATAATATTAACATTTATAAGACTTTAACTCTGAGAGTGCACACTGGCTAAGAATTAAAGCCAAAAAGCAAGCAGTGAGAAAAAACAAAAAGGCTCGGATTGGTAGTTTGTTTACGTTGGTGTTGGCTTAAGAGTTGTCAAATTAATAATGCAAATCCCCAGATGTTTTCATAACACGAATTGCAACCTAATGAGCAATCACCAGAGTTAGATAAGGAACACCAACCACGCATCAGTCTGTCATGCAAATGACCGACCAAACGGAGTATGTACCCCTTGAATATCTCTGGGCTGACACTCTGCCCCGTGTCCGGCCCACGCCCGCCTCAGCTTACATCCTCGACCTCAGATGAGAGCAGAGATAGGGCCAACACTATCTCCACCCGACAAGAATAATGCCTATCCTTCTTTCCCAGTCATTTCAATCTTCGACATGGACCACAGTGTTAAATGCTTGCACCTGAAGTTCAAACTTGTGTTTGCACATCATCTTCTCTTGTGATGTTACACTTTGTGGATTATATTTTTTGTACCGGTACATTTAACTTGTTGTTAGGCTGGAAAGTGTAAAGCCAAATTCCCAAAAGTATATTCCCAAATTGCTTACAAGAAATGAAGTTGATTGATGAAATACAGTTTACCAAGCATAGTTTCGATATAAGTTATTGAGTATCACAATTTTAAAGCTACCATGTTCCAAACCTAAAAAAAATATTTATGAATGTTTCTTGAAAGGAAGGAAAAGCCACATAAAGAAGTATAAATAATATATAATTCAGGAACTATCTTGTATCCTCAAAGAGCAAAACGATAAGATGATTGAAGAAAAATAGCGCGAAGGTTGAATTAATTTATTACGACTTGGGCAAAACATTTTATGTAAGGTGCAACGTCCTACTGGAAAACGGGTTTTAGAACCAAAACACTATAAATATAAATCCCAAAAGAAGTACAATATCCCGTCACGGAAACCACTGTATTAATCTCACAACACATTCACGGGATAGTCACCCATGAATAATTTTCAAGTAGTATCCCATTTGCGTCGTTGGCTAAATTAATTCATGAGTAATAGGAAGTTTTGCCGAGTCCCGTAACGGAGTAGTTTGACGACATTATCCCTCCCTCTGGCCGTACCCATACCACTCCCTCTGGCCACGATCACAGGACAGTCCAGCGGAGAGTTAGTTCTACGACCACTACTCAAGTAGTTCAAGAGGGAGCCTTCCGGTTTGTTCATATTTCGGTAACTTACATTGTCTTCAGTAAACGACAGTAAGAGAGTAATACAGCAGATTATTGTTATATGTAGTAGGTAAACATCCAATAACAATTCTGTCTTTTGTCCAAATGACCATATCAGCAGAGGAAACAGGGCTAGAATATCCTGTTATCCAAGTAATTGTTTGTTGTCCAGCAGTACGTTTCCATAACACACCTTCTACTACCACTATATTCCGGACTATATTCAATGATAAACCACATTACTCCCAACACAATACACACATACCGTTCAACTTCAATGCAGCATCACGCCAACCATCTGAGGACATTCCATCCTCACCGCAGAAAAACCACATTACTCCCAACACAATACACACATACCGTTCAACTTCAATGCAGCATCACGCCAACTATCTGAGGACATTCCATCCTCACCGCAGAAAAACCACATTACTTCCAACACAATACACACATACCGTTCAACTTCAATGCAGCATCACACCAACTATCTGAGGACATTCCATCCTCACCGCATAAAAACCACATTACTCCCAACACAATACACACATACCGTTCAACTTCAATGCAGCATCACACCAACTATCTGAGGACATTCTATCCTCACCGCAGAAAAACCACATTACTTCCAACACAATACACACATACCGTTCAACTTCAATGCAGCATCACACCAACTATCTGAGGACATTCCATCCTCACCGCAGGAAAACCACATTACTCCCAACACAATATACACATACCGTTCAACCTCAATGCAGCATCACGCTAACTATCTGAGGACATTCCATGCTCGCCGCAGAAAAATCACATTACTCCCAACACAATACACACATACCGTTCAACTTCAATGCAGCATCACACCAACTATCTGAGGACATTCCATCCTCACCGCAAGAAAACCACATTACTCCCAACACAATACACACATACCGTTCAACTTCAATGCAGCATCACACCAACTATCTGAGGACATTCCATCCTCACCGCAGGAAAACCACATTACTCCCAACACAATACACACATACCGTTCTACTTCAATGCAGCATCACACCAACTATCTGAGGACATTCTATCCTCACCGCAGGAAAACCACATTACTCCCAACACAATACACACATACCGTTCTACTTCAATGCAGCATCACACCAACTATCTGAGGACATTCCATCCTCACCGCAGGAAAACCACATTACTCCCAACACAATACACACATACCGTTCAACTTCAATGCAGCATCACACCAACTATCTGAGGACATTCCATCCTCACCGCAAGAAAACCACATTACTCCCAACACAATACACACATACCGTTCAACTTCAATGCAGCATCACACCAACTATCTGAGGACATTCTATCCTCACCGCAGGAAAACCACATTACTCCCAACACAATACACACATACCGTTCAACTTCAATGCAGCATCACACCAACTATCTGAGTACATTCCATCCTCACCGCAGGAAAACCACATTACTCCCAAGACAATACACACATACCGTTCAACTTCAATGCAGCATCACACCAACTATCTGAGGACATTCCATCCTCACCGCAGGAAAACCACATTACTCCCAACACAATACACACATACCGTTCAGCTTCAATGCAGCATCACACCAACTATCTGAGGACATTCCTTGCTCGCCGCAGAAAAACCACATTACTCCCAACACAATACACACATACCGTTCAACTTCAATGCAGCATCACGCCAACTATCTGGACATTCCATCCTCACCGCAGAAAAACCACATTACTCCCAACACAATACACACATACCGTTCGACAACAATGCAGCATCACGCCAACTATCTGAGGACATTCCATCCTCACCGCAGAAAAACCACATTAAACGAAGAATGTCATCAGGATTTTATGGCCATGGGATAATGGAAACAACTCACTTGGGAAAGGACCTGATAAAAGTCCTTGTATAAATTCTACATAGCTCGGAAAACGGGGGCAACTCAATGTGAGCGGACAAGATTACGTAAAATACATTTATCAATTCTATTCACAAAATTGAAGAACAGAGACTTCACTATCATTCTATGGACTGTTTTGTATCACATCTATTTCGATTAGGTGTGACAATAATTAAACAGTACAAGTTAAAATATACGTAGGCCGTGCGAAAGTTTTAAATTTACTGTAATACATTTAATCTGATCTGTTACAATGAAAGTCAGTCGGATTCTGATGACAAAGTAACTTCCAGGTACAAAGTGTTAAGCCAATACATAAAACAAGATGGCTTTTACAATTAAGGCTTTAATTTGACCTGTTAAAATGGAAGTCAGTCGGATGACAAAGTAAGTTCCAGGTACAAAGTGTTAAGCCAATACATAAAACAAGATGGCTTTTACAAGTAAGGCTTTAATTTGACCTGTTACAATGGAAGTCAGTCGGATGACAAATTAAGTTCCAGGTACAAAGTGTTAAGCCAATACATAAAACAAGATGGCTTTTACAAGTAAGGCTTTAATTTGACCTGTTAAAATGGAAGTTAGTCGGATGACAAAGTAAGTTCCAGGTACAAAGTGTTAAGCCAATACATAAAACAAGATGGCTTTTACAAGTAAGGCTTTAATTTGACCTGTTACAATGGAAGTCAGTCGGATGACAAAGTAAGTTCCAGGTACAAAGTGTTAAGCCAATACATAAAACAAGATGGCTTTTACAAGTAAGGCTTTAATTTGGCCTGTTACAATGGAAGTCAGTCGGATGACAAAGTAAGTTCCAGGTACAAAGTGTTAAGCCAATACATAAAACAAGATGGCTTTTACAAGTAAGGCTTTAATTTGACCTGTTACAATGGAAGTCAGTCGGATGACAAAGTAACTTCCAGGTACAAAGTGTTAAGCCAATACATAAAACAAGATGGCTTTTACAAGTAAGGCTTTAATTTGACCTGTTAAAATGGAAGTCAGTCGGATGACAAAGTAACTTTAAGTTTTTTTTATACTAGGGGTTAAGCCAATACATAAAGCAAACACTAAGCACATTCTCTCTATTTGTACTTCTATGTTTTCTGTAACTTCAAGTGCAAAAGGCTTCTTAAGTTCAAATTCAAAAGACTTTATTCTAAAACTAAGTGCATAACAATTTTGTGATGAAAAACGTTGCAATGTTTGTCTTAGCTATAAACAAATTTTCATTTACTGTACTTTGCAGATTATATAGAAGGATATGTTTTAATTAATAATTATATTGACCCTAATAGATAAGTTTCAATTTTGACTTTATTAATACAATCAAATTTAATTATAAACATTTTTTCATAGAGACGATTATCAGACAGCAAAAAGGAAGGAACAATTTTTTTTATAAACAAGAAATCTATTATCAGGTATGACATGAAAATTTGTAAGCTCTATCAAACCATACTTCATTATGTTAAAAGAAGTAACACATTTACTTATCTCACTTTAACATGTAAAATTATCAAAAGCGTTTTCTTTTCGTTCCCAACAACAGAGCGGTAAAATTACTGTTTATACAGTTATTTGGCACCTTGAAGACTCATCTGGAACCCTGGAGGATTCATGGATAACATAAATAAGAAATTTGTGACGAGCTTCTGTTGACAATTTGAACCTTCAGAGGCTTATCAGCCTCTTAGTTATTGGTGATGAGAAGAAAAATTAATCAGGAAGGGAGTTAAATGAGCAATATCAGTCTTAATAGTCATGTCAAATATATTAATTATCCGACCATATCATTAACATCAAACTCCCTAGGAATATATTTTTATGTATAGATGCAATATACTTCTTATTTTTTTAGTTTGTATGTCATGACTTCTAGCAAGCAGGTCGGTTATTCTTCGCCTTTAAGGGTGTGAGTTTGTTTCATCAATAAATGATCTCAAAATCACTGACACATTGACGGAAAAAAGCGATTATTATAAATTTTATTAGGTGTCATGCCTGCTACAGCAGTCATGACTGAGTTACTGTATATAATCGTGATTGCTATAGCAGTCATAATTAAAAAATGAATAGTAACTAAACTAATTATTTTTTTAATTATAACAAATCGTTGAGTGGTCAAGCAGTTCTTATTTTATTTACGAGTATATATACACTTGTAATTTTGGGCAAACCTTTTTCATAGCCGGTAGCCCTTTTAAAACAGCTTTGTAAAACATTTGTTTACGTGTAGACATCTTATTAGATATCTTATAGAACTTTCTCAGGACCTTACTGTGGTCCTTCTCACTGTCGTGATACTGTTAGCCCTAAGAAGAAAACTACTAAAATTGTAACTTCTGTTGAGACATCAAGTCATTCACACGACGTGGTAAAAATTCAACCACCAACTTATTAGAAACGATCAACATCCTACTACCTGAGATATCGTCAGTGTTAAAAAATAAAACTATGAAGCAGACTTCCTATAGTTGCTTACAATGTGATTGTAACCCTACCCTTAGACCAGGAAAATGTTTTTCTGACTGGCATACTCAATAAATGTATTACTCATTTTAACAGCCACACTATAATTGTAAGACTTTACAATCTTTATTTTATTTTTATGTTGTTTTATGGTTATATTGACTCGTTTTTCTTGAATTTTGAACAATAAATTTTATATTTTTATTGAGAACGTGGCATCATGACCTATTTATTAATTTTCTATGTGCAAGGTCATGACTGCTATAGCAGTCCCATTTTTTTCTCTTCCACGCAAACCTCCGTGTTAAAAGTAGATTAGCCATATTGATTTTATTTCTGTAGGTCAAGGACTTAACGAGATATGAAAGTGTCTCTCTGGAGGCGCTCATAGGCTATGACTGCTTTTGCAGTCACGCATTTTGAGGTAGCCAAGGATTTGAAGCGGCCTTTTAGCAGTCACTCATCATGACTGCTATAGCAGTCATGTCCATCAATATGTTAAGAGCCTTAAAATAACGCATCAGTGAGAAGTGCAACGTTAGTAAATCTGATGTATTATGCAGCAGCTGGTCATCCTTCATCACTGTCTGCACCAAGTTGCAACACCGCAGTTCACAGTTAGTTCCTGAGACCAGCGGATGCGGTCACAAAGACGGCGGTGGCGGTAGGAAATGACTTTCACCTTCCTCTGCTCTACTGAGATTGCATCACCAGCCGCTAGGCGGCGCCCGGGAGATGATGAATGATACCAGAGCCCTAGCACGTTGCTCTCCTTGCCTTGACTTGCCCTGGATAAGAGGCTTAGCCCAGTTGAAGTATTCTCCTGTGTATGCCAACACCTTGAAAGCGAAGAGCCTAAATATCAAGTCAACTTTTCGGAGCTCTAGGAACAAAAATTACCAATACTGTCTAATTTATCTTAAAGATAACCAATCATATGACAGTTTGAAAATATGGAAATGAATAGAACTCATCGACGCTTAAAGAGTATAATAATCGTATACATTTATCCAATGGAAAAATACAAATTATTACCGTAAGAAGAATGTTAGGAAAACAGGCTTTATAACATTGTCATTCCTGGTTTAGTTTTGTACGTAATGTACCCTGCTAGTATCATAATTAATTTTTAATGCTAGTATAACAACACATAGGAATAATGATTGTTATGCAACCAAGCTCAACGAAATGCATAATGATAAGTTGAGACAAGAAATGAGGATTTGAGATTCAATGACTTGAGAAATTCTGAACTTGGATGTGCTGGGTTGTGAGCTAAGAGCACGTACATTTATCGTCATTCCACGCCAAAACGGTAAGAATGTAAACATTACTATTAAGGAGTATAGCCATGTATAAGTAAATTTTTGTTAAGTTGTAAATTGTTTTTAAGAATAAATAAATCAATTGGATTTTGAAGTTCTTTTTACTCATGTCAAAATAGAAATCTACTATTCCCAATATATTAAAAATAAGAAGAAATTTCACTAGGGGAGGAACGTTTTACGCTGATCAAAACTTATATACATTATTTACTACAACAGAGTACATCTCGAAATATCTTAATTTACCGGTATATAGCAAGTTTCCTTAAACCATGAGTTGTTCTACTTCAACTAAGTACAAGAAGGAATTTGAAACTCTACTTAATCTGAAAGGGTTGCGTAATTTTATAATCCCTGCTGATATTAAGTAAGTTGAAACATCTTGCACATGAAGATTTGTTTACACCTAACAAGATATTTGAGAGGAACTATTTCAGCAAGTTATTAATGCCTTGGTTGAACCTCATTATGTGCTCCATTGTTGAGCCATTCGCGGGAGTTTTAATGTGATGTAAAAAGGATGGGTGTTGAAACCCAAGTGAGAGGAAGAAAAGGAAATTGGGAAAGAGGTCGACGTTTTGTTGCACAAGGTAACAGTCATCATCACGTTACTGACTGGACGAACAGAGAGGCACTGAGCTTTCAACTCCACATTACAATACGTTGCCCAACAGAAGGATGGGGAGGTTTACTTCTAATTAATAGGCCACATGACAAACCAAACATGGTTCGATCGTAGAAGGTTTACTTCTCATTAATAGGCCACATGACAAACCAAACATGGTTCGATCGTTGGAGGTTTACTTCTCATTAATAGGCCACATGACAAACCAAACATGGTTCGATCGTAGAAGGTTTACTTCTCATTAATAGGCCACATGACAAACCAAACATTGTTCGATCGTTGGAGGTTTACTTCTCATTAATAGGCCACATGACAAACCAAACATGGTTCGATCGTTGGAGGTTTACTTCTCATTAATAGGCCACATGACAAACCAAACATGGTTCGATCGTTGGAGGTTTACTTCTCATTAATAGGCCACATGACAAACCAAACATGGTTCGATCGTTGGAGGTTTACTTCTCATTAATAGGCCACATGACAAACCAAACATGGTTCGATCGTTGGAGGTTACTTCTCATTAATAGGCCACATGACAAACCAAACATGGTTCGATCGTTGGAGGTTTACTTCTCATTAATAGGCCACATGACAAACCAAACATGGTTCGATCGTTGGAGGTTTACTTCTCATTAATAGGCCACATGACAAACCAAACATGGTTCGATCGTTGGAGGTTTACTTCTCATTAATAGGCCACATGACAAACCAAACTTGGTTCGATCGTTGGAGGTTTACTTCTCATTAATAGGCCACATGACAAACCAAACATGGTTCGATCGTTGGAGGTTTACTTCTCATTAATAGGCCACATGACAAACCAAACATGGTTCGATCGTAGAAGGTTTACTTCTCATTAATAGGCCACATGACAAACCAAACATGGTTCGATCGTTGGAGGTTTACTTCTCATTAATAGGCCACATGACAAACCAAACATGGTTCGATCGTTGGAGGTTTACTTCTCATTAATAGGCCACATGACAAACCAAACATGGTTCGATCGTTGGAGGTTTACTTCTCATTTATAGGCCACATGACAAACCAAACATGGTTCGATCGTTGGAGGTTTGCTTCTCATTAATAGGCCACATGACAAACCAAACATGGTTCGATCGTAGAAGGTTTACTTCTCATTAATAGGCCACATGACAAACCAAACATGGTTCGATCGTTGGAGGTTCGGAGAATTAACTTTACATATTGTACAAACTTGTATATGTTTTATTTACGAACAACTTCCGAAAAATGCCAATTTATATAATTTATTTATACGTTTTACAGGATAATACGCCACTCAACTTATCTGTAGTACGATTAATTGAATAGTGAGCAAGCAAGAGTAATTCAAGAGTCACATGTTAAGCATATATCTCTTTGATATATAAGAGAATTAACTTTACATATTGTACAAACTTGTATATGTTTTATTTACGAACAACTTCCGAAAAATGCCAATTTATATAATTTATTTATACGTTTTACACGATAATACGCCACTCAACTTATCTGTAGTACGATTAATTGAATAGTGAGCAAGCAAGAGTAATTCAAGAGTCACATGTTAAGCATATATCTCTTTGATATATAAAGATGTGTGATGTTATGCAAGGCGTTTGTGTATTTCAAGAGTAATTCAAGAGTCACATGTTAAGCATATATCTCTTTGATATATAAAGATGTATGATGTTATGCAAGGCGGTTGTGTATTTCAAGAGTAATTCAAGAGTCACATGTTAAGCATATATCTCTTTGATATATAAAGATATATGATGTTATGCAAGGCGGTTGTGTATTTTAAGAGTAATTCAAGAGTCACATGTTAAGCATATATCTCTTTGTTATATAAAGATGTATGATGTTATGCAAGGCGTTTGTGTATTTCAAGAGTAATTCAAGAGTCACATGTTAAGCATATATCTCTTTGGTATATAAAGATGTGTGATGTTATGCAAGGCGGTTGTGTATTTCACCAAGCATCAAAATGAGCGGGCGTGGATTGTCAAGACTTATCCAGTATTTGGGTGAGTATCGACGTATCAGGTCATATAGAGTAACACGTAGGGTAGATTAATGTTGTACTTCGTAATAGATGTACATTGAGAGTGGATCGTAGTCATACTGTGAGTCACCTTAGGTCAGAGCAAACCTATGCTTCTTCGGCATCGGTGTTACCGAAAGTCATGAGTTAGGCAAGATGATAAGTCTTGTACATTGAGCGTGGATCGTAGTCATACTGTGAGTCACCTTAGGTCAGAGCAAACCTATGCTTCTTCGGCATCGGTGTTACCGAAAGTCATGAGTTAGGCAAGATGATAAGTCTTGTACATTGAGCGTGGATCGTAGTCATACTGTGAGTCACCTTAGGTCAGAGCAAACCTATGCTTCTTCGGCATCGGTGTCACCGAAAGTCATGAGTTAGGCAAGATGATAAGTCTTGTACATTGAGCGTGGATCGTAGTCATACTGTGAGTCACCTTAGGTCAGAGCAAACCTATGCTTCTTCGGCATCGGTGTTACCGAAAGTCATGAGTTAGGCAAGATGATAAGTCTTGTACATTGAGCGTGGATCGTAGTCATATTGTGGGTCACCTTAGGTCAGAGCAAACCAATGTTTCTTCGGCATCGGTGTCACCGAAAGTCATGAGTTAGGCAAGATGTCTTGTACATTGAGCCAGACTGAATCGTATTTCTGTTTAAGTAATTAACTACGAGTTGTGTCGGTACGTTTGTTGAACTGGTCGGGGATCCTAAGGAGGTCGCGAGTTCCTGCTCTTGTCTCTAAGTTTGTTAAATTGGTCACAGAGCCCGATGGAGCGAAATTTCGCCATATGAGAGTGCTCGTTCCCCAATCTGTGACTGTTGTCCCGGGGTCCGAGTGGGTACGAGTACCCAAATACGATTTACGCTTGTTGTCCTCTGACTCTTACTGTCTGTAACCTCAGGTACACCATTACTCGAGAAAACAAACAGGTCAGCCACGATACAAGTGTGCAGTACTTGAGAACACGTGAAAGTGGCAAAGTCAACACCCCACGCCCACTTCACTTTGCTACATTAATTGTTTGCCGACATTTCTCGTTGCCCTTTTCATAGCCAGTTGATGTTCTGTTGGCCCAGCCCGACAAATTGGGTTTCACTTTTCACCCAGTCGTTCATTATGTACGGACCTGTTCCATTCTTGCTGGTCGCATTAACCTTTCGGCTATACAAAGTGCCTGGTAGCTACTTTCTACAGTGATCGCTACAGACGCGAAAATAATGAACGGATTTTGTATTGATCCGTGCGGTTATTAAGGCGTACTCTGAAAGTTAGAAAGTCTTTTATATAAAACATAATGTAAATTACCAAGATTAAAGATTTTACATATTTTTTAAATATATAATCGTCAGTTAATATAATATCGTAATCTATCTGTTATGGTGGACTCCATTTATGTTACTAGTCGATGTTTTTACCGGGAAAAAAAGTTGAAATATGTGAATATCACCTAATAATCATCGGCTCCACTATAATTAAAGTCAAAGATACTATTTTATTTGATATATAATCAATGTATCATTAATCATATAACAATAATTACAGGCTATTTAAGAAGACATTTTTAGATTAACATAAATCACATATTATATACAGTAAATAATTTGCAAGTATTTTTTATAGAAAAAATTGTCTTTATATTGCTGGAAGCAGATATTTTAACGAACAATTTAATGTATACACAGCTTTACGTCTGGTATTAGGAATAATATTTCCAATAATATATCACTAGTAAAATAAAATAAAGGTACATTTTATAGGTCGAGCATGTTTATCTACGTAAAACCAACCGTAACAATCACTCACATAATGAGGCTTTTTGTTCTTAAGATTATTCAATTTTTCTTATATCTCATATTATATAGTAAATTACAAATAATGTGATTATATAGTAAATCTTTCATCTACAGAATATTACGTTATCTACAGTAACTTATGTTATCTAGTAGCTACCTCATCTTCACTAGATTACAATTTCATAATTTATTTATAAAAAATAGTATACAATATTTAATAATTTCATATAATTTAATTTATGTTTATAATCTCTAAATTATTTGAGGACAGTAATTTTTGTTTTATTTCATTCATTTATTTTTCGTTGAAATTAAAGAATTTATTTAAAATGTAAGGTCAATAAATATAGTAAATATTTCATCTACAGAAGACTACGTTATCTACAGGAACTTATGTTACCTAGAGTAGATACCTCATCTTCAGTAGATTATAATTTTATAATTTGTTTTAAAAATGGTATCTATATATAATTATTATAGCATTTAATTTTTATTTATAATCTATAAATTATTGGAGGATCATAATTTTTTTATTATTTCATTATTTTATTTTTCGTTAATAAGATGAAATTAATGAATTTATTTAAAGTACAAAGTTTAATAGCAATTATAAATTGACAAGAAACTTAAAAATATATATCTCTAGTACAGAAATACTGCATTAATAAACGTATATGAACCAAATAGTTTTATAATAATGGTCTGAATTGGAATCCACGGTCCATTAGGCTTATGCCCACTATTGGGTACAGCTGTTTACACTCCATGTACTCTGGAAGTTCACGCACCACGGATTGTTACATTCAATAATTAATACTTTACAATACGCTTAAATAATGTTACTGCTTCTTAAGTTTAGCCATTGATCAAAATCTGTACATGACTAACGACGTAGTTTCTATCAGTTATAATTAATTAGTTATGTAATTTCAATTTTCATCATGGTCCTAAACTGTATTCATTAACATTCATATTGGATAGTCGAAGTATAAATAAACAAGTCTTTCCACTTAATGGATTTTTTGTACTTTAACAGTGAAAGTACAAACGCACGTACGTTCACAAGGCAAATGCTTTAAATCTAATTTTATGTAACTGTTTTTAAACAAAGAGTCTCTAATAAATTACTTTAACAATATTTTTTATGGCAACTGTCAACGTTTCTCTCAGTAAAAATTCTAATTAAATGGTCACACATACAGAATTTAACTCTATGTAAATATGTGCAAGTATGGACTTAGCTCTCCTATTCGCCCTTAGTTTCTTTTTACTTGTTACTCACAATTTCATTTTATTTACTTTGTATCAGTTACATGCAATAATTTAAATACTATATTATCTTGAAACCAATATTTATCTACAGATATATACATATTTAGAGCCCAATATATAGTTAAAGTAATTAAGCTAGTGAGCATTACTTAATTAAAATAATTAAATTGGTAATTTGTTTCATTCTAACACTTATTTTAAATAACGTATTGACTATAGAAAAGTATATTTAAAGTAATGTGTTGGTTAGAGACGAAATCTATTTTTAGGATTGATTAGAGACAAACATTTATTTTATGTCATGTATTGGTTAAAGACGAATGTTTATTTTAGTCTTATATTGGCTACACAGGAAATTTATTTTAAATATTGTACTGGT
Source organism: Stictocephala bisonia (assembly GCA_035578905.1). Lineage (NCBI taxonomy): Eukaryota > Metazoa > Arthropoda > Insecta > Hemiptera > Membracidae > Stictocephala > Stictocephala bisonia. The sequence continues at coordinate 228,643 of JAQJVL010000222.1, read as the reverse complement.
TAAAAACGAATATTTATTTTAGTCTTGTATTGGTTACACAAGAAATTTATTTAAAATATTGTATTGGTTTAAAACAAATATTTATTTTAGTCTTGTATTGATTACACAAGAAATTTATTTAAAATATTGTATTGATTAAAAACTAATATTTATTTTAGTCTTGTATTGGTTACACAAGAAATTTATTTTAAATTTTGTATTGGTTAAAAACATATATTTATTTTATGAAGTATACAATTGGTTAAAGACGAAGATTCATTTTATATAATCGTTTTTTAATTAGCATAATACGTGTTGGTACATATACAGTACATGTAAACATCACACAACACAAATTTATTACAATATAAGCACAAATATATAACAATACAAGTACAAAATGCACAACTATTATGGTGATCGATTTCGGTGAACCACAGTCACCTTCCTCAAACCAGAGGGATTCACAAAAGACGAGGGAAGGTTTTTGTAAATCCCTCTGGTCTGAGGAAGGTGAGCGTGTTTCACCAAAATCGATCACCATAATATTTGTGCATTTTGTACTTGTATTGTAATATATTTGTGCATTTTGTGCTTATATTGTAATAAATTTGTGTTGTGTGACGCTTACTTGTACTTTTATGTAATCTATTGGTAAGAGATGGTAATTTATTTCAAGTCACGTATTAGTTAGAAATGAATATTAATTTTAAGTAATGTATTGGTCAGGGACGTTAATTTATTTCAAGTCACGTATTAGTTAGAAATGAATATTAATTTTAAGTAATGTATTGGTCAGGGACGTTAATTTATTTCAAGTCACGTATTAGTTAGAAATGAATATTAATTTTAAGTAATGTATTGGTCAGGGACGTTAATTTATTTCAAATAACGCAATGATTAGAGGTGAATATTTATTTTAAGTACTGTTTTTGAAATAATTCACTTATTTTATAGGAGGAAAATATAGAGAAGATTATTTATTTTAAAACTTATATAAATACAGATTGAAGTTTATTAAAACTAATTTACTATCTTTGGACACGTGAAAATGTTATGTCTGTTCATTAGCTCATCTCCACGTTTCTTAAAATCTTGACATATACAACGGACACTGCCAGACTATACAATTATCAAGTGCTCAGAGTTCACGAATAGCAGTCTCAAGACATCCTACACCGCAACAACGCTGTGAACAACAAGGTTATCAATTAATTAATTCAACTGTACACTAGTATAGATAATTTTAAAAGACCCAGAAGTATTTTAATTATATTCCGACAAACCTTTAATCAAGCGGACTCCGAAAACTATAGCTCTTAACAGGAATGCGAACCGGCAGGAAATTGGGTGAAAGAAAAATGCACCCAAACCAGAAATATGTTCTTGATCGTTGGACAGACGGGTCCAGTGATTGATATCCCTGTTGGCGTTCTCTGTCATCCGGGACACGACTGCCCAATTAAAGGGTTCGGTTTCCCCGACCTTGTTTATACATGACCAACTCAGGGACACTTCATAACAATATTCTGCTGGAGGGGGCTGAAGTGATGGTTACTTCCGGCCAGCTCAAGTCTGTTATCCGTAAAATTGATGATAAATTTTCTCAAATCAAGCAAAAATATAACTCCACTATTTTATTACAATCCTCTAAAGCCTTTAAGTACTTTTAATTTATTAACCCATTTTAATGCTTTGAATTTTGTAAAATTCTCGAATAAATGCTTAATGTTGATTGATTTTTTGGGGTTTCAACTTACTTGAGCGTTCATTTCCAATAATTTTTTTGATCAGAACACATTCCAGTACGTGTATCACACACATTACAACAGGAAACGTAGGAACGCTTAGGAATTCAAAATAATACTGTCAATTTTAGTGCCAAAGTACGAAAAAATCTACTTATTCCTCCAAAAGAAAGAAAATTAGAACAAACAAAAAACAAAAAAAGGAAGGCGAATTCAGTTCCACTGTCAAATTAAATGAATAGTGGGACAGTAATGAATAAATAACAATGACATAAATGTTAAATAATTGGATTATTTTGATGAAGAAATATCAGGATCAATATTTTTGGAAAATATATATTTATTTTTGAATTCATATTTAAAGTTAAAAAAAAAAATTGTTTCGATAAGAACCAGGAAAGCGTGGGCTACTATCTTGAAAACATTGATGTGGATCAAGGGATTCTGTTTAATCACGAAACTATCGTTACTTTTTAATGACAGTTACTTAAAAACGTAATTTTATTAAATTATTTAATAAAACCAAACACAAGTATACAAAATCTGCCCGTTAAAATTAAATTAGTTAGGATTACTATGCAATAATTATGTTACAAAGAATATTAACTTGAAGAAACCTGAGATTTAAAAGCTGCATCGATTTTATAAACAATTATATAATTTCCAATTAGCAGTCACACACTAATCGATCAGTGACCAAATTCATCGATTACTACTGACTGGCAAACCGGAGCGAAAGTCACATTAAAACCGGTTACTAATGATTCCCGCAACCGGTAACAAGGCCAATTATTAATTACCTTATGGCTACCTACTAAATAAGTTCGGTAACGCTCCCCCACCCCCTCCAACGACAGGTGACCCACAACCGTCACCGGGCCGGGTCCCGGAGGACGTATATCGTGTGTGGCGATATGTCAGCTAATCGAACCTGACGGAGACACCGGGCCGTATTAAGATATGCGCCTTTAACACTCTGTTAAAATTAAAGCCGGACTGGGACTGCGGCTTGCAGACGAGAAGCGAGAAGTGAGTGCGCGCTCTCGTATTGATAATGGACAGGGAACCTGTTTGGGAGAATGCTGCCCCCCCCCCCCCCCAGGCAACAAACCATCCGTGGCAACGAGGCGAGGTTAATCATACAACAGACACGACTGTTGTGGACTGGCACGTCATCTTCCTTCCTTCCTGCTAACAGCTCCGCAGTTGTGTTGCAGATCGTTAAACCAGACACTTTCTCACCTGATTTTATACGGAAACAACGACAATCTCACCTCATTTTACTTTAGCTTCTAAATGGATTTCTCGTCAATCTTTTTCGAAAAGAAATTCATCCCTATCAAAAACAGAAGATGTAACGGAGGACCCAAGTCGAAAATGGGTATGATAGCCTTTGAGATCATATACATACATCTCCTAGCCCCGAGTTCGAGCTTGTATTCGACCCTATAATACAAGCCAAGTTACAGCAAGAGCAAGCAAATATAAGAGAATGCATTCCAGTATGTGCACGAAAGTCTTTGAAATCAAATACCTCTCCTAGCCCGTACTTGAATTCGATCCTCCTTTACAAGCTTAGTTCAAACAAGAGCGAGCAAACAAAGAAAATGCAATAGAAACACTTCAGTATGTGCACGAAACACTCTGGGATCAAAACATATATTCATAAAGCATAAAACATGGAACTAGTAGTTAAATCTGGGAATCTTGAGTTTCTAATTAAAACCTCATACACAATCGAAGGTTGTTAGTAAACCGTTAGTAAACAGTCAGGTAAAGTTCGATCTCTAATACCATACTAGGTATAAGAGATCGAAATTATCATTGATTTAAAACTGTAATCTAGAGTTGTTAATGGGAATCTCATATCTACTCGAAAGAAAAACTCAACAAGACTCAAAACTTTAGCTTTTGTTTTTTAGTAAAAAGTCCAGTCCGAACGAAATATATCCAATTTGAAATACCTGGATTATAAGGGACACAACGACCCCTTACCTGACTTCAGTGAATTGGAACTGTTACATATAGTTCGTAATGTTCTACATCCAGAAAAACCAAAACCATAGAAACGTAATTTAAAATACCTATTAGTCACTATTGATTGGTCTTATCATAACCGACTATTATTTATGGTTTGGATCAAAATATTCATATTGAATTCAACTAACTTGAAAACTGTGTACCTTAAGGAATAAAGGTAGTAGTCTAAGAATTCCATATTGTTTAGAGAATTAACCTTAATCAGTCGAGAACATTCAATTTCAAACATTTTAAATCATCCATGAGAAAATTAGGTATGATAAGACAATTATATCTTTAATCATAAAACACTATTACTTAGATGTAAGACATCAAACCTAAACCCAATCGAAGGAAATGATTTTGATAGATAGGCCTGCTAAACTTACGGACAAAGAAAACTGCAGAAAATTTGTTACTTTGCGCCGATAACCCCAATTCCAATAGAAAATGAAGGTCCAATATAAAATAGAGGTCTCTTATTTGCTCCAAACCCGTAATTTGAAATACGGAATAGTAAATTACAAACAGTATTACAGGGAAGTCAATTCTATTCCATAAGTGTTTTGAAAATGAATTATTTATTCACGACAGAAATAAGAATTCAGTAAAGGTCTACAAGAAGAAAATAAAATCCATTAAATAGATATCCAACTTGAATATTTGGAACTTGCCTGGTAAAATGTTGTTTGAAGTTCCAACAAGGAACAAGAGTTAATAAACATCAAAGGATATAGTTGAAAGAGATCAGTGTTTACACGAAAGTTTTAAGGGTCAAATACTTCTCCTAGAACGTACTAGTATTCGATCTTTCGATTTGTAACTAGTAATTGATGTTCCAACAAGAGCTAATAACATCAGAAGATACAGTGGAAAGAATTGTTTCGATAGAATATGATTAATGTCGAATAATTTCATTAATTTTCTATTGCAAACCTTTATTGATCATTTAACATTATTTAAACGCACTCCAACAATTTACTGAGAGTTGAATAATGTTAAGAATGCCTATTAAATTATATTTTCAAGTGGATTTCGACAATTACGTTAAATTTGTCATTATGAATCATGGATACACTCCATGATGTACAATTGGTCTTATAACTTTCAAAAGGCTATAAAACAAAAAAGCAATTTAATCTTATTAAAATGTTCATTAATTGTTATGAAAACGCACTTACTTTTAATATAATTATTCAAACTACAGTCCAATTATAGGAGGGATGGAGATGAGTAAGGGGGTTGTTTGTTTTACGTGTGGTACGGCGGACATCGGGAGGGCGACTTTTATGAAGGAGGGCACGATACTGCCCCGTTCGCCGTAAAAGGCGGGTTGATGGCGAAGAAGAACTCGGTTTATTGACTTTTTTATGATGGAAATTTTTCTTATTTTGTAAGGAAGTCTTTATATTCCAGAGGGGATTAAACCGGCGACCTTTATTGCTACTGCGCCAAGAATGCCAATTGAAAAAGTTATAATGTCGTTATTTATAATGAAGCCAACGACTGAGGGGATTATAGAAGGCGGCTACGAAACACGTGTTGCGGACTGTAAACTTGTTTACACAAACTTGGCCAAACTCGCTTACATTAAACATTAACTGTTTTATCAGCCTTCCTTCGAGCGGAACTAACTTCTTGCAAGACATACGTACTTTCCTGGAAATATCAACATACTTTGTGTAGTTTGTTGGGACAGTAAAGTAACCATTTTAGTACCTATCAGTAAAGTTTACGACTAATATTTAACAGACCAATTTAACAAACAGATATTAAACATTTCTGTATCGATTGTAGGGTATTCTGTCAAGTCAATTACACAACAATCCAATATACAGTTTTTGATAAGTATCATTGTAAAATTAACTAAAGTACCTAATTAAAAATATTTTGTAGTTTTTATGTAGAAGCTTAAAGGAAACATTTTTACTTATTCATTTCTTATTCTTTTTACTTATTATTATATGCAATGTATAAGTATGCATATAATAATACATACTTATACATTATTTTTTACATATTAATTTCAGGTAACATTCTCCCTTTTTAAAGATGTTTAATAATTACAAACAAATTTCCCACCGTCGTATTCTAGCAAGTTTGTATAACCGTAAATAGTACTTCAGTTCACTATTAACACAACAGTAGTTTAGACATGATTTATTGTTGCTAGAGTCAAAATAAAGTACAAAATAAAATGTAATGTCACACGAGAGTATGCAACCTGATCATAAAGTCCGTTGTCATATAAATCCCTATACATGAACATGATATATCTCACAACTTAAGCGATTCACAACTTGTTATGATTGTATGTCAGTCCTTTATTATTACAACAACTATTATATATGTACAGTGTAACAGCAGACTAATGTATGCTAGTCCCTGACATACTAACAGCACTATGTGCAACTGTTATACATAACAGCAGTAGTATACTATATCTTAGTAACGCACAATTGTGTGTGAGATATATTTTCATGTAAATGGAGCGATATTAGGAGCTTCTAAATTTAAACAATTAAAATTAATATTATAGGGTTTAGTTTTACTTTGTGAAGTAACTGTAGGTTTAAGACATGTTACATTTCAATAATTTATACCGGTGTAGTAGGGTTAACTAGGACCTAAATCTGCACAGAAATCGGTAATTTAAAGATCAACATCACGAGTTTGTCATATATGATTTTAGTTCCCAAGCAGCAATGTATGGTATAATATACTATACTCTTAATTTTGTGCCGAAGCGTCATTCAAGTTCTAGAAAATATTTACAGCAATAATTAATTTATTGAAGGTAATGACAAATCATGTTACACTTGCCGTGAAAAGCTTCAATGCCATAACAAAGTACCTATCAAGTACAACACTAATGTATGGTTCAGAACTACACGATTAATATTAGGGTTTATTTCTAATACACATTATCTGGTATTCGATCCTGAAAGCTGTCCCTACTTACTTGTATTTTGACAATTCATTATCTGGCATAAAATTATCAGTTCTATTAAACATTATCTAGTATTCGATCCTGAAAGCTGTCGCTACTTACTTGTATTTTGACAATTCATTATCTGGCATAAAATTATCAGTTCTATTACATATTATCTGGTATTCGATCCTGAAAGCTGTCTCTACTCTCCTGTATTTTGACGATTCATTATCTGGCATCCAATCTTATCAGTTCTATTACACATTATCTGTCATTCGATCCTGAAAGATGTCCCTACCCACTATCCTGTATTTTGAAACCAATTGTCTGGCATAAAATCTTATCAGTTCTATTAGACATTATCTGGTATTCGATTCTGAAAGCTGTCCCTACTATCCTCTAATTTTGACAGTTCATTATCTGGCATACAATTATCAGTTCTATTAGACATTATCTAGTATTCGATCCTGAAAGCTGTCCCTACCTTCTTGTATTTTGACAATTCATTATCTGGCATAAAATTATTAGTTCTATTAAACATTATCTGGTATTCGATCCTGAAAGCTGTCCCTACTTTCTTGTATTTTGACAATTCATTATCTGGCATAAAATTATCAGTTCTATTAAACATTATCTGGTATTCGATCCTGAAAGCTATCCCTACTTTCTTGTATTTTGACAATTCATTATCTGGCATAAAATTATCAGTTCTATTAAACATTATCTGGTATTCGATCCTGTAAGCTGTCTCTACTCTCCTGTATTTTGACGATTCATTATCTGGCATCCAATCTTATCAGTTCTATTACACATTACCTGTCATTCGATCCTGAAAGATGTCCCTACCTACTATCCTGTATTTTGAAACCAATTGTCTGGCATAAAATCTTATCAGTTCTATTAGACATTATCTGGTATTCGATTCTGAAAGCTGTCCCTACTATCCTCTAATTTTGACAGTTCATTATCTGGCATAAAATTATTAGTTCTATTAAACATTATCTGGTATTCGGACCAGCAAGCTGTCCCTACTTTCTTGTATTTTGACAATTCATTATCTGGCATAAAATTATCAGTCCTATTAGACATTATCTGGTACTCCATTCTGAAAGCTGTCCCTATTATCCTCTAATTTTGACAATTCATTATCTGGCATAAAATTATCAGTTCTATTAAACATTATCTGGTATTCGATCCTGTAAGCTGTCTCTACTCTCCTGTATTTTGACGATTCATTATTTGGCATCCAATCTTATCAGTTCTATTACACATTATCTGTCATTCGATCCTGAAAGATGTCCCTACCCACTATCCTGTATTTTGAAACCAATTGTCTGGCATAAAATCTTATCAGTTCTATTAGACATTATCTGGTATTCGATTCTGAAAGCTGTCCCTACTATCCTCTAATTTTGACAGTTCATTATCTGGCATACAATTATCAGTTCTATTAGACATTATCTAGTATTCGATCCTGAAAGCTGTCCCTACCTTCTTGTATTTTGACAATTCATTATCTGGCATAAAATTATTAGTTCTATTAAACATTATCTGGTATTCGATCCTGAAAGCTGTCCCTACTTTCTTGTATTTTGACAATTCATTATCTGGCATAAAATTATCAGTTCTATTAAACATTATCTGGTATTCGATCCTGAAAGCTATCCCTACTTTCTTGTATTTTGACAATTCATTATCTGGCATAAAATTATCAGTTCTATTAAACATTATCTGGTATTCGATCCTGTAAGCTGTCTCTACTCTCCTGTATTTTGACGATTCATTATCTGGCATCCAATCTTATCAGTTCTATTACACATTACCTGTCATTCGATCCTGAAAGATGTCCCTACCTACTATCCTGTATTTTGAAACCAATTGTCTGGCATAAAATCTTATCAGTTCTATTAGACATTATCTGCTATTCGATTCTGAAAGCTGTCCCTACTATCCTCTAATTTTGACAGTTCATTATCTGGCATAAAATTATTAGTTCTATTAAACATTATCTGGTATTCGATCCTGAAAGCTGTCCCTACTTACTTGTATTTTGACAATTCATTATCTGGCATAAAATTATCAGTCCTATTAGACATTATCTGGTACTCCATTCTGAAAGCTGTCCCTATTATCCTCTAATTTTGACAATTCATTATCTGGCATAAAATTATCAGTTCTATTAAACATTTTCTGGTATTTGGATCTGAAAGCTGTTCCTACTATCCTGTATTTTGATAATCAATTATCTTACATAAAATATGATCAGTGTAATTACAAATTATCTGGTATGTATTCTGAAAGCTATTCTATTTATTCTGTATACTGTATTTTTACAGTCTAAACAGCTTTACACAAATCCCTCCTTTACACTATCTAAATTTTACTCTGATAGCTAGCCTATAAATTCCATATTCTTACTACTTTTACAATCCACACCTCTTACAATTACAACTATTAAATATTGTTAAACCATTTATATTAATTTCCAGCGAGTACCTCACTCACTTTGTGTACTGTAATTGTGACGATCTGTCATCTTCTGACATCTTTAACTCTTCAGAACCTTTAATCTTGTACATAAAACATCTGAAGGTACTTGCTATTACATTAGGGATGTATTTAATTCAAGCTTAATTTAAGCTTAAGCAGCTTATTAAAGTAAGCAGCTCAGCTACTAAACAGTTGAATGAGAATACCTCCTTTTCGGGAGCAGTTATCCTCGTCTAACAGTTACAGAAAACAGGTTGGTCACAACAGTGAACAGCATGCGCTTTTCTATATTGGTTACTGTATGCAGCTCTCTTGCACTGTTGCATGAACTATGGATGTGCTAAATAAGCTGAAGCAGCTGGTTTATTAAAGTAAGCAGCTATGCTACTAAACAGTTGGGTGAGAATATCTGTTTTTCGGCAGCAGCTCCCCGCCAAACAGTTACAGAAAGCAGGTTGACCAACAGCAGTGAACAGTAAGCGCTTTTCTTATTAGTTGCTGTCTGCAGTTCTCTGTTCTCTTGCACTGTTGAGATGCACCGTTATTATGTACGATATACTTTGAATTAAATGTCCTATTAATGGAAAGGTACACACAAATGTTATTAAACTATCTTCAAGAAATTGTATAGCCTTGTCCTTGTAGACTTGCTGTAACTGTTTGATACAGTATGTATGTGTAACTAATTTATTCGATCTTATAATTCAATTAAAGGCAATTTTAAGGCTGGATAAGCAATTTTCAGTCAACAACGGTATACAGAGACAACGTGCCAATATGTTTGTTGTAGCTGAGCTAAACTGCTTTTAAAAAGCAGATTAGTGATGCCAACTGCTTTCAGCTAAGCTGCTTCTTTCAAACAGCAGTTTGGCACATCTCTTACATCCAGATCATCGTTACCCTCTCATAGAACATTATCTACTCAGATTTCACACACAAATTAACTCAATGAACGTAACTAAATAGTTTTGTCCGACAAGTTATTCCTCAACTAATGCCAGGAATATAATAGTTGTTTTGTTCTTCAAATCATAAGTGCTTTACTTAATAAATTTTACTTGCCGGGAAAAGTCACAAATATTTCAATTCAAACTACACCAATTTGTCATATGACAAACAAATACACGAGACGCGTATAACAGGCAGGTGTTGTTTGATGTGAGTTCAGGTGGAACACCCTTAAAATTCTCGTTACTCGAGGAAAAAAGGTGGAACGCCATGGCGTATAACAAAGGGGAAGAGGGCGTTTGTAACAAGATCAAATATATAGCAAGTATTTCTGGTTCATTTCAGGATCAACAAATATTCATTATAATTGAATACACATGTATGCTGCAAAAAGAATGAAGACATAATTTGTCACGACGTAATCGGAAATAATATCGGCATTTAAGTGCACTCACAAAACAAACTAATACTCTAGTCCCTTTCAAGTAACATATTTACCAATAATACTCATATAATTGGTAATATTTTCCCACTGAGCTTTAAGAGTATAATAAATAAAACATCTTTATTTATTTATTATCTGTATCTACTTGAGCTTTACGTTTTGTCTTAATCCTGATCGTGTTTAACCTTTCCTTTTAAGTAGAATATAATAAAACATACTAAAAAATGTAACACAATTCCTCTGGCAAATGTAGAGTTATTATTGAGAATAATTGGACTGGAATAGTTTTAATAACCTATTAAAAATAAGCAAACACCACAGTGTATCGTTATTTTTAAATATTGGTATGAATGTTAATTTGATATGCTTTTTATTTACAAGTATATGAGGATGTATATTGCTAAATAGACAGTTATGTTTTCTATATGGATAAGCAAATAAGGAAATAGCTTTGCCATTTGGTAAGATCCAAGGAGGTTTCAGGTCGACCAACAACTAATTGCATATGCCTTCTATATGGAACGTAAATCGAAGGCACAGGTCACGTAAGCAAATAAGGCAAAATTGGGGGGGGGGGGTGTTATATGATAAGTCACCCTCTATTAAACACAATTAAAATTCCTAATTGTCCTGAATTAAAATTGATCTCATGGGATCCCAAATAATAGAATAAATTCAAAAATCTAATTGCTTTAAATATGCTAAATAAATAGATAAAGCTAAACTTGTAATATAACAGTTAAAACTAAAATGCATTGTCATAATTTCATAGCTGGCTGAGTTTATATTTGTGTCTTTAAATACAAATCCAGTGATACTATTGGACGGATGGACAAATAAAAGGGCGTATTTTATATAGGGTGATGTGTCCGCGGAGCTGCTGACTTATATTGACCGCGACTCGATGAATCATTTCAACACTAATAGGACCTGACATTAAAGTAATGTACCATTTTTCTCCCAAAAGACCGACGTTAACTATATATGTTTGTCCTTTGTAACCTGTATTTCATGTCCTGTCTAAATGTCTTCTTTAATTTTTTTTCAACTGAACACTGTTGCGGAAGCAGAACACTTGAAAGCGTAAGTTATACTCCGAATAAAATAACTTTGGTACTGGCAGAACGGCCACGCGCCGCTGGTCTGAAATGACAACACTCTGAGTTTTAATTTGCTGTCAAGCTTAAAATAAGTAAGCAATAATTTTCAAACTAATTGTGAAGTGTCCACCATGTTATATTCTTTAAGAGAAAATTATTATGGAGATTTTGCTTGAAGTGATTTGCCTTTAATTGTGATATTTGTGTTTAAGAACACGTTTTTATGAGTGAAATTGTGAGTGAGTTGTCTTTAACCTGTCACTGTAACGAGAATAACAATAATACAATTATTTCTTGTGGATAGATGACAGTTTGAGTCATTGTGATTAGTTTGGTATAAGACTAGTTTAATAATTCAAACAAGTTAATGAGATATTAATTTTTTGTAAACCCTTGCAAAGTCCAAACGACAAACGCTAGACAAAATTTCTTTGTCTAAGGAGTGACTGCTGTGTATTTAACATTGTAGCCTACTTCACATAAAAGAATGTATACTTAAATCAATGAACAACTTGTAAATGGATTTACAATGTAGGAATATATTTGGAATTATGTACAGTTTAATTTAGGAATATTTATTTTATTTTTGAATATTTGAATTGTTTCTTTTTCGTATAACATGTAGCCAATTAAACTAAGAGTAACTTTGTTTTGTAGTTTGTTGCTTATTGTTTGTTTTTAGTTTGTTTTTGTTTGACAATTTTAGAAACATGTCACCTACTGATTTGCCACAGCAACAGTTGAAATTACGGTTAATTGTTATCTACAAAATCCTGTAGTAATTGCACCAATTTGTACAATTACACAAATTTGTTTTACAATTGTTATATCAATTTTTAGTCATTTTACAAATGAAATAAATCATATATGCTACACATAACTCTTGTTTTGATTAATTTCCTTGTAGAAATTAAAGGTTAGGGTGATACCTAAAAATGATGTTGCACAAGTCATTTTTATATTTATAATTAATACCACCATGTTTGGTATCATTTTCTTATTTTTACCATAATTTTCAGGAATACTTGAAGTTAATTCCGAGCCGCACAAAAAAGTTAACCAGTGCAGTGGTAACGGTAATAGGTGACTCATCACTAGAACAGCTGCGCGAGGGGTGGGTGGGAAGGACGGGCGGACCGATCGCAGGTACTTTTTTTTAGTAGGCACGGGTCCATCGGCCAAGTTAGTGTATACAGATAATAGAATTGCACTAAACACTGAAACCTATAGCATTATTATCACACCTAAATAAAAAATCTTGTATTAGCACTAGAAATAAATTACTGTAATAAAAATAAACTGGTGATTAAACTATGACAAGCAATATTAAATCAATTAAGAACTGAACTCGAACACACCTCAAAGTCAACTAACTCGCCTTATTTCTTACTGGGGAAACATTTCTTATCTGGAAATATCGTCGATCAGGTTGTTAAGGTTGCTTTACGCTTAAGGCTGAATATTCGGTCTACACTTTCCTTTGTGCACAGTATACCTTACGCGTCCGACACAGCCTGGATATAAACGAATTATAAGTTTACTTCATCAACTTTTCATTATTTTTATGCACGTTTTATTAGTGCAACATTATTATTTTAGTAATACTTAAATAACACGGTTAATGTCTGCTCAAAGAAATTTTGTCTAAGGTTTGTCGTTTTCGAGTTTGCAAGAGTTTACAAAAAATTAATTTCTCATTAACTTGTTTGAGTTATTACACTGGACTTCAACCAAACTAATCACAATGAATCAAACTATCATCCATCCACAAGAAAAACATTTATTATCATTATTTTCCTTTCAGTGACAGGTTAAAGACGACTCACTGGTAATTTAAGTCATAAAAATATGTTTTTAAACACGAATATCACAATACAAAGCAAATTAGTTCAAGGAAAATCTTCAGCATATTGTTTTTGTTAAAGAATACATGGTGGACACTGCAAAATTAGTTTGAAAATTATTGCTTACTTATTTTAAGTTTGACAGTAAATTAAAAGTCAGAGTTTTGTCATTTCAGACCAGCGGCGCTTGGCCATTTCCGCTAGTACCAAAGTTATTTTATTCTGACTATAGTCATGCAGTGAAGAAAGGTAGCTCAGAGGTGGAACGATTCTCTCTGCTGTCGGAACCCCTACATGCTCTTAATATTACACACAGGTCGCTTACAGTCTGGCCCAATTATAACAGATAGAGTTAAGTGACTGATAACATTTGGCATAACCTATAAGAAAGACTAAGTATAGAGAAATGTCGAATTCCTTAGAAATATATACAGTAATGTGAACCAATATTGCTCGTGATGTTAACAGAACAACCAGTTTGAAATTCCCAGTTTTGGTCCCACGTTCCCATTCAAAAAACGTAAAATGGCCTCGTCAAGTAGGTCACAGCAGTTCACTTGCCATTTTACTATCTAAGGACGACTTATCCTTAGAAATGGCCGTTTATTTATAGTTTGTTATGCTGAGCAACTAAGAGGCTTACCGTGGTATATGAACCACGTAGTATTGGTCAGATTTTCTCATTGGCAACCTTGATATTGCTTAAACTCCCAATAAGTTGAGTCACGTCAAAATGCCACAGAGAGAAGGTAGTGGTCCGTCAGATTTGTAATTTGAAAACGAACTTCAACACAAAAGGCAATTTCAGACACTAACATTGAAGTGTTAAAAAAAAATATGGGACTTCAGTTAACAATGAGCAAAGAAGGCACATTAATAAATATATACAAAACAACCTAATAGGTATGGATTGCTAAAAAACAAACAAAACAAAATAAAAATATTAAATAATCTCAAAATATCTATTTAAGAACTAATGAAATTCAACATCCGGCTAGCAAGTCTTTAAACACAAATCCAGAGGTACTATCGGCCGGAAGGGTCGTGATAAACTTTTATAAGGACAAATAAAAGGGCGTACTTTATAAAGGGTGATGTTGTGTCGGCGGAGCTGCTAACTTATATTGGCCGCGACTCGATGAATCATTTCAACACTAATGGGACATGACATTAAAGTTATGTACCATTTTTCTCCCAAACGACCGACATAAACTGCAGTTTCAGATATGTGTTGTGTCCTATGTACCTTGTATTTCATTTTATGTGCTGTGCAGATATTATCAACTTGTAATATTATACTGTAACGATACATGTTGTGACCCAATTATTAACTTAATAAATACGATACATTTTTATATTGAAGTAGGGGACACCCCTGCAGGTTTCGTATGACGATTCCTCTTGTGGTTACGCTCATATAATATAGCCCTTCGGCATCGGTATTGCTGGTAGGTTGTAAGTCTCACTCGCTACGCTCGTAACACCCAGCCTTCGGACTCGGGCGGGAATTACGTTAACACTAGTAGGTAACCTGTACTATAAGACCATTAAAAGCAATAAAACAACTTTTTATCATGGTTTTTGTTTAGCAGTTATTTTTTACTATGTAGGCTATAAAATCAGACAGTTTTTAATCCACTACAATGTTTATACCAGCCAGAGCATTATAAACATGAACATTGTTATGTGTATTAATAAAAACATTGTAGTGATATGACTTCATGGAATCAGGGCCAATGAGGTGAAGCCCAGCTAATTTTTTACATTTCTGAAAAATATTTCCACCGTCCTTGATCCAGAAGCTCTTAAATGAATGTAGTCGAGCTATGTTATCTTCATTCTAGCTCAAGCAATTTCTTGAGGACCAATGATCCCTTTACGAAATTAAATATATTCATTTCATTGTTACTTTTAAAGTGTAAAAATAATTAGTAATAGTGACAAAAATAGGAAATTTCGTAATATTTACACAGTAGGAATGGAAGAGATTTGTTAGTGTGTGTATGGCTATCCTATTTTAAATTGTGTTGGCAAGACGGCCTAAAATATTTCCGAAATGTATAATAGATTAACTGTCATCCGTAAATATATAATTTTGTCCCTAAGAGTACATTATTTGGTGTTGGAAAGTTGACAGAGATTACAGACACAAAAATACTAGCATTTTACTTATTGTTATGATTATTGTTTAAAATTTTTAATCATTATTTATCACCATGATGTGTTATTTTCAGGTCTTATTTATATCTTTTTTTTTACCTGAAATTACTGAACACCAAGACATTTTCTTCAGTCACCATACTACTTCCATTAGCTGTTTCCGGAATGTTTTTATTATGTAATCAAAATTTAGGTGAACCAACAAACGTGTTTTAACAGAGTTTCAAAACAGGTGCAACACTTAATTCTGTAATCGAATCGAGATTACAGATAAAGATTCTGGTCTGAATTAATTCATTTACCCCAGTCACAAGAATGTTGGAACGCCCTGAATATTGATTAAGGCAGACTTTCTTAACCAGTAGGCAATAACACTTTCCTTGAGCAATTACATAATTTAACACCCTTTTTATAAATAATATTAAAATTATTCTGATTATAACATTTTTTACAAACTCATTATAATTGGGAGAATAATATGTGTCCAAACTCTTATCGAATTTTGGAAAACACTTCCTTGTAATACAACAGTAGATTTTCTTTAAAACTTTAAATATAGTGTTTTGGAGATGCCTGGAGAATAATATTTACTGGTATAAAATTAAATAAAAAAAAATTAAAAAATAAGGAAAATAAACTACCTATTAGCCCAGGGAAATCATTAATTTACAAATGTTTTTTTATTTATATTAAGATTAAAATCCCAAGATGATATTAACAGTAGTACGAATAATAGCGTTGATAAACACTGAAAGCATAACTAAAATACAAAAAAAATTATATTTATAGCGTACCTTTTAAATAAACAACCTCAAACATACTTAAAAATATAGACATTATCAGTATGCAAAATAGAAAACATCCACAAAAACACTAAAAACATATGTATAACATCAAAACCTGAAATATTTGA
Source organism: Stictocephala bisonia (assembly GCA_035578905.1). NCBI lineage: Eukaryota > Metazoa > Arthropoda > Insecta > Hemiptera > Membracidae > Stictocephala > Stictocephala bisonia. The sequence continues at coordinate 212,065 of JAQJVL010000222.1, read as the reverse complement.
CAAAATCCGAAAATATAATACGTAAAAACAATATAATACTGCTATCTTCATAATATATAAAATATTTAAAATCGTATATGATAAAATGGTAAAATATAATAACAATTATTTTGATCAGTTTTGTTATTTTATAAAAATGTTTCAGATTACTTAAAATCTACAAATATTTATTCGACAAAAATCTATAGACCCTTAGAAAATTACCTCCACACACACATTAAATCATCAGTGAACGTTGATTACTTTGATTAAAACCAACGAATCAAGCTAAAAACGATTAAATTAACCTTTTTTATTTAGAATTCAAATATCATAACATTAATAATAATATCAATAACATAATTAATAAAATGTAATCAATAAATAGCAATTAACCTAACTTGCTGGAGTGGAACCTCCCCTCTGCTGCTGGAAGCTCTACATGCGCTAAAAATAACACACAGGTAGCTTAGTGCCCGGCCGAAAAAGAATCAGGCATTACATCATATAAAGCTTTAAAAAAAATTGCCTTTTTAAAATGAAGTTTAGATAAAGCACTAAACAATTTAATTTGGACATATATGCGTCCTTAATTAAAAGGAGCTTTTAAATAAAAAAAATGCATGTAGTGAACTGTTAAAACTGACGTCACCAAGTCGTTCATCTGTAAAATTAGTGGGGACACTTGCAATTTAGTTTTAACAGATTTAACGCGATACTGTGTCATTCTAATGGTCGACAAGATGGAGGTCGTTCCTGGAACGCGTGGGGGAAGACGTACGGGATGTGTTGAGTAGTCACTGCAGTTTAGTGCAGGGGAACTATTAGACCAACTGAGTGGCGATAGTATTTTTATCTGTACTAGAACTTAACGAGCTTGTAAACCGTAAAGATTCGCAGAATGTCCGCCTGAAAAGGAAAGGAGGGGGAGGAGTTTTGGAGGGAGTTACAAACGACCTGGTCGTAAATATAAAGTGTGTTTACGATATAACAATGGCCCCATCGGGTCGTAGAGTTTGCGTCGATAAGTAGCATTAGTACCGAAGTTGATGGCTTGTTGGCGACACGGATACCAAGGGAATTAAGGACTTCGAGTAACTGGACAGTACCAGACTCCCATGCTATACTTGCTTCAAAGGGGGGACTCCTCTCCGTACACAGGTTTTAGATAAAAGGAAGATATCCTAAATGGTTGTTTGTATTTGAATCCTATATGAATTTCACGTAAAGTCTTAAATTTGTAAGTTGAATATTCATAATAAAGAAGCTGAGGAGATTCATGTTTTTAGCAGGACAGTTGAGTGTAGGGGGGTAGACAGTTTATCAAGAGTTCACTCTATTATCAATGAGGACCAAGAAGCTTTATACTTTCTACCATCACACTGTGCTGATCGATAAGTAAATACAAATTACACCTCGACAGATCTCATGCCCTTACATTACAACGGCATCTGGTATTCATGTTAATTTGCATTTACATTGCACGTTTAGTATAAATACAGTAGATTAAGTCCAACTACTCTCGAGGGGAATTGTGCACTTGGGCGTGATGACAATGAGGGTTAATTAATTAAGAGCCTGGACGTTAATATCCCAACGAAATTATTGCCGTACAAGTGGGGTTTGGAAGACAGATGTGAGGGTTATATTGGTCTCGGCGTTTACGTGACAAGGACAACACAATACAGTTTACGTGTTGTACTGCCTTCCAAGTGGGGTTTGGGAGACAGATGAGAGAAGTATATTGGCATCGGCGTTAACGAGTTAAGGACAACACAATACAGTTTACGTGTTGTACTGCCTTCCAAGTGGGGTTTGGGAGACAGATGAGAGAAGTATAATGACCTCGCCGTTCACGTGACAAGGACAACACAATACAGTTTACGTGTTGTACTGCCTTCCAAGTGGGGTTTGGGAGACAGATGAGAGAAGTATATTGACCTCGGCGTTTACGTGACAAGGACAACACAATACAGTTTACGTGTTGTACTGCCTTCCAAGTGGGGTTTGGGAGACAGATGAGAGAAGTATATTGGCATCGGCGTTTACAAGGTAAGGACAACACAATACAGTTTACGCGTTGTACTGCCTTCCAAGTGGGGTTTGGGAGACAGATGGGCCGGGTATATTGGCATCGGCGTTTACAAGTCAAGGACAACACAATACCGTTTTACGTGTTGTACTGCCTTCCAAGTGGGGTTTGGGAGACAGATGGGCTGTGTATATTGGCATGGGCGTTTATAAGTTAAGGACAACACAATACCGTTTACGTGTTGTACTGCCTTCCAAGTGGGGTTTGGGAGACAGATGAGAGAAGTATATTGACCTCGGCGTTTACGTGACAAGGACAACACAATACCGTTTTACGTGTTGTACTGCCTTCCAAGTGGGGTTTGGGAGACAGATGGGCTGTGTATATTGGCATCGGCGTTTACAAGGTAAGGACAATACAATACCGCTTTACGTGTTATACTGCCTTCCAAGTGGGGTTTGGGAGACAGATGGGCTGTGTATATTGGCATCGGCGTTTACAAGTTAAGGACAACACAATACCGTTTACGTGTTGTACTGCCTTCCAATTGGGGTTTGGGAGACAGATGAGAGAAGTATATTGACCTCGGCGTTTACGTGACAAGGACAACACAATACAGTTTACGTGTTGTACTGCCTTCCAAGTGGGGTTTGGGAGACAGATGGGCAGGGTATATAGGTATCGGCGTTTACAAGTTAAGGACAACACAATACAGTTTACGTGTTGTACTGCCTTCCAAGTGGGGTTTGGGAGACAGATGGGCCGGGTATATTGGCATCGGCGTTTACAAGTCAAGGACAACACAATACAGTTTACGTGTTGTACTGCCTTCCAAGTGGGGTTTGGGAGACAGATGGGCCGGGTATATTGGCATCGGCGCTTACAAGTCAAGGACAACAAAATACAGTTTACGTGTTGTACTGCCTTCCAAGTGGGGTTTGGGAGACAGATGGGCCGAGTACATTGGCATCGGCGTTTACAAGTCAAGGACAACACAATACATTTTACGTGTTGTACTGCCTTCCAAGTGGGGTTTGGGAGACAGATGGGCCTATTAAGTTAGTGCTGTCTCAAAATAAAAACAAATGAACTTGGCATTCTTACAAGTTTTTTTTTCTTTTTTTTAGATAAATTAACTCATTTTCCTGAAAGTGAAAGAACTTTGTATGGTTGGGCAACAAATTTACATTTTTATTTATGTTACTCAATTTGATGTTGTTTGTGTTCATTTTTATTCACCACAATAGTAGTTTTAAACAAATTAATATAGAGATATTTGCATGTTTTTATATTTTACAAATAAAACGCAATAAATGATGATTCTCATATAACATTTTGACAAAATATAAATTCTATTATGTTAATTTACCGTTATACTTGAATGAAAATGTACGGCCTTCAAAAGCCTCTGGTTTTATGTGAAAATTCATTTAAACTAAAAAAGGTTATCTAGAAAAGAAATAGCCATAATTTTAAAGAAGGAATACTGATTAATGATTAACACTCAAAGTTGAGAAGTACAAATCCATGAACACGCTGATATAATGTTCAAAATTTAACTTTAACTAACAATGGCGATTATTTTTTAAGACCTACAGTATCTAAAATCTACTGCTTTTTCCTGAGAAATAGATTAGCTAGTCAAAAATTGAACATATTTTCTATTGTGTTAGCCTATAACTAAATGAGCATCAGCGGTATTTGGGAGCCAGCTGAGATCATCTCTCTGGTTTATTCCGCTAGTGAATATTGTGCTCCCGTGTGACTTAAAAAGTACAAACACATGAACGAGAGGTTGATATACAACTAAATAGGCAATGAGGGCTATCAGCAGTTCCCTCATTGCAATCCCTCTGCCATGGCTTCCAGTACTGTGCAACATAACTCCTCCGGATATAAGACGGAAAGAGACACTTCTCAGGCAGTTAAAAAAGATCCTATATACTCCGAATCTCTCGATTTTGCAAGATATCCCACAACGTGCAGGGCGACTTAAATCTAGAAAAATACATATTTAACTATCTTCAAAATTAATCTCTAACGAACTTTTGCCAAAAACCAACTAGGCGTTAACTTGGGATAAGTTTGACGGTCGAAAAAAGATTCTGGTATCAGACCCTACGACCATCATCTGTGGAATTAACATTTCCCGTAAGGAATGTACTATTTTTAGTCGCTTTCGAACAAGTGAGGTAAGATACAACTACTAGAAATGTAATTGGGAAATAGCATGATCAGTCATGTCATTACGGAGTCGCAGTTCAAAATTTGGATCACACAGTTAATGATTGCCCATTGGTTTCTTTTCAGGGGGCCTACCTAACTGGTCTTCGTTCAATCGGAGAAGCGGGTGTTGAATGGTTACGTAATCTGAATTTAGGTCTGTGACGGGAGATCAATATTTCAACACTACTAGTGTGTGGACAATATTAAACAATCAAGTACTTTGTACTGTACATTTTACTTTACTTAGATATTGTTTATTCCAGTAATTGTTAATTTTTTATTAGTTTATTAAGAAAGCCACACGATATATACTATTTATAATTGATTTATAAAACTAAGTACTTCCATAAAAATACTAAATATTGACTGATTAAAGTCGGTAGATCGCCAGATTTAATAAAGGCTTAGGTGAATAATAATGAGAAATCTGAATTACTTTTATTAATCTAAGAATTCAGATGAATTACTGCAGACAGATTGGATAATTTTTCTTCATGACAATTGGCTTCCTTGGTTTTTGTATTCACCAGGTTTGTTGCAGGTTTCAATCGCAGTTGTGGAATCATTTCTCATTCTTACATTTCCACTCAGGCGTTTTTTGTACGATTAATAGTACTCTTCATTGTGAAGTCGTGTTCCATGGGTGGGTTGGAGGGCTCGTCTGTCCTGTCACTTGCATGGGTGGGAAAGCTCTTAAAGCAGTGTACTTTGGATGGATGGATTGGAGGGCTCATCCACCTGTGTCTTTGGGATGGGAGAGCTCGTCAATTTGTTTCCCTTGGGTGGGTGGATGACTCATCCACATGTCTTTGGGCGAGAAAGCTCGTCAATTCGTGCCCCTTGGGTAGATGGATAGCGCATCCACTGTGTCTTTGGGTGGGGGATCTCATTAAGTCGTGACCCTTAATTGGGTGGGAGCGAACCCACCCCCACCTCCTAGTTAGTGAACAAAACTGGTATTATTTTTTAGAAGAACTGAATGTGTCTAAATTCTAGGAAATTATTCAATTACCGGTACTTGACTGATCCGCTTGGTTATTTATGAATGTCCAAACTAGATCAACATAGGGTTTACATTTTATCTTAAAATTCAAAACACGTAACATTTGTCTGATTTCCCTGATACTCAATTCTCTCTCCTAGAAAAATGCCGATTTCTGGCCACCATTCAACTAGGACACATCTAGTAAATAGTAATTGCTGACGGACTGCGAGATCATTCTAATAGTAAACGTGTTCGATACGTCGCCTTTGTGTTTGTTTGTTGGCAGTGTACACACAGTAGAGCTAAACAACATCAATCATGTTTATATCCTCTGATGTTTCGGTGACTTGGTCGTAAACGTACTACGCTTGATGTTTACGACTTAACATCGCTGTTCTGCTATCGGGACGTACTTGTCGTTGTCACAGTTTAGGGCCGACTATTAGGTTCAACATTTTATTTACTAACTTGCTAGGACAACATACTGTAGTTTAAGATAACAAACATATTCTCACATTAATATTTTACTACGGAAGGGAATTTGCAATTCAACATACCGCACACTTAATATATTGGCATAAACAAACTAATCCTTACCTATAGAAGAACATACTAATTTTTTGTTTTATAAACTACTGTCTGGTGTATTTAATTATTTTTAACTGAACGTCTAAAATGTTACTTATTTTATCTTTGTACAAAAATTCGAATAAAAAATAATAAAAATATAGAGTAAGCAAAGTTTATGTGGTGTGATTTCAGTTTATTGATTGAAAACACTTGTTACTTGTATGGATGAGTTTTAAGACTTCTATCTCCTTTCTTTTGTAGTTTATTTATTTAAATTTTAGGGTGGGTTAAGGTTTACGTTTATCAACTATTTCCTCTCAGCCACGAATCTAATTAATTACACACACAGGTTTAGAGATAGCGAAGGTTCGAATCCGGCCTGCAATGGAGGAAGTATGCATCAGTAATGTTCACTTTCTACAGTACTGGTCCGTCCCTTCATTCTGACTGAATAAATTCCCAGCACAGATCAATACTTTATGGATAAAGGAGTGAAATGAAATGAAAACCGTCCTTATTAGAAGCAAAGATAGGACTATAAAGTCCTCTCTTCCACTTAACCACACAGAATAGAATTGCTATTTCATGTATCAAAATAAAAAGTTTTAACAAAACACGACAAATTGATAGTCAAAATAATCATAAAAATATTATAGAAGAATAAGAACATAAAATATAATGGTATTATAAACAAATTATTCATTTCTAGTATGAAACATTACTAAATATACTATTTACAATGAAATACTTTCAAAGAAACGATCTATATTCACGAATACATAAAGAGTAAGCTTAAGAAAGAGATTTTTACTAAAAGTACATTTACATTCATGATTTCATATTCACCCACAAACATTTCTTATTCAATGCTAAATGTTGTGTCTATAATTATCAGCTGTTTTGGGATTCAGTAGTGGAGCGCCAGTGGCAGACCTCAATAACTAATCAAATTACTGGCACAATATAATTGATAATTTTATTATCTGACTCTTACAATTGAATCTAACTACGTAGGGCCTATAGATCAATGGGGTTTCAATACAAAGGGCTATAGGGCAAAAAAACTGATCGAATTGATAGACATATATTGTCAGAATGCCAGTTATTTAAAATGTCTAAATTCACAAAGAACTGGATAATATAAAGATAAAAGCCCACTTTAAACATGAAAATACACATTACTGTAGCTGCAATAAAGAATTGTGAATTAACGAGCACAACGGGGCAAGTATAGTCACAAACAGGCCTTACAGTAAAGGTCTCCGGACGTAAACATTCATAGTGTTGTAGGCTTAAAAACTGCCCTTAACCCCTCTTTACGGCTGTTAAAGTCAGCTCTTCTCGAAACTATAAACATTACAGTAAACAACTTGCCTTTGAATGTACTCTATGAGGCTTTAACAAACAAATGAGCCATATCTTTTACGACTAAACCTACAAGATTTAAACCTGAAGGACTTTGTGGTGACAAGAGGATGTAATAAAACTCAACAGATTGATTACAAGATGCAGTTTCACGATTGTAATACCGCAGAACATCCAGGATAATCCTGATTACTGTTATAACTTTAAAAATATTAGTTAAATAATGATACTTATTTAAGGATGATCTACTGTTTTACTGAACAATAAGTCTCTGGGTCTCCCTATTAACATTATCTCTACGATCGGCGTCTTTCTGATGAATAATGGATAGTAATTTCAATCACCAACTAAATCTCAATTTAATAAATATGCCTTAGTATAATAGTTTTAATAACTAATTATACTAAGTAATTGAATATTGTCGGATTAAATAAGTAAAATTTGCTTTTCATTTAAAATTTACGTTGAACATGGCTTACCTAACTTAACTGGACCTATATAGTCTATAACCTAGCGAAACGAAACATATCTAACCTAACCTCTAACCTCATCAAAATTATCTATTTTAACACATTTTGGAAGATAATCTCGCCTTTTGGCCTCCTGATTAAAAGTTAAAAACTTGTGTTTTTCTTATTATACATAATCCAACATAAGAATTATAAACTAATTGACGATATTATTTTTTATAATGCTACTTAAAATATAATTTATACGTAAAATGGGTTTAACCAAATATTAAAGAGAAATAGTAAAATAAGACACAAAATCGTTTAATAAATTGTTGGTATATCGTCACTAAATGAATAAAACAGGTATTGTATTTTTTAGTTAGAATTAGAAGCTTAAATCTGACTCACAAAAGAAATACGTGAACTGCTTTGATGAGATTAGGCTATCTACCAAGATATCTGAGAAATTCAATCTCTTAACCGTACATTTGTGAAGGAGTGAAATACAGATGAGCTACAGATCTAGAATTATCTTTAATTCTACTCATACATACTCTTGTATGTATGAGTTCGTCTCCAAGAACCCAGGAATAAAATTGTAGAATCTTATCGGTTGTAAGTCAAACACTTTAGGAACAATTCCTACAGAAGATTGAAAAGGTGGGTTTAACATGACTGACCTAACCTACTTAATCCAACAAATCTAATCTAACGTAACTAACCTTACCTAAAATAACTATCTAACCAATCTAATCTAACGAAACTTACCTTACCTAACCTAACTAATGAAACTAAACTAACCTAAATTACCTTACGTAAATTATATAATCCAACGAAACTATACCTAAACATCTAACCAATCTAATCTAACGAAACTTACCTAACGTAACTAATCAAACTAAACTAACCAAACTTACCTTACGTAAATTATATAATCCAACGAAACTATACCTAACCATCTAACCAATCTATTTTAACGAAACTTACCTAACGTAACTAATCAAACTAAACTAACCTTAAGGAGAACAATAAGTAGAATACCTTTAGTTCCACAATCGTCAGACATATCAGCAACAAACAGACACACGAATATACCGCTACCTGCTAATATGTTAGTTTAGTAGAACAATGAGTAGAATGCCTTTAGTTCCACAATCGTCAGACATATCGGCAACAAACAGACACACGAATATAACGCTACGTGCTAATATGTTAGTTTAGTAGAACAATAAGTAGAATGCCTTTAGTTCCACAATCGTCAGACATATCAGCAACAAACAGACACACAAATATAACGCTACGTGCTAATATGTTAGTTTAGTAGAACAATGAGTAGAATGCCTTTAGTTCCACAATCGTCAGACATATCAGCAACAAACAGACACACGAATATAACGCTACGTGCTAATATGTTAGTTTAGTAGAACAATGAGTAGAATGCCTTTAGTTACACAATCGTCAGACATATCAGCAACAAACAGACACATGAATATAAAGCTACCAGCTAATATGTTAGTTTAAGAGAACAATGAGTAGAATGCCTTTAGTTCCACAATCGTCAGACATATCAGCAACAAACAGACAAACGAATATAACGCTACCTGCTAATATGTTAGTTTAGTAGAACAATGAGTAGAATGCCTTTAGTTCCACAATCGTCAGACATATCAGCAACAAACAGACACAAGAATATAACGCTACCTGCTAATATGTTAGTTTAGTAGAACAATGAGTAGAATGCCTTTAGTTCCACAATCGTCAGACATATCAGCAACAAACAGACACACGTATATAACGCTACGTGCTAATATGTTAGTTTAGTAGAAAAATTAGTAGAATGCCTTTAGTTACACAATCGTCAGACATATCAGCAACAAACAGACACATGAATATAAAGCTACCAGCTAATATGTTAGTTTAGGAGAACAATGAGTAGAATGCCTTTAGTTCCACAATCGTCAGACATATCAGCAACAAACAGACACACGAATATAACGCTACCTGCTAATATGTTAGTTTAGTAGAACAATGAGTAGAATGCCTTTAGTTCCACAATCGTCAGACATATCAGCAACAAACAGGCACAAGAATATAACGCTACCAGCTAATATGTTAGTTTAGTAGAACAATGAGTAGAATGCCTTTAGTTCCACAATCGTCAGACTTATCAGCAACAAACAGACACACGAATATAACGCTACGTGCTAATATGTTAGTTTAGTAGAACAATGAGTAGAATGCCTTTAGTTCCACAATCGTCAGACATATCAGCAACAAACAGACACTAAACAATGAGTAGAATGCCTTTAGTTCCACAATCGTCAGACATATCAGCAACAAACAGACACTAAACAATGAGTAGAATGCCTTTAGTTCCACAATCGTCAGACATATCAGCAACAAACAGACACTAAACAATGAGTAGAATGCCTTTAGTTCCACAATCGTCAGACATATCAGCAACAAACAGACACTAAACAATGAGTAGAATGCCTTTAGTTCCACAATCGTCAGACATATCAGCAACAAACAGACACTAAACAATGAGTAGAATGCCTTTAGTTCCACAATCGTCAGACATATCAGCAACAAACAGACACTAAACAATGAGTAGAATGCCTTTAGTTCCACAATCGTCAGACATATCAGCAACAAACAGACACTAAAACAATGAGTAGAATGCCTTTAGTTCCACAATCGTCAGACATATCAGCAACAAACAGACACTAAACAATGAGTAGAATGCCTTTAGTTCCACCAATGAATACAAGTTTGTATTCATTGGTTCCACAATCGTCAAAAATATCAGCAACAAACTGACACACAAATATAACGCTACCTGTTAATATGTTAGTTTAGTAGAACAATGAGTAGAATGCCTTTAGTTCCACAATCGTCAGACATATCAGCAACAAACAGACACACGAATATAACGCTACCTGCTAATATGTTAGTTTAGTAGAACAATGAGTAGAATGCCTTTAGTTCCACAATCGTCAGACATATCGGCAACAAACAGACACACGAATATAACGCTACCTGTTAATATGTTAGTTTAGTAGAACAATGAGTAGAATGCCTTTAGTTCCACAATCGTCAGACATATCAGCAACAAACAGACACAAGAATATAACGCTACCTGCTAATATGTTAGTTTAGGAGAATAATGAGTAAAATGCCTTTAGTTTATACATATTTAAGAAGTTCCTCTCTCAATACTTATTATAGATGAAATGTGGTTCGGTGCTTGTGTTCGTATAATGTAAACAGTAATCTGGGATGTAACCTGACAAAGGCTGTTGCTGGAGTGCGAGTTACGTTAACCTTGCAGTAAACATAACTTGTCGTTATGCGAGCTTCTAACAAGAGTTAACGCGTCTCCAGTAGCAGAGCGTGTAATGGCCTCACTAAGAAAATGAAAACTAAACAGAGAAAATACTAACAAAAATTATACATTTCTAAAATAAACAAATTATAAACAACATTGATAGAGATTTTCGGTGGACAAGTGTGATCTTAAGGTGCAACAACAATAATAATTAATGAGTTAAATTTTACATACACATATATAATTTTAAAATTTAGAATATTACTAGGTAAATAGTGAATAGCTGTGCTTCATAACAAAATGAAAATATTTACTTACAAAAATTGTCAACACGTACAAATTGATAAAAATATTTAGATGCTAGAGCAAGATTGTTATTCTTAGTAATGCTAGCCGATAGGCCTTACTTCACTAGAGGTATAAAATCATCATATGCTCAGCCTGCTGCCGTTCTCCTATATAACAAATCTTCAGTCTAAATAACTCTATAAGTCTACTTTATGGATATGCAAAGTAGTGCAATCATGTCAGATTTAGTAGAAACGACCTTAAATAGCTAAGTGTTGAGTCATCGCCATACGTGTATGGGTGGGCGGGTAGGTCATCATCACCTTACGTGTATGGGCGGGCGGGTGGGTCATCGTTACTGTACGTGTATGGGTGGGCGGGTTGGTCATCACTGTACGTGTATGGGTGGGCGGGTGAGTCATCATTAATGTACGTGTATGGGTGGGCGGGTGGGTCATCATCACCTTACGTGTATGGGCGGGCGGGTGGGTCATCATCACCTTACTTGTATGGGCGGGCGGGTGGGCCATCGTTACTGTACGTGTATGGGTGGGCGGGTGGGTCATTACTGTACGTGTATGGGTGGGCGGGTAGGTCATCACTGTACGTGTATGGGTGGGCGGGTAGGTCATCATCACTGTACGTGTATGGGTGGGCGGGTGGGTCATCACTGTACGTGTATGGGTGGGCGGGTGAGTCATCATCAATGTACGTATATGTGTGGGCGGGTAGGTCATCATCACTGTACGTGTATGAGTGGGTGAGTGGGATAACCTTCTACTATTTATATTATATACATAGATTTATCAGCCCATGCTGAATTTTGTTTATCTCTATCTTTGGTTGTCTAGTTATCAGCTGTTCTGAGGTGCAGTTATGGTTTGCTAGTGTAGTCCTATGTATGTAAAGTTGATGATGTAGGTTGTCTCGTACGATTTAAGTACATGTATTTCTTATTCATACAGTATGCACATGAGGGTTATGTTTTTTTAAACAGATGTTGAAATAAATTATTAAATTAATTACTATGTTACTATTAGAGAAAAATAAAATGTTCAGGGGCTGTTTCTATCCCTTAAGAATGAAATTTTAAGAAATTATATAAAAGCTAAATTCCTTCAAAATTCTATCACAATCTGGTCAGTGGTTCCGGAAATTTCGTTATGAGTGAGTAGATCGTTCTTGGATAATCTTACAAATAATACGAGTCTATGCATAATATACACAATTAAAAAAACAAACATTAACTAATAAACTGTGAAAATATTCAGTTTCAAAGTTCCGTAACACTCGACTTAAGGATCAAACCGTGTAAATTGTCCAAAATACAATCTATACTTTTCGTAATAGTTTTCCATTAAGAGAGATTCCGGGAGTTTTTAATTAAAATTTTATTTAACTAGGATCCATTAATATTTTGGTTAAATTTGTCAAATTTTGGCTATAAAAACCTAAACTAGTTAGAATTTATAGATTTATATTTTTACTCTAATAATTTTTCTAGGGACTTACATACATATTAGGGAGAGAATCTGAATATAAGAAACGTCTTTAGTTATTGTAGATATCCTAGGTAGCCGTGGCGGGGGCGGGGTGGGGTTACAAGGCGGTGTAGTGTACTACAGGAGTATCGGGGCCACAGACAAAGCACCAGAACCAATAACCCGGGATTTATACACTCAGCCGATAATCCGCCATTGTGTAGGGGACCTCACGTTGTCACCGACACACAACCCTTCTCCAGCAATATTGTAATCTCCAGTAGATCTATGTACTAGTCATCGTTCCTATGACTAACTACTCGACAAGTTTACACATTCTCTCCAGTTTCCACTTATTTAAACAAATGATCTGTTAACTAGGTCAAACAGTCTGATTACATTTGAATTTAACTATTGATTTTCATTGGTATAAATACAAATGTTATCGTCAGTTAGGTCTACTGGAGTATAAATGATATTACAACTAACTAACTGTGATACTTAAATTATCCAATTAAAACTCAATCATAACATCTATGTTGCACCCACAAAAGAGAATAATAAAAAGTTGTGTCACCGTCTCATATATAAGAATCTAAAAAAAAAACATTATTTACTCCACCACTATGATAACTATTTATTTAATTTTTTTAACAAACAATTGCTTTAACAACTGTAATATCAGTTGTATTAAAGCAGTTCAAATTGCGTTAAAAGTTCATCTTGAAGTATTTTTGTTTTTGTTGACAGTAGTGGCGCAGTGCTGCAACCCAGCTACTTGGGGACAAAGTGTTGAGGAGATCGTAGGTTATAACTTCTCAGTCCTCTTAATAAAAACACGACGTTCGCTCAATGGTTGCCAACGACGTGGACACAACTAGTGAAGTCAAGGGAGTCCATGTTGGATGGTAGTCAAGGTTCAGATGTTGTTTAGGGAAGAGAACTGTGTGACATACTTGTCAGTTAGCTGAATATCAGACCAATACTACTTGGTTCGGATTCCACGTTAATCTGTAGGTGCCTTAGTTGCCCTGGCGATTAGGCTATTAATAAATAACTCTTTCTGCGGAACAGTTAACCTTAGTTAGTAACAATGACTACACTCGTTCATCTACACTCATTCGCCCTTATACACAGCAAACTCTGTGCTCAAAAATGTCAAAAATACTTAATCTCCTTTTAAATAAAAACTTCACTTATGAGTTCTCAAGGGCCTACAGGCCTGTGCGTGAACTTTATCCAACGAGTAAAGTGGCAACCATTAGCTGAGTTTGTGATTCGAACCTTGCCCCCTTAGTCCTAAGCCTCTGAGCAAACAACGTATATGCGTGTAAAAACAAAAATGTCAATATTCTATCTTGTAGAATGTTTTCAAGCTTTTATTTCAGGCCTAATTTATTACTTTATGTTCAGAGACATACAACAAAAAAGTTGTTAGTAAAACCACAGGCTGTACAACGATCTGTAGTAGGATCCGCTGCTCGTAAACCATCTGGCTTACAACGTTTACGTCGACTAAACATGTCGTTAAACGACGCCCGGATCTGATCAACCGACAGATGGACGGCGCCGATTGAAAACTGCACCCAATAAACGTGACGGATGTAGTTCCGCAAACAAAGTCAATTGACAACTTCCCATACACTGCATCCGATCACTGCAGCAAATCCCAAAAACCACAATGAATAGTTTTGCAGTTGGACTGTATTTTAAGTACATACAATACGTTACGGTTTTAAACCTTATTCAATTATGAAACATTTATTTATATATCTTTAAACCCTTAATTCAATATGAAAAATCTATATATTTTATTATTTTAGAGTTACGTAACAATTATAATTTTGTTTTACAAATAAATTACGATAAATATTTTAACAAATACCTTATCGAATGAGTCATATAAAAAGGCGTTTTGGTACCTGTGAGCAAACACCGGAAGATAGCTTCCATTGAGTGATTCAATATGAACTCATGGCAAAACCTTCATTTCATTATAATTGAATCATTCATGTTGAGACAATTAAAAATATTGTTCAAAGAACTTGGTTTAAATATACTTTTTATTATAATGCAATGCGTACAATTGACTACATCTAGTTCTAAAACTGCTACAAGTAAACATTCAACCAATCTACCTTCTCTTAGCTTGTTGAATCTTAGATCGTAGAGTCCAAGATTCAAAAAGTTGTGTTTTTTAATACTATATGATGTCTACGTAAAATTACTTATCTGTACCCTGAAAGCTTTGTAATTAAGACTAATCTAATTAATATGGCTTCCCACGGTATACAACGACCAAACAATCGGTGATGACAAAAAAAAGTCATTGGGGTTGGTTCTCAAAACACAGCTGAGACCGTACGTACATTGGTATGAGTGGCGAGAGATGTCTGCACTCAAATGACCTGGGATGAGGCTCCATAGGAATACTGATGTACATGATTTTCCTCTGCCACCTCTTCATACTACCCTACTGTAGCTGTAGATATCTCTCTTCAACACACAACGGAGACCGAACATTGGTATGAATGGCCAAGGATATGTGCACACAAATTACCGGGGATGAGGCTCCATGGGAATACTGATGTACTTGATTTTCCTCTCCCCACCCCCTTCAACTACCCTTCTGTGGCTGTAAATATCTCTCTTCAACACACAACGGAGACCGTACATTGGTATGAGTGGCTAAGAATATCTGCACACAAATGACCGGGGATGAGGCTCCATGGGAATACTGATGTACTTGATTGTCCTCTGCCCACCCCCTTCAACTACCCTACTGTGGCTGTAGATATCTCTCTTCAACACACAACGGAGACCATACATTGGTATGAGTGGCTAAGGATATCTGCACACAAATGACCGGGGATGAGGCTCCATGGGAATACTGATGTACTTGATTGTCCTCTGCCCACCCCCTTCAACTACCCTACTGTGGCTGTAGATATCTCTCTTCAACACACAACGGAGACCGTACATTGGTATGAGTGGCTAAGAATATCTGCACACAAATGACCGGGGATGAGGCTCCATGGGAACACTGATGTACTTGATTATCTTCTGCCCACCCCCTTCAACTACCCTACTGTGGCTGTAGATATCTCTTCTCAACACACACGGAGACCATACATTGGGATGAGTGGCTAAGGATATCTGCACACAAATGACCGGGGATGAGGCTCCATGGGAATACTGATGTACTTGATTGTCCTCTGCCCACCCCCTTCAACTACCCTACTGTGGCTGTAGATATCTCTCTTCAACACACAACGGAGACCGTACATTGGTAAGAGTGGCTAAGGATATCTGCACACAAATGACCGGGGATGAGGCTCCATGGGAATACTGATGTACTTGATTGTCCTCTGCCCACCCCCTTCAACTACCCTACTGTGGCTGTAGATATCTCTCTTCGACACACAACGGAGACCGTACATTGGTATGAGTGGCTAAGGACAGACAGAGTACCGAATTAACTGTAGAAATATTTCAAAAATATATAAGTGCAAAATATTGTACAGCTTTACACACAGATACACTAGACACACAATACTACACGTACAGTGGTATTGACCCACCCACCCACCTATACACGTACAGTGGTATTGACCCACCCACCCACCCATAGACGTACAGTGGTATTGACCCACCCACCCTACCATACATTTACAGTGGTGATGATCCACCCACCCACCCATACACTTACAGTGGTGATGACCCACACTTACACGTACAGTGGTGATAACCCACCCACCCATAATGTACAGTGGTGATGACCCACCCACCCGCCCATACACTTACATTGGCGATGAGTGGCTGTACCACTGTAGCTGTAGATATCTCTCTTCAACACACGGAGACCATACATTGGTATGAGTGGCTAAGGATATCTGCACACAAATGACCGGGGATGAGGCTCCATGGGAATACTGATGTTCTTGATTGTCCTCTGCCCACCCCCTTCAGCTACCCTACTGTAGCTGTAGATATCTCTCTTCAACACACAACGGAGACCGTACATTGGTATGAGTGGCTAAGGATATCTGCACACAAATGACCGGGGATGAGGCTCCATGGGAATACTGATGTACTTGATTGTCCTCTCCCCACCCCTTCACACTACCCTTCTGTGGTTGGCTGTGTAAGCTACAGTAGTTAATTAAATTGATAGATTTTTGTAACTAATATAATTTACTGTTGAGTGAAACTGTAAGGAAATACATAATACATTATCATCCTATCTTCATAAATTTTATATTAGTAATACAGTTTAAATAATTGAAATTAAAAAAAATAATTTACTCATTAATAATAAGGGCTTACTAACTAAAAATAAATAACAATCCTAACTTGTTTAGATTGTAACTTGTGGCACAATGAAACTAAACGGTAAGGAAATAGATGATTTATTTCTTTTTTTAAAAGTCCTAAAAGAGAACCTTAAACGGTTAGCTATTGTAAAAATTACAACTGCTATTTTACAACGATTTGCATACAAACTTTTTTTATACTTACAATTAATTAGCCTCAAACGTTCCTTGCAACAAACATTCGCGGTGGTTCTAATCACAATATCAATTTCGTTAAAAATATTCCCCAAACTTGTTAAGTCTAGCCAATCTTTACAGAACATAAATCATGATGGTAGTGAATGTTACAGGTTGGCTTCCATTTCACCTTCACTCCTTTGTGGCATAATATTTTATGAGCAATGGAAGGATGTTCGAGGAGGGAGGAGGGGGCCGGTGTCTTTGGAGACCCACCTAGTGTTTACATATACGGGCAATTAGAATGCGAGTTAATCGAGGGAGACCGGAAGTGGGGGAAATGTAGTTGTTACACCATTAATTAACCAACCCGAGACCAATTACGTGAGAGATAATTAGATTAGAATTTATTACGAAAATGGCGGATAGACGCAGATGAGATCTGCTCGGGTCGTTAATAGCGACATTAGAAACAATCTAATGTTAGACCATGTAACGTTTAACCGTCACGTCGGTGTTGATCGTAGCTCATACGTAACTCAGGTGACTTCTATCTACATAAGTGGGGGTTGGGGGGGGGGGGGGTCATTGAAAAATTATAGAAATGATCGGTGTTGTTTGAAAGTTGTTTATTAGCATTGGATTGTTCATGATATGTAGATAATATTTAGAGATTTCCAATGCTTTGAGTATTTAAGAAACAAACACAACGTTTCGACAGGTATTACAAACTCCTGCCGTCTTCAAGTATACTTACTAACTTAGCCTACATCAAAAACAATTTTTTTCCTTTTTTTCTTAACTCATACTAAATCAGAAAAGGCTTAATACTAGCTAGATACTAAATATTACTGTTGTAAGTCAAAAGTTCTTAAACAACTATCACACATAACACAACTATATAAAATATAACATAATAACATTGGAAATCTCCAAATATTATCTACATATCATGATCGGTATTATTTTGTTACATGAAAATAAAACAAACTATTAATTAATTAAAAATAATTTTTTCTAAATAAATTTGACGTTAGGATGTGGTCTAGCTCTAAATTACTACGAAATCGGATGAAATGTGATCAATTTAAAAACAAATTTAAAGGACATTTCCAACTGTTCATCTGTTGTTGAGCTAGAATTCCCGTCTATTTTTATTTATTTTTTAATTTTAACTTAACCTACAAAATAGCAATGCATTAAAACTGGCATTTTAAGAATAAAAAATGTGTGTAGAGGGCCCATTTCTTTGGGCAACGATTGAGTTTCTCATAAATATATATATATTTCTTACTTATCATCATTAAACACCATCTTGTAGATATTCCTCAGTTATGTAGTTTCGTAACTCTGATATCAGTCGTCATATGGTGAACTACATGGACGATGAACGTAGTCTGATCTACATGTAATAAAAGTATTCTAATTCCTATTTTACATTCTTACATATGAGACGCCGACACAACGTTGTTGGTATTTTAAGGCGAATATGAATGATTATATGAGTGTAGGATGAGTGTGGATGAGTGTAGTCTGGTTACTAACTGAGTTCAACTGTTCCTCAAAAAGCCAATTTATTAATAGCCCAACAGCCAGGGCAACTAAGGGACCTACAGCTTTACGTGGAATCTGAACCACGTAGTGCTGGTCTGATTTTCATCTGATTGACAAGCCTCAGTTATCTCCCCCACACGACATCCGTACAATGATTACCACCCAACATGGACACCCCAGACTTCTCTAGTAGTGTCCACGCCGATAGCAACCATTGAGCGGACGCCATGTCAGTATTAAGAGGACCGAGCATCCAACCTATCGCCTACATCTCCCAAACACTTTCAATGCAGACACGACATTTTCAGCTATGACTTTCTCATAATGACAACTCATAGGAAAACAAACCCTCCAGCTATTTCAATCCTTATAAAACGCCATATCGTAGATACACAAACCTTACTTAATACTACCCATACAATTCCCGCCACAAATCTATCGAGTTTTGGTACCTAAATTTGATTCCCATAAGGTACAAATAATTTTTAATTTTTTAATTCATTCAATAATATAATATTTGTTCAGGTAGTGTACTTGACATGGTAATTTGCTTTATTTTTAGAGGATATTAGATGGTAAAATAAGACTAGTAATTCATTAGTTAATTGGTATAAAATTAAAATGAACATTACGCAATCATTCTAAGAAGACTAACGAAAAATATTTACACTAACGATTACTGAAAATGTGTCTCAAGACCATGTTTCCATCCCCACGCCTAACCGCTTTCATAGTATTAAAAAAAATCAACTATATTTTTACAAGTTTAAAAATGAATTCCCGTTGACATTTTCTCCGTCAGACGTGTGATAGTGGGTACCGAGTCTTCCCCATATCTAAGTGTCGGTTACGTGCCGGTGCTTGGGTCCATTAATTAATTACTTTAGTTCCCAGAGCACGTAGCAAGTAGCAAGCCCTTCCCCTCTTTAACACCCTCGATAAAGTGTAACCAAACGATGTCTTCTCATTCGACTATAAAATCTATGTCAAGTTCATAAGGGCGAATGAGCCGAACTGACTTTTCAGGGAAAATAAGAATTACAATTTTCTTTAAATGTATCTTACGATTTAATTTTTATTTAAATACATCAGTGGTTTGTTTTGATTATTTATGTATTAATATTTAAATATCAAATTATGATTATCCGTATATTATCTTATTCCAGTTATAATAACCGATTTATTAAACTAGCGGACACTATTTTTTTTTTTTTTACCAAAAATAGATCAAAATTGTTCATAAAGTATTATTTTATCTCCAGGTCATGTGTAAGTGGGACAATATAATATATTTTAGTTACATACTCCGTACTTACAATATTTATGAAAGACAATTTTAATTAATCTGATGTGATTGTAGGACTAACAAATATTAAATAAATAGATGTTAATAATGTTTATGAAACGTAAATTTACACATAGTTACTAACAGAAACGAAGTAAATAAAATCTAAAATAAGTAATATATTATAATAATAATCTAAAGTAAATAAATATACATTTTAAACGCGATTCTCAATAGTTTAGTTGTGCTTAGACGTGTGGGTGGATCTACGAGGGACTAACTTATCTCCCTCGTTGATGGAATGTACATGTACATTGATGGAATGGGTGGGAGTGTCGGTGGAGGAACATTAAAAACAAAATGTACAGTAAGTGCTTAGCTATCGATTATTATTCTTTTTTTAATTTTGAAAGCACTAGAAAACCAATTATAGTCTAGGTTGGATCCAAATTTAAGAAAACCCCAATTATTTAAGTTAAGCCCACATTATTCAAATGTTAGCAATACTTACAAGTCCTTACATGATTTCTTTTATTAGGAGCGATTTTATAAAGTAGCTATGAAAGTTTATTAAAACGTAACATTCAGATGTTTTATTTATTCATGATTCCACTCTAGAATATTTAGCTGCTCAGTCTATTCCATGCAAAAAAATATGTAAACAGAGTGGGACAAAAGTATGGAAACGCTTTCACAACAACATACTATTTTTCCATAGATAATTTGATAATTAAAAAAAAATTAAATTGTGTTCCATAAAGTATAATTTTTGACCAGAATAATTTTCTTGAAACCGTTAAATAGCGGAGAAATAATTTGTTTAAATTACTTTGAAATTTAAATGACCGCTACCCTAGAAAGGATAAACCTTTCGAAGTCCGGTTTACGGCAATTGATTTTTCTTTTGTAGTATTTTGTAGTATTCTTTTCAATTGATATCAAACCTTTCATTTGATATCAAACTCGACATAGGTTTACTTTAAAGATTTTCGTTCAACTTCTCATGGGCCGTCCTCTTGTAAAAATGAAATGTCACTAATGGCGTCAAAAAGTATGTTCTTTTAACCATGATCATGCACAAGCTTTCACTTTTACAAGTGAAGTTATACAAAAGTTGTGAAAGCGTTTCCATATTTTTTTTTTCTTTTTACCCTGTATAGTTTTCGTGTATTTGTGTATTCTTATTATTTTACTCTTCATTGTGTTGTTATTATTAGTGTGTTCTCTATTATCGTCATTGTTATTATTTCTGTTGTTAATTCATATCTTCAAATTTGATTGTCTTCAGTAGAGTTTCAAAGTTTATATTTCCACTTTCAATAGTATTTATTCGAAGTGATACTGTAATTTTTTTCTATCGATGTCGGCCTAATATTTTCTTGAACCATATAGAATATGAACTATTCACTCAAATTCAAATCAGATGAACTACTTTTTTATGTTTAAATTCATATAATAATATTCAATTATCCATTATAATAAGATTTGTTTCTGTTTTGTAGCAGAAATATATAACTAAGATTATATATCACTTACTTATCAAAGTCATACGTCAAATTAAAACACGTGTACTACCTGGAACAAAAATACAGTATTATGTAAGTGTGATAAAAATAAAAAACAATAAAACTATACTATGTTATTAACACAAAGAACAGTAAAATAATAATTTAAATCTCATCATTTAATCCAATATTGCCTATGATGAAGTACAGAAAATCACAGGTGCCATGGTCTGTGATTCAATATTTTCATCACATTTATTTATAATAATCAGGAATTTTACAAATCTATATAAGCAATAAATAGTAAATTCATTTAATTTAACTAATTTTGTACCTACTCGTGTTTTATGCCTTAAAAACATATTAATGAGTCAGCCTTCATCTAAGAGATTTTAAACTTATGTAAAAAATCGTATACTACGTATTCCTATATACGAACACAGATTAGTTTTTTAATTTGTATAATCTTCTGTAATTCAGAAAATTATTCTTTTAAAAGTCGCATATTATGTGAAATGGCGTACCATCCTGAAGACCCACAGAAAATAACCTAATACAATATTTGTCGAATTTGGCTTATCGGCCTTTGCCAGATATAATATAATCCAAAATTAATAATAATGTAAATTTATAAGTGTTTGGAGTTGTTTTATATATATGAAGAGACATTTCTCTTACAAACCGTAATAAGTATGAGCTAGAAATATATCTAACAATAGAATAATGTTATTGTATAACAAAACAATTCGGAATGATTATCTAAGATTTCAGTAGTGTCAATAGGTTCATACAAATAAAGGAAATTATTAATTTTAATTATATATATGAAAATACTTGATAACATTCTATTTATGAAGTATATTTACAAAGTTATAAGATTACCAATAGGATGTTTTTATAATTTAAGTAGAAACTATTACTCAAAAATATAAAAACCGACAAGTAAATAACAAGTCCAAATCCATCAGCTTAAGTAACGATTCCACTTTTAATAAACGATACATCCAGGCAGAGTTCACAAAGGTCCGTCGTTGGAAACGTCCCAAGATTGATTGTCTGTTTGTTCCATTTATTTTTCCAATAATTGTATCTTCTTGCTTCACTTCATTCGTGATAACAACCACCATTCCTCACCCGTACAACCCCACTTTAGTGCACTGCATTCACACCAAAGCATTCTTCACGCGTACACCCCAACCCCACTTTAGTGCACTGCATTCACACCGAGCATTCTTTACGCGTACACCCCAACCCCACTTTAGTGCACTGCATTAACATCAAAGCATTCCTCCGCGTAAGCATTCTTCACGCGTACACCCCAACCCCACTTTAGTGCATTGCATTCACACCAAAGCATTCTTCACGCGTACACTCCAACCCCACTTTAGTGCATTGCATTCACACCAAAGCATTCTTCACTCGTACACTCCAACCCCACTTTAGTGCACTGCATTCACACCGAGCATTCTCACGCGTACACCCCAACCCCACTTTAGTGCACTGCATTAACACCAAAGCATTCCTCACGCGTACACCCCAACCCCACTTTAGTGCACTGCATTCACACCGAGCATTCTTCACGCGTACACCCCAACCCCACTTTAGTGCACTGCATTCACACCAAAGCATTCTTCGCGCGTACAACCCATACACGTACAATGGTACGACCAACCCACCCATACAAGTACGCTGTTACTGACCCAACCTCCCACCCATACACGTACAGTGGTAAGGAACAACCCACCCATACAAGTACAATGGTACTGACCAACCCACCCACCCAAACATGTACACTGGTGCTGATAATCACTGCACGTGTATGGGTGGGCGGGCGGGTCTTTATGATGATAGTAATAAAAATCAAAAGCCTTTTTTTAGTAGATTTTAGAGCGCAATTTTTAAACGAACAAAAAAATTGCGTTTTTTCTTCACCAAAGTGTTTTGGGCTTAAATGCCTTTAAAATGACAAACATTACACATAATTATATTTGAAATGTTTAAGATTCGAACATGGGAAAATCTCTTTTGGGTACACTGCGAAATTCCAAGGGCTCTCAAACGCTTGTCTTAGGATAAGAAATATGCATTTGAAAGTTAGGAAATATGAAAGAAATTAGTTAATTTAGGTATAAACTTATGTATAAGCAATATTAATTATACTATATACATTTGTGTATAGATTTATGTACATCGTGCGACTGCAGATTTGGCCACATCCTAACTAGCCTGTGTCACAGAGAATAAAGAAACAGAGGTCGCTTTCTTATTGCCGCAGTGAACGCGTAAGAAGCAGTTATAACTATATTTAAACGAATACATCTTTATAAATCTGTAGTAAAAATTATTGAGTTTGTCCTTGATGATTTGTGGCTGTAAAGGGAGGAATTAACAAGGTTTTGGCCCTGCAATCAACATTAAACTGGAGAAATGCAAACTTCTTTATGCCTGCATATATATGTTCATCATGCATTACGTAGGCCTACCAGTTGACCACATCATAAGTAGTCTGCATATTTATATATTTTTACTTATGCACATAATGCAATCGCATACACTTTGCTAGCCTGCATAATTTATTCATGCACACGATGAAATCGCATGCACTTTGCTAGCCTGCATATTTATTTATGCACACGATGCAATCGCATGCACTTTGCTATCCTGCATATTTATTTATGCACATAATGCAATCGCATACTTCTAACTAGCCTGCATGTTTATTTATGCACACGATAAATTTGAATATTTTATCTCCAATAATTAAAACTGAGTTCACTTACAGTGACTACTTCAATACTAATATACTGGTGGAATTTTATAAAATACAGGTCATATACGCGTAGGCATATTGGAACACGAACTATTCACTATTTATCTACTGTCTTGAGTTATAAAACGAAGTACTGTACCGATATACTCATAGACATTTGATTTTATAACAAATACTTTATTAAAATGATATGAAATGAATTAACTAAATTTACTTGCTTGATAGTAAAAAAGTGTGTGCTTAAACACAC
Source organism: Stictocephala bisonia (assembly GCA_035578905.1). Lineage (NCBI taxonomy): Eukaryota > Metazoa > Arthropoda > Insecta > Hemiptera > Membracidae > Stictocephala > Stictocephala bisonia. The sequence goes on along the minus strand of JAQJVL010000222.1, from coordinate 187,505 downwards.
TGCTCACAAGCTTTAAATTAATTGTGATCATATTTACAAAACTAATAAATAAATACCATTTATTGCATGAAACATTACATGAAATGTATTGCAATTGTCCCTATATATAGAATTTATTCCACTCATACACATATTTGTCACCATTCAGACATACAAATCAGACACACTTTCTCACACATTCATACCAAAAATATCCCCCTCAGCTAGAATACTCAGGTTAATTTTTCTAGGTCTACAAAACCATTATGTTTTGTAGTTGTTAACCTAAAAATAATACTCTGACTGAAAGCATGAATCAAAATATTTATAACTATACAAAAACGTTAAAAGTTAGTCTTATATTGGATTTAATGGAGCAAAGACGATTTGGATCCCGAGCAATCCACTCAAGTTCGCAGATTGCCGACACGGTGGGGTTGAACGTGCACAGAGAACGTACAGCACCCAAGGGGTTAGCCGGTAACTTGGGGTGGGGTAAAATGCGGTAAATACAATTTGGAAAGCACTTAAGCTACATAACTGTCACTTAGAGAGCGGCGGTTGCTAGATTATTCACATCGGCGAAGCACTGCCTACAGTATAAATATTTGAGGAAGGTTAGCAATTACGTAGGACCGTGTGAGGGGAATAGGGAATGGCCGGTTTGTAGGGCGCCACCCAGACGGAATCCCTAAGTAGCTACTTAGGCGACCGTGTATGTAATTCCGATGACGGGGGGCTGCAAAGGGCAGCAATGTTTGGTGGCAACACGACTTTAGCGCGAAACAGCTGATTCCTGTACACCTATCTGTGTGCATATAAAATAAGTGGTAGTACCAGAGATCATTATTTAGTCTGTGGTAGGAGTGACGAGTATTTGAGGTACCAGGGGAAACACCTGCACGCTTAGCGTGACAACCCCTTCTCTATGCGCGTTAAACCACCGAAATATGTAATAATTGGATAAAAACGTACAAATCGCTCCATCTAAATTCCGCTCTGGGTGCCTCGCTGTGAGTGAGGGTGCGCGGGTTAAAACGCATGTTAGCCTGAAAACATTGGTTTTCTGTGAAAAAAGCCGACCAAGTTTATGATTTTACTGCCCTGGAGAGACGAGACCTTCCCTTAGGGGTTTAGTGTACTCGAGGAGACCAACACACCACTAGTCAGTCACAATCTGTCTTCTGTCCAATAACACCAAAATACTCCTTTATACTGGCACCCAGCAGTTGACAAGGCAATAAAATCTACCTTTGTGCTCGGACCGGAGAGGACAATAGGAAACATGTGCAGACCTTAGACGTAGTATGGAGTTTGGCTAGTAGCGGCCGACTAACTCTACAGGTTATTTTGTAGTTAATTAATTATTCATTCCTTTAGATTCAATGGGTGAGATTGGGCGATTCATCCTATGAAATTAATAAAGCACATTAGGCTACGTTAAATTCTGACTTATAACAATTAACTATATATCTTTTTACATTTCTTCGTTCCCATTACAAGAGTTCATCCAAGGACTTCCCATGTGAAACACGATCGACAGCTTCTTGGTAAAGCTCAGCTGTCCCTATTCTTGTGACTCAGCACCCAATAACCTACAGACTCAGCGATTCCACGATCGGCTCCGGCAGCACCTGCTGGGAATCAAGTTCCCGACGATCAGCTGACTCCAAACGAGATAATTACATGTCGTCAAATTATATGTTTGCATTTCCAGCGAGTCCAATTACATGTGCCTATTGCAAAGACGGCGTGCTTAGTGCCGAAACGTCTACAAGTGTACGTTAGATCGGCCTTCGATGTACGTTTTACAACCCCATAACACTTCCAGTTACGTTGCGTACCTGTATTTAACGCAGATAACCTAAGGATATCCCATAATAACGGGGTGTCATCAGGTAATCCTGCTATCCTCTTCCATCTAACGATACCAGCATATGTAAATTCCATTCGAGATTACTTGGAATAAAAATGAAACTTAACTAGATATTTTCACTCGTATGTACGTTATAAGAATGTTAGTAGAATGACATTAGTGCTGTGAATAACTTTCAAACGATTTTTCAGCAAGGGATACTATCTACCATGCTATGAAATTCATACATTTAGAGTTGGAAGTCAATTTTAGACTGTACAGTAATAGTTTGCTCTTGTATAAGAAAAAAAATATTATACTTTAATTACCAGGATAAAAATATAACATCGCATGTTCCTTGAACATGTTTCTAATAGCAGACGCTTTTCATTTTATTTACATCAATTAGGTTACTATAACAAAGCGGTTAAAAATACCAACCATTCAATGATTTTGTCTGCATTTATTAGGCCTACGTAAAAACATTAACAAACAATTAAAACATTATGCAATTACTTTTAACCATCCTAGGGAACAACATTAAGCTCCTGCTTAAAAACACACACTGCTCCTTAGGTTGACACCCCTCCTCAGGACTAAGCACTCCTCCTTAGGAGGACACACGCTTGAAGATTGGAACCCCCTCCTTGAGGAGACACACCCCTCTAAGGGGAACAAACTCCTCATGAAGCACACATGAAGGGGACACCCTCCTCCTTAGGGAGACCTACCCTTCTAAGGGGTGTTACACTCCTTTTTTAAGAACACATACCCCTCCTTTGAGGGATATACTCCTCTTTAAAGACACATACCAATCCTTGGGGGGGGGGGCACATCTCCTTAAGTATAAACACCCCTCTTTAGGGGGACACACCCTTCTTTAGGGGGGTTACATTCCTTCTCAAGAACAAACACCCCTCTTTAGAGAGACGCCCGCTCTTGGGGAGTCACACGCTCCCTTAAGGACAATCACTACTCCTTAAGGAAATACATCCTTCTTAGGTGGACAAAACCTCCTTAAGCACACAGACCTCTCCGTAGAGGAGAACACCCACCTTTTTAGGGGCAGAACACACCTCCTTAGGACTTACTCGTTCAACCTACGATCCTTTGATGAGCGTGTAGGCCATATGGTGTAAAGCTTTGTTATTACATAAGCCTACTAGAATTAAAAAAAAAAAAAATTGTTCGCAACAATTAAACTTTAATCTTCACTATTAAATTCAACCTAAGCTAAAATACTGTAATGAACATATTAAAAATACTCTCATAGCCAATTGATTTATAATTTTTGTTAGTCTTGAAACGTTAAATGCCCTCAATTAAAGAAAATTTATTAAAAATACAGATGTCAATTTGAATGCTCAAAAATTATTTTAATTTACGTTCACTTATAAAACATACGAATTTTCATGCAACATTTTGTAAAATTTCATTAACTGAGGGAGTTTACCGTTTGTTATTAAAATGTTTACTTTTATTTCAATTTCTCACTAAAATCCATAAAAAATTAGAAGTTAAAACTATTTTAAAAACTTGTTACAACTCAAACACGAATTCGTAAAAAACCTCGTTATACTAGTAGTTTACCTTTAACACGGTTAAAAGATTTAGAAATAAGAAAACTTGAATAAACAGATTATTTCCAAATATTACAAGATGAAAAATGTACACTCGATAGTATCGATTTTTAAGTACTGAATCTCTTTCAACAACTCTTAACTCTTCTTACGAACTTAAGAACTCTTAAGAATCCTCTTTAACTATACATCAATAAGTGTAAGAGAAGGCAGGTGAAATAAAACACCTACCTCTCACCAGGTTTATAATTAATTTAATTGTAATATCCATCTAAATTTGTAGATAATTTATCAATCGGCAATCGCGTTGCAGGGGCAATATTGCAGTCGTTAACAAATTGTACCATTGAGCCATAAACAGATTGGTGGCGAGGTCCGGTAAATAAAGTAACAGCAGGAGGGGGCGGCAATCTATCAGCTAAATAAAATATTTACCTTCGGCAAGCAGTTCGCCATCCATTACTAGAGATCCACCACCATTCAGTATCGTCACATTACTTTTATTTAATGTAAATACAAATAAAATGTCTTTATTTTCTGACCTAGCATAGTTTATAAGCTAACGACATTCGGTTTCTGGATTCTAAAATATCTTCAACCAAAACTGATAAAACCCCTGTCTGAGACTATCTACAGTTTTATACAACTATACCCGTTTCTACATTGGCACAATTTAAACGCATTAAAAAAATGTACAGATCTTAATAGTGACTCAAACCCTATATTCCTCAAGTTAAGAGTGTACGATCAAAAATTATTTTTGACATTTTTTTGAGTAAATATGTTAGTCTCCATGTCAGTCAACAATGTTTTGCGGGAAATAATTTTTAAAATTTTGTTTATGGACATATGGTTACCTAAAGTGACTAATTTGGCCTTTTTGGTGCATTACTCATTAACAAACCGTCTGATATATTTTATTAAAATATATACTGGACAACAAAAGGTAATAACTAACCTAGTGTATGGTAAATCTAAAAACATTTTTTTAAGTGATATTATTTTTTTCTATAAATGATATTTGTTCAAATCGTGAGTTGAAATTTGTACAATTCTTTGTAGTCCATTGAAATGTTACATTTTTTAGGCCTCACCTTGCGTTTTTTAGAGGACGCAATTTTATTTTTTTGATGTGTAGGGGGGATAAGTGTAAAGCTAAAATCAAGTTTGTGGGGTCGCCACCCTTGTCCCACGGCCGCCATCTTGAAAATAGGGGTTGAAACGGTTTTTACGATATATCTCTTAAACTATTTATCTGATAAAAAACATTTGCAAACGTTTTTTGTTGCTAATTAAATTCTCTATAACTTTGGTCCAGTAACGTTTTGTCGTAAAACTATAAATAAAAAAGTTATAAGTGAAAATGTTCAGAAATTCGAGAAAAAAAATTATATTTTTCGATATAACTTTTTTTTTATCATTTTACGAAAAAACGATATCAGACCATTTTTGTAGATCGTTTTTTAAGGAACAACTTTTATAAGCAACATTTTTTCATTTAGTCAATAGCTAAGGTTTTACAGCGCTCCGAAGTGAGTACTATTTTTCAGTACTCTTAACTATACATATTTTATACATGGGTACTAATAATGTGTCATCAGTTATTTATTTATTTTTTTTATTTTGTTATTATAATTCTTTTAATTAGTAATTTTGCAATGTTATTAATAATTAATTATTGACTCTTTTCCACTCCATTACAGAATTTTTACAATTATTGATTTTTAAAATAATTTTAAATGTGACGGCCGTTACCGAGAATGCTGTCCAGGTAGAAAATACCCAAGCGACCATTAGGGAACAAAAGAACAGCTGATATTATTATTATCATTATTTCTAACCTCTCTTACTGTACGAATAGCTGAGAATATTGTGTTGAAGTTGTCGTTCAACTTATATCTTTTAGTTGTGCTACATATTTCTCTACGTGCGGATGTATTTTATTCTGTTTTTAATTGTGAAGACGATTTCGAATGATTTTAGACTCAATTTTAACTGCAGTGAAAACTATTCTTTTTTTATTAGCATTTAGACTTTTTAAGCGTGCTTTTTCTATTATTCCATCATGAGTGATTGTTTTATATGTAAAAAACCTTTAGGTGAAAATAAAATAAGAACTGTGAAGGCAAAAGGTGTAAAAACTTTACTAGACCGAGCTGTAGCAAAAAATGATGAGGTTAATGAACAATTTTTACGAACTGTTTCGGAAGTTACTGTACATATTGCGTGTTATTGTTATTACGTGGACAATCGAACTGATAATGTTGTTCGTCGTCGCAGCAGCAGCTCCAGTAGTTTATCTTCAGTTTCAGAAGCTCCAGAGCCAGACTTTGATTTTGTGAACAATTGCTTCATCTGTGCCAAAGCGGTTCAGGATCCAAGTAATTCGCGTACAAACCGACAATGGCGGGTTTGTGTTGTACGTAATGAGAGTACAAAAACAAGTATTATGGAGCTTATAAATAGACGTTCCGATGACGTTGCAATGGACATTGCTAATCGCATAGCTAATATTCCCAGCTTAGTGGACGTTGGAGCAAAGTATCATAACAACTGCAGCAAGCAATTGTATTCCAAAAAATGGTCGGTCACAAATAGAAAGGATGAACGAAAAAATAATATTGACGCAGCAATGGCGGATGTTTTTGCTTACTTGCATGATAATAGTGAAGAGTGTCAATTCTTCATGACGGATTTAATGAAATCGATTACAGGAGAGTACATTCCCCAGAAGCGTACAATCATTGAACGATTGAAAGCAAAGTACAAAGATGAAATTGTATGTTTTAACGAATCCGGTCACGATTGTATAGTCTGTTTTAAAGGGTTCATTTATAAAATTATATCTAACAAACCGCTTTCTCATAAAAAAAAATGATGTTCGTGAAGAGAGATTACAAATAGTTAGAGATGCAGCTGCTATTATTTTGGAAGATATTCGGTCACAGCATTACGAGACAAAGGAGTATCCACCTTCTGATAGTTTTCTGAAGGATGTTAATACTCTAATTCCCGAAACTTTATCAGTTTTATTGAAAGGAATTATTTGCCAATCAAAACGCAAGTCACTAAATGCAGCGGAAAGAAAGTGCGCATCAATTGCTCACTCTATCATTGCAGCAACTCGACCTGCTTCATTTATTTCTCCTCTGCTACTTGGAGTTGGATCTTTCTTGTATAAAAAGTATGGCTCCAGTAATCTTATTGATGTTCTTTCATCGTTAGGATTCTCCGCATCCTATAATGCCATTTCATTATTTGAAGATTCTTGTGCTTTTCGTCCGGCACGTAATATCTTACCTCATGCTTTTTTTCAGTTTGTTTTTGACAATGCTGATTTTAATTGCAATACAATTGATGGTAAAAATACTTTCCATGCGATGGGTGGTATTCAATGCGTTACACCTTACGACAGTATCGAAACTGATACCAGTTTACCGCGAGTATCCAAAAAAATACCAGCTTCAATTAAATCTACGCTTGGGTTAATTCCTCTTGCATCCTACTCAAAAGGCAAAACCGTCGGTCTGAGTAAAATAAATGTTTCAGTAATTGAAAGGGCCACACAATCGACCAAACAAATTATTCCTACACCTTGTGATTTTATGTGGCTGTATGGTAAATGGTCATGTACTGTGAATATCAGCGGATGGAACGGATTTATGATCGAAGCAACTGCTGAAAAATCTTTTCAAAGAAGTAGAATTATATGTTTGCCATTTATAAACGCTCCACCAACAGATTACGACACACTTCTAACATCACTTTTGTTTTCTATTGAAAAATGTAAAGCTTCCAATCAAAATACATGCATTGTGACATTTGATCAACCGCTATATTGGAAGGCTCGAGACATTACAGCTGCTGCTGATCCTAATACCGATCTATCGAAGGTCGTAGTTCGATTAGGTGGGTTCCATTTGCTCATGTCGTTCATAGGTGCGATTGGATATATCATGTCTGGTAGTGGACTCGAAGATATCTTCAAATTAATTTATGCTGAGAACTGTGTACAGCACATAATGTCTGGACATGCGTATGGTAGGGCTGTACGTGCTCATTTGCTAGTGCATTTATCAGTAACAAAAATAGTTATGGATTCAATAGAATTTACAGAAGAAGAACGAGATTTTCTGGATGATAATAGTACTGATATTGATAGAACAAGAATTTTTGAAGCTATAGATAATCCCCTATTTCAACAATTAACTACCAAATTTGAGGAAGCTTTGAGTATGCTGGAAAGCAAAGGACCAACGGCAACATTATGGGTTCAATATTACAGATTGGTCACTCTTCTCAAACATTTTATAGAGGCAGAGCGCTCCGGAAATTGGTCTTTGCATCTGAAGACTATCAGAAACATGCTCCCGATTTTCCACTCAAGTGGGCATTTCTTGTATGCCAAGTCGAGTCATCTATACTTGCAAGATATGCTGAATCTTGAGAAAATAATGACTCCTGAAGAATTTCACTCTTTCACAGCTTTAGGCTATTTTACTATTAGACGAACGGATAAATTTTGGAGTGGGATCATGTCTGATCAAACTATTGAGCAGACTCTTATGAGAATGTTCAAATCATCTGGCGGATTAACGCACGGCCGTGGTATTACTGAGAGTACGCTGGCATCGTGGACCCTTGGAATGATACGTCTACAAGATGTTTGTGAGCAAATAACAGAATACTGCAACCTTTCAATGGATACTTCAGAACAACATATTGATTACCGAGATTCACGCATACAACGTGACAATGAAGATCTTGAAAAAGTCGATAATTGGTTCGCAACTCATGACTTTATCCTAGATCGCTCGGAATTAATTTGCATTGCTAACGGTATAGTTGCTTCAGATAATATTAATTGTCAACGTGCCTTTGAGATAGGAGAAGATTTGATTACTAATATCACAGGATCTGATTTTCAACGGCTATCATTTCAGCGTAAAAATAAGGTTCTTCCTTTCAGCGCTATGACAAGTACTATTGAAGTTGATAAATCTCGTGTCGTCATTAATCCATTACTCTTATTTCAACGAATGTGCATTTCAAGAGAAACAGTCGGTGATGTCAAAGCATACTTCGGGTATGAATTAGCACCTTTCCCATTGTCATTATTCGCGGAGGATGGCATGAGAAAAGGTACTAAGTCATCTTTGTTTAATGCCTTTACACCAGTGGAACGATCCTCTAACATCATCGCCAGGAGTCATTTTGTCATTGACGGTGGTTTGCTTTTACATAAAGTAGTTTGGGATCGAAATTCATCATTCAATGATATAACTACTAAATATGTCAAATATGTACAAGAACACTTCGGGCTCTCTGCAAGCATTGTATTTGACGGTTTCTCAGACGACCCTAATGTTGCAGGAACAAAGTCTTGGGAGCGTTTGCGCCGCACGAAAAAACACCAGTCGACAGAAGTTAAATTTGACAAGAACACCATACCAACGTTATCACAAGAGAAATTTCTTGGTAATGAGAAGAACAAATCTAACTTTATTATACTTCTTAAAACTGTATTCTCGGAAATAGGTTTCACTGTTGACCAAGCAGAATCAGATGCAGACAGTCTTATCGTTCGCTCTGCTCTTGCTGCATCTCCATTATTCAATACCGTTACTATTGTAGCTGAAGATATTGATATACTGATATTGCTCACAGCACTTGGTAGAGAACAAACAAATGTATTTTTTTTTAAACCATCAAAAGGACGAACAGCAGAACAATTATATAGTGCGTCAGGTTTTATATACGGAGATGTCATTGCGGATAACTTGCTATTTCTTCATGCTTTTTCGGGATGTGACACAACTTCAGCTCCTTACAATATCGGTAAAATGAAATTTGTGAAAACCCTAGAAAAACATATACAGTTTGCAAGTGGAACGGCTTTGTTTCTCAACAAGAGAGTTGACCCTGCTTTGCTCACTGTAATTGGTGAACGTTTTTTTATCTCTTTATACGGTGGTAATAAAGATGATAATTCTCTTGACAGCCTAAGATACAAACAATTCGCCAAGGCAGTGACAAAAAGTACATTTAATTTATCTTCACTTCCTCCAACACAAGACACAGCTCGCTTTCATACTTTCCGAGTCTACCATCAGGTCCAGTCGTGGCTTGGTAATAATAATGATCCTGAAGACTGGTGCTGGAAAAAATGTGGAAAATTATTGATGCCAGTGCAGAGCTCTAAACCTCCAGCACCCCCTGAGCTTCTTAAATTGATCTTTTGTAAATGCAAAGGAAACTGTGGAGCGATGTGTGGATGTCGAAAAGCAGGGCTAAAATGTTCCGCAGTGTGCTTCCATTGTTCTGGAGAGACTTGCAGTAACGTAATGGAACTCTCAGAATTAACAAATGAAAATTACTTTGATGATGAACCGCCGACATTGACACCCCTTCCTTCTCCAGTTCTCCCACTGATATTTGATTCAGAAAACCGATCAGATGCTGAGCTGCAGCATGGTCCATCGAAAAGACCGAGGACGGAGTAGTTCAAATTTATAAAATCACCGTGGATTAGGCCTGGACAGCATTCTCGGTAACGGCCGTCACATTTAAAATTATTTTAAAAATCAATAATTGTAAAATTCTGTAATGGAGTGGAAAAGAGTCAATAATTAATTATTAATAACATTGCAAAATTACTAATTAAAAGAATTATAATAACAAAATAAAAAAAATAAATAAATAACTGATGACACATTATTAGTACCCATGTATAAAATATGTATAGTTAAGAGTACTGAAAAATAATACTCACTTCGGAGCGCTGTAAAACCTTAGCTATTGACTAAATGAAAAAATGTTGCTTAAAAAAGTTGTTCCTTAACAAACGATCTACAAAAATGGTCTGATATCGTTTTTTCGTAAAATGATAAAAAAAAAGTTATATCGAAAAATATAAATTTTTTTGTCGAATTTCTGAACATTTTCACTTATAACTTTTTTATTCATAGTTTTACGACAAAAAGTTACTAGACCAAAGTTATAGAGATTTTAATTAGCAACAAAAAACGTTAACAAGTTTTTTTTATCAGATAAATAGTTTAAGAGATATATCGTAAAAACCGTTTCAACCCCTATTTTCAAGATGGCGGCCGTGGGACAAGGGTGGCGACCCCACAAACTTGATTTTAGCTTTACACTTACCCCCCCTACACATCAAAAAAATAAAATTGCGTCCTCTAAGAAACGCAACCCCAAATGTAACTTTTCAATGGACTATTGGCTAAAAGAGTAGATTAATCATATTTATATGTATAAACTGCGTTCCTAGAGTTTATATAATAAATAAGGGAGTTCTGTCCTTCAGTAGAACTTGCGGGGCGGGGCAATCGGGGGCTATGAGGGGGAGGGGGCACTATGCTTGTTTTTTTAGTGAGGCAGGCTCTTTACTACTCCTATAAACAAATCTAGAACTTAAAGTGCTAAGCTGGGCGCCTGGATGAACAACCTCAAGTATACTGACGACTGAACGGATTAGTAAATGGATTTATTGGACACTTGTTTCCCAAACTACCAAGCCACGCTGGAAAGTCGACACGCGTTTCCCAAACTGCCAAGCCACGCTGGAAAGTCGACACGCGTTTCCCAAACTACCAAGCCACGCTGGAAAGTCGACACGCGTTTCCCAAACTGCCAAGCCACGCTGGAAAGTCGACACGCGTTTCCCAAACTGCCAAGCCACGCTGGAAAGTCGACACGCGTTTCCCAAACTGCCAAGCCACGCTGGAAAGTCGACACGCGTTTCCCAAACTGCCAAGCCACGCTGGAAAGTCGACACGTGTTTCCCAAACTGCCAAGCCACGCTGGAAAGTCGACACGTGTTTCCCAAACTGCCAAGCCACGCTGGAAAGTCGACACGTGTTTCCCAAACTGCCAAGCCACGCTGGAAAGTCGACACGTGTTTCCCAAACTGCCAAGCCACGCTGGAAAGTCGACACGTGTTTCCCAAACTGCCAAGCCACGCTGGAAAGTCGACACGCGTTTCCCAAACTGCCAAGCCACGCTGGAAAGTCGACACGCGTTTCCCAAACTGCCAAGCCACGCTGGAAAGTCGACACGCATTTCCCAAACTGCCAAGCCACGCTGGAAAGTCGACACGCGTTTCCCAAACTGCCAAGCCACGCTGGAAAGTCGACACGTGTTTCCCAAACTGCCAAGCCACGCTGGAAAGTCGACACGTGTTTCCCAAACTGCCAAGCCACGCTGGAAAGTCGACACGCGTTTCCCAAACTGCCAAGCCACGCTGGAAAGTCGACACGCGTTTCCCAAACTGCCAAGCCACGCTGGAAAGTCGACACGCGTTTCCCAAACTGCCAAGCCACGCTGGAAAGTCGACACGTGTTTCCCAAACTGCCAAGCCACGCTGGAAAGTCGACTCTTGTTTCCCAAACTGCCAAGCCACGCTGGAAAGTCGACTCGTGTTTCCCAAACTGAAAAGCCACGCTGGTAAGTCGACACGTGTTTCGCAAACTGCCAAGCCACGATGGAAAGTCAACAGCCCTATTGTAGCCCATAAATTTTCCCGTCAGCGAGCTAACAAATGATATTCCATTTCAACTGTAAAGCTCTTGTTTATTATAGTAATGAGTTACGGTGAAAGCTGTATGATTACTAAAGGTCTAATCTAGTGGACCATAGTTGATATTAGCCTGAAGGTTTTTAGTTTAAATATTTAAGAATTACATTTAAATGTCACATATTTAACTGTAAAATAATTATTAAAATACTCAATGTTTTACAAAAATTAACTTATGATTTACTAGAATCACTTCACTTGCCAAATTCATTTGAAGTGTTGCGAATCCTTGAAATAGAAAGCCATGTTTTTGACACTTTTCGTGAGGCGAAAAGGTCCCGTTAAATACAAAACTTAATTTCCCTCATGCCGGTGGTTAAATTGAACTTTTGGCTCTAATTACATCGTGTAAACGCCCAAAATATTTGAACAGTGTACTTCCTTCCCTCTTACAGAAAAATTCCTAGTATCGTCCCGTTATTTTATTTTTAAGAAATTCTTAAGTATTGTAATATCACTGATCACTTTTTAAAATGTTTCAACAATTGTATCCATTCCAATGGTGTTTTATTTGATCACTCACGGCTACAACATGTATACTTTTTTATATGAATAAACGGAGGCAACGTTAATGCAATTTTTAGTATTCCGTCTCCCCCCATCGTTAAGACGGTTATATTGATCAGTTTAAATAAATCATTAGCTCTATTTGAAAGAATATTAGTCTCGAACTCTTTGGCTTCAACAGTAATAGTCTAATAGTATTATAATAATAAAGCGTTTGCTTTCTCCAACCTAACGACTCTCTAGTCAAGGGGGCCGTTTCACTTCACGAAAACTGCCAAACACATGGGTCTTTATTTTAGGACTATCGTGTAGTAATGATCGTATAATAACGACCTTAATAATGATCGTTTAAAAAAATATTGTTTTCATATTTTTTACAGTTAAATATGTGAAATTTAAAAAGTCATTTTGACAATTTTAAATGTAAAAACTTACAATATCAACTTATTGTCCAGAATGTCTTCAATAATCGTATATTGTCACTATGACTAATTACAATAATTAAAACGAACCATAAGATTAAAATAGAACAGTATGTTTTGGCCCTCTGACGGTAAGTTGTATGTCTACCAAAAGGGCTCAGCGGTGGCTCGGCAATTTGGGAAACGAATACCTTATCCAAAAAACGCCAACGTAAATCATAAAATGGACTACATGTTTTTTAATACAGCTATAAGGATCAGATGGCAATATTAATAATGTAGACTCACTCACATCGTTAGATTACTTCATGTCTAATACCAACTGGAAGCTAGGTTGTTGAGTTACATCACTAAAACCTTCTTATATGAATTTTGAATTTTCAGATAGATTATACTCAAGAATCTCTCGACTTGATATAAGCACATTTAGGGGTATTTGATTGATGATTTGAGCACATTGAGTCTGGAAATATATAACAATACATAAACAATGATAAAAAAATTCAAAAGACATAAACAGAAACAAATGTTCGCGATCGTGAAACGTTTACTTTTCACGTCATATGACACATATTTGAACGAGCAGATTATTGGACATATGTAAACAAAGAATTAATTGTAAAATCACAGCCATGCAATGCGTCAAGATGTTGCTGTGGCTACAGGTGGCTAAAATCATCAAGTCATTGGTCGTAGCAATCCCAAACCCCTTGTAATTCCTGCATTTGCTGCAGAAGCGCTCTGAAGTCACGTTGGGAGAGTCAGTAAATGGATTATATAGGCCTGGCTGACATATTTATGCTTCACCTCCATGTCAATTACCACCGCATTATTTATGAAACGTGCCGATCTTCAATAAACGTTATGACATGAAACCGTCTCCAACTACTGAGGCGAGTGAAAAGATCAGACTAGAAGCGTTACGGCGTGTTTGCCCTTAGAAGGACGTGATTTGTAACTTGTCTCTCCTGGCATTTAGACAATTGGCCTTATGCAAATTGTGTCCTCGGTTGCATAACGGTCTGACACCAAAGTCAGTCACTCTCCATTAGAAAGAGAAAGGCGCACTAGTTCACTTGCACAGCAAGTATCTAACGGAGAGAAGGGAGGCATTCTTTTTCCACTGTCATCTCCTTTATTTAAACTAACCAAACGTTGTTAACCTTAAAAGTAGATTCGTGAATACAACCTAACCTAACCTAACCTAACCTAACCTAACCTAGGTATAAGTAAATCCAAATTTAGATACAATTAAAGTTTTAGATGAATTATGTCATTCTCAAACATATAAAATTCCATTCAGCGTGTTGTTTTAGTTAAGAATGGCTTCTTATATTTTGTTATTCCTGTTTCTAAGCTGCCAACTGTTCTATGAATCTATAATTATAAATACAATTTATTGTAAACGCAGGTTTGTATGTTTCTACGCACGATGCATGTCAATATAATGTTGATGTGGAATCAAAAAATCATGAGATGTGTGATATATTGACGACGTCCATTCTATATGATAACTTGTTAGAATTAAAACAGTAAATATGGACTATTGTTATTGATTGTAGAGTAAATGTATGTAGCATACGTTAATTTCCCACACATACGTTAATTGTCACGTTCATGACTGACATTCTTGTGATGAAATTGTTGAAATCTTTCTTCCTAAAATAATATAATGTTTGAAATAAACAGTTTTGTCAAATTTCACCGATCACATTCAAAAGTGACGACGCTTTTTTTGTAAGTAAAAAACTAATATGCATCATAATAATTGGTTAGGGTTTATGTATTTAATTGGAGTTGCCGCATAAATTAAACAAATTTACATGATTTTTTACTAAAAATAAAACACTGAAACGCCAGGTTATAGAGGGTACAAAGCGACGAATCCTCTGCACCTGTCTCCCCTTAAACCGTCACAGGACATAGATCCTGGCACCTGATGTGAACCACCCTCCCCTCCCCTTCCCTCAGGGGCTACCAGTTTAACACACATTTACCTATCTTAAATGGCAGTTTAGATGAGGAGGACGATACCGACCCAGACACCTTGCGTTGTAGCAGGTCAGCCAGCGTCCAAGCTCTTCAGGCGGGGAATAGTGCCCTGCGACCCAGTGGCTGTTAAACATTGAGGAACTTTTGACCGTCAACAACAAAAACTAAGTAAATCCCAAAAATATACAACGTGAAAATATCAGTGCTTTTATGAAAACCCAATCAAGATAAATTAATTAGCAGTAAAAAACTACTAAGAGAAATTAACAAAACACACGTTTAAATAAAATTAATCTAAAATTAAAGCCTTGAGAACCCCAACATCCATGTGATACAACCAACAACCCAAAAGGGATAAGTTGGTCAAAACAACATTTTCTTCATTCGACCTACCGAGTTACGTCTGGACACAACCACCTACCCACCTTGACGATGGGAGAGCTACGAATAAAAAAAGGACATCAGACGATTATGAAAATAAACTGCGATGTAAATATGCCAATGTAGGCAACAAGATGAACGAGTAGGATAGAGGGTGGGCCCATCAAAAATATAATGTGCTTTCAGGGCAGCTAGGTACACCATAAAACATTTTTGTGTCTGACTTGACCTTTCTAAAGTAGCAGACTATTTAAGTAAATAAAGGCAAAACGTTATTCCCATATAGGAAATACAAATCTAGCTAATATACAAAGCTGAAGCATTACTGCATGATCAAAATATAATCGGTGTAAAACGACCACACAATTAAGGTAGGACAGATTGCAAGATTTCCAACCTCTCGAACAATTTAAAGAGGCAAAATAGCCATTAAAATAACCATAATAAGTCAATAGAGATAAAAACATAACCATAACCCCAAATTTCACAAAACCCTGAGAGAGACATGAACCTGGCGGGCGTTTCCCAAACCGCCAAGCCACTGCTGGCTTGAAGGTCGACAGCTCTACTAAACGTAGGCAACATTTGCCGTTAGAAGGCAAAAACATGTTTTTTTTTTATTTCAAATGTACGGTTCGAGTTTATTATTATTATGTTGTATAGGCAACACTGTATAATTATTAAAGTTCCAATCCAGCTATTTAAAATCGACGAGAGTGACATTTTAAATTTTTACAGATTTAGTCTAACTGTAAAAAAACTACACATATGCACAGTTAATTTTTTTTAAATCATCTTTTAGTCCGCTGGAATAGTTCTTCACATATCAAATTATACTTCCAAGTGATGCGATACGATCATTACAACGGATCGAATCCTTGAAACAGAAACCCATGTTTTAGGAGTTTTGCGTGAAGCGAAACGGTGCCCCTTAACCCTTCCAAGAAGGGCAAGGGAGGGGAGTGAAGCAGCTACTGTCCCAGCGGGTATCCAAGATCAGCTGCGGTGGTCCTGATTGATCCATTAAACACTCCGTGACAGGGCTGATAACGCATTCCTACAAATTGAGTTCATCCATCTGGCCGGTGACACCCACTCATTTCTAACCCGCGACTGATAAACCACGGCGGCAATCTCCCCGCCGGGGGGCTAGATGGGACTGCACCCGTCACTGATAAGGGCGGCTAAACAATTTTATGCGATTAATTGTAAAGTCTGATAAAGATTATGGACAAGAGAAAACAGGCATTTATTCATTAGAAGCGCTCCAAGATAAACATTAGCGGTACATCCACAATATGTATTATACCTCATGTCAGAAGATTAAACGTATTACCAATTAATACGTATAATTAATCAAAATTAATACGTATTACCATAAAAATCCTAACATTAACCATACGCCTACTACTCTGCAGGTATTTGACAATCTCTCTAAATGAGTAAGCACTCACAGAGGTGAATGAAACAGAGGCCGTATCCAATAATGCGCTGAATCTGTGTCGAGAAGGGAAATTGGAGTGTTGAGTTGTAAGTTCTCTAGTTCTCTGGCAAGGCCAAGGCCAGGATCGTTGTGGTTAGTCTCGCCTCTTATTTCATCTTCAAACCCTACAAAATAATCGCATTATTTATTCATACAATTTTTAAAGATGTGCATTAGTTTTAATTTAATTACAGGCCTTCGATGGTCATAAGAAAGCAATGTCTGTTTGTTCTTTGTCAGCACTAGTGACTAATGTGCTTTAATTTAAAATAAACACTGCAAAAATGAATCAGATATCAGTACTTCACCTTGAATATTAAAGAAGGAGTAAAGCCTACTACTATACCAATGCTGTTTTAAAAAGAAGACACACATCTGCCGTAACAGTACAATCATTAGACAGGCCATAAAGGTAAGTAAAATTATGTCTAAAATGATAAAATTTTGAAAATATTTAAGCGGTTACAAGCCATAAGCAGTACAAAACAATGCTCTAAATAAAATTACATAATTAATTTGCAAAGAACAGATATTGCAAGGAAATAACATATCAACACCCGCCACGAATTAGATCTTTCTGAATTCCATCTTGATCAAAAGTCGATTAAAATTTGCCTGGGTCGCAGTTACAGACCTTTTAGGCTCTTGAATGATGGATTGCCACAAGTTTCTGTTCTTGCTCCTCCTTTATACAAAGACTGTCGACATTCCCGCTACACAGTTAAAAAAAGCTCCTTTGAATATAAGACGCAAAGAGACTAGTTTCAGAGAGTTCGAAAAGATCTTATCGACTCCGAATCTATCCATTTTGCAAAATATCCCGCAACGTGCAGGGAAACTTAGCCTATACAGTATCTACAGTAGAAAACCACCTCTTCGACTAGCTTCCCAGTTAATCTCAAACGAATTTTCGTCACTGACCAACTTGGAAGTGACTAATTTGACGTTAATTTGGAATATGTTTGAAAGTCGAAACAATTTTCTGGTATCAGACTCTATGACCTTAATCGGTATAATTAACCTTCTTCATAAGCAACGGACTATGTTGAGTCGTTTTCGCATGGGTGTAGGAAGATGCAAATACTGTACATGTAAGTGGGGAATAGCAATCGATCAGCTCAAACTATGGATCATATGGTTAATGATTGCCCATTACGTTCTTTTCAGAGAAGGATTAGCTCGTCTTTTTTTCTGAAGAACCTGGATTTTCCTCTGTGACGGGAGATCATATTTAAACACTAAGACACGAGTATTTTGTACTTTAGATTTTATTTTATTTCGACATTGTTTTTTGGTATGTTTTTAAAAAGTTGTATTAATTTGGTGGTTTTTGAAAAGTTTGTATTAATTAAGCTTTAAAAGCCATACGTACATATAACAACCCCAACATGATGAAAACTGCAAACAATATAAAGTTTTTAAAAAACTATTAATAACACAGAGTCTTAAAGCAATCTGGTTTAAAGACTTAAAGACTTTCAGGTCTTAAAACAAACAAAATAATAATAATTAACAAGTCTAAAATACAAAAAGGTCTGCGTTGAAATTTGTAATAATGTGTGAATTTACAGAGAAAAAGAAGAGCAAAACATTGATGAGACCTTCACTACACCAATGAAAGAAATAAAACTAACAATATTGTATATAGTAATGTGTGAACAAAAAGTAATCAAACAAAGGTGTCAGTTTCAAGAATGAATTTGACGTGAAATACGAATGTCCTGAAATAACGGGAAAACGTCTGGGCAGATAGCAAAGTAAAAGAGTTGCCACTTATACTAACCAACATAAGAAAGTACTTTATAAAATACCGGAATAAGCCTTATCACAGGTGCACCAAAACTGCATCAAGGCGTTTGACAAAAATAAATGAACCATCAAATACCAGTCCGTGCCAATAGCCGGTGGTAATGGGCGGGCTCCTGTGGCCGCAGGAAGACTCTTCGTCTCTTGATAACTCAATTATTCTGCGGATACACGCCATCCGATGGGGATAAATAACACGTATTAGACTAGTTTAAATGTGTATTGAGTTGTAATAAATCGGCGGCGTAGGCGATAGCCGGCACGCAACCGACCAATGGTCGCGCTATTACAGCACGCTGCACGCGGTATTTTATTGCAACTACTTACAGCACATGCGACTCACGGCCGGTTAGCGGAGAATCTCTGTCGAGTCTCGTTAGGAACATACTTTCCACATTTTGAAGGAAACCGGTGGCCAAGTCAAATATAGATCTTGACCTTAGAGTGAATCGGCAAGGCTAGAAAATTGACAAGCAAACTTTATAATTAAAAAATTTTACTAGACCTCTCGGATTTCCCGATCAAATTCTACATTAGATAAATTTTCAAAAATCAAAGTTTTTCTTTATCTGCATGTTTTCATAATTAAGTAATGAGAAAATAAATAAAATAAAAAGTAATGAATACTTTTTTTGTAATTGTCTTTCAGCCCTGAAGTTGGTTGTCAGCAACTCTCCGTTCAATCCTGTTCTTCGCCTTCCCTTTTATCTGATGATGTGTCTCACGTCCCATATCTCTGGAAATCTGACTGATGCTGTCCAGCCGGGGCCTCCCTTTGTGATATCTACCACAAATTTTTTTTCTATTATTCTTTTCAATAGTCCATCATGTCGCGCAAACGTCCAACAAACTTGGTTCTCTGTTCTTTAATGATTCTCATTAATTGTCTCCATTCTTGAGCTTCGTCAAAACTGCCGGATTGGTTTTCATTTCTGCCCAGCTTACTCTTACAATCTTCATTTCCTACTACTCTCTCCCATAGTCAGAGATTCACTACCATACAATATTACACAACAGTCAAACACGAATACTTTATTGATAAATATATAATGGAGTGGGCACTGTATATCGCTTCCAAACTAGAATGAACACATTTAAGTTCTGGCAATATAAATGGGAAGTGACACTAGATCAGTCATGATATTACTTACATTAATAATTGTATTGTTTATGCGAGTTTTTGCTATGGAATTTACAAACAATAAAAAACTAGGCACAGTTCAATAAGTCACAGAAATCGTAGTGTATCAAGTACCTCATATCAAGGCAGGCGCCTAAATTAAAATGAACCGAAACGTGGGTTTTTGAAAAACAACAAAATCATAACAATTTACTACGTTAGATAATGCAGAATAATTGGCACAGAGAATAGTAATTGCTGAAAGCCTAAAAGTTTATAGGTTATTACTAGTTTATTTTCCAACCATTGCATTGTCAGCTTGTAGTTTACAAGATCCCAAAGGAGGTACAGTTAAAAACACCCTGTATGTATATTATTATATAATATTATTAATCAGTTAAATATGTTCGGCTTCTGTCATTGCTGTTAAATACTCCCTAGCTCGCGTGATCAGACGAGGCTGCTTGCTGGCAATCAGCATATAGCAGTTTCCAACTAGCTTCATCTGACTCAGCGATGACAAAAGTCCAACATGTTTAACTTTCGTCAAGACCAGCGCTGGCGCTCACCATCTAGTGTAACTGGTCTCGAAGCTAAGCAGCAGATGATTAAAAGAAATAGCACCACTGATTTTAGATTATCTTAAGGTTCATTGCTTGTAGTTTCGTTGCAAAATATAAAATGAGTGAAATGAAATGATCCGCTAACGATATTATCATGTTTTTAAGTGATTCAAAATTATCCTTATCTTTGGGGTGTTTCCGGATTACATTTAAAAATACAAAAGGTTCAGCTTTTTTAAGACTGGTTGGGGACATTATAAAAAGGGTCGAACGATTATTTTATAGGATACTTGAAAAGAAAGATAAAAGCCTATGAAATACTTACTGGAAGGAACATTTCAAACTTAACAAATCAAAGAAAAATAGTGCCACAACCGGTATTTCCAAGCCTAGATTAGTTTGATTTTAACAGCAGAGGTTTCTCGCAAAGTGCTGTGGTTGGAAGTTGGAAGTCTAAATATTCATATTATTACTTCAAAATTTCCAGAAACTACTCACTCAAACCATTACTTGTTTCCATAGTCAATAATCAAACTCAACTCTGATTGTTTGAATACTTATGCTTTTGTCTAGGAATAATTAAACAAATCCTGAATCCTATGCATAAAACTTGTATTGTAACGTTTACAATTTTGTGTGTTTTTTTAATTTTAACTAATGGCTCCTTACTTACAGTAACTTGTTTAGATTTAGGATATATAATGACAAAATTCTGTCCATATATTGCCAGATCTGCTTTTTGTTGACGACTAAAATTCATGTCCATCCACGTCTTTATATCCACCAGCTTATCCTCTTGCGTGATATCATATCCTCACACACTCCTTTGCTCCATTTATAAAAACAATCGTTTTCAAAACTTTACAAGAAACTCCAACGGATGAATTATTCGAGATAGAATCTGAAATAATTCACAGAAGTAGCCATCAACTCCAGCTGATCCTGACAGCCCAGTGTGAACACCTTTTTCGGCGCTGATTGCTGGCGCTGCCATTCGCCGCTGCTAGTAGCGGCTTCCAACCAGCCTCGTGTGTCCCACAGGCTTTACCCAGGTTGTTTCACTGGCTACAGATTCCTAGATGAGGAGAGAACTATCTCCCAATATTGTAGTCAAACACAATATTTTTTTGACAAGCACTTGGAGTGACAATGAAAAATAACTACATAATTTAGATGTTCGTAAACACCATATTGTTTACACTGTCGTAAAAAGGACTTCAAGAAACTTAAGAGGGGGAAGATTCAGCGGTTGGCAAATGTGCTAAGATACTGTGGAGGGGAGTGAAGAGCAGGACGGGTCACGGAAGGAAGGAAGGAGTTTGCCAAAACACTCCAAGGTCAGTCGTCAACTTTGCGCAATGGCCGGGCTCAAATTAATTAGTGTGCATGATGGTGGGGGGCGGGCAGGAGGCGGAGCGGCCTAGGGTGGGGGCAGCCCGCTCGCTACGCTCACTTCACCTCGACTCAACACCTGCACCTGGACCCGGAGGTGACTTTAGCTTTAGATGAGAACCACCAGTCAAGCAGAAAGCAGACAACAAGTAATGGACGACTCTTGGTTCTTCTGTAGGGATGTAATGTATTTCTGCGTCGCACATCACAGTCGAGATCCATGTTTACATTTATAAGTAGGCCTACATAAATCAGTATCTACAGCACATAACTATTTGATTTACTAAATTTATTCTTTTAAAACAGCTTACCATTGATAGATAGCTATTCTGAAAGGTAGATAAATAGAAGGAGAGTATTTGCTAGTGATACAATTTAATGTTGACAATTCTTAGATCTATAAGTTACTTAGATTTAAGTTTTTAATAAAACACTAAAACAATAGGCCTAATAGATGATTTCAGAATGCAAGTTATGAAAATTCTATGGCATAATTCTTTACAATGTGTAGACAGGACAGTACGCTTTGAGGCTGAAGTGCATTTAACTTATGGGCCCCATAGACTACATTGTCAACATTACTGTCCAAAAATTAATATTGCACATTACTATTGACCGCGAGGAGCTTTATCGAAACGAAATAGTGTTTGCGCAATTTTATTGTATGAAGCCAAATTTTTTTATAAATCAACTATTGAGTATGGAAATTTGAATCATGTATGCGCAGTGTTAGGCAACATCCTGCCATTTCCCCGCTCGCGCTCATATCATTATTAGCGCTCATCATATTAGTGTATTATAGTGTTGATTTCTTGCTTTGTTCCGATACAGTTGTGTTGTTTGTCCGATACAAATGTATTGTTTGCTCCGATACAGTTGTGTTGTTTGTTGCGATACAGTTGTGTTGTTTGTTCCGTTACAGTTGTGTTGATTGTTCGATACAAATGTATTGTTTGCTCCGATACAGTTGTGTTGTTTGTTGCGATACAGTTGTGTTGTTTGTTCCGTTACAGTTGTGTTGTTTGTCCGATACAAATGTATTGTTTGCTCCGATACAGTTGTGTTGTTTGTTGCGATACAGTTGTGTTGTTTGTTCCGATACAGTTGTGTTGTTTGTCCGATACAAATGTATTGTTTGCTCCGATACAGTTGTGTTGTTTGTTGCGATACAGTTGTGTTGTTTGTTCCGATACAGTTGTATTGTTTGTTCCGATACCGTTGTATTGTTTGTTCCGATACAGTTGTGTTGTTTGTTGCGATACAGTTGTGTTGTTTGTTCCGATACAGTTGTGTTGTTTGTCCGATACAAATGTATTGTTTGCTCCGATACAGTTGTGTTGTTTGTTCCGATACAGTTGTGTTGTTTGTCCGATACAAATGTATTGTTTGCTCCGATACAGTTGTGTTGTTTGTTGCGATACAGTTGTGTTGTTTGTTCCGTTACAGTTGTGTTGTTTGTTCGATACAAATGTATTGTTTGCTCCGACACAGTTGTGTTGTTTGTTGCGATACAGTTGTGTTGTTTGTTCCGTTACAGTTGTGTTGTTTGTCCGATACAAATGTATTGTTTGCTCCGATACAGTTGTGTTGTTTGTTGCGATACAGTTGTGTTGTTTGTTCCGATACAGTTGTGTTGTTTGTCCGATACAAATGTATTGTTTGCTCCGATACAGTTGTGTTGTTTGTTGCGATACAGTTGTGTTGTTTGTTCCGATACAGTTGTATTGTTTGTTCCGATACCGTTGTATTGTTTGTTCCGATACAGTTGTGTTGTTTGTTCCGATACAGTTGTGTTGTTTGTTCCGATACAGTTGTGTTGTTTGTTCCGATACAGTAGTGTTGTTTTTTCCGATACCATTGTGTTGTTTGTTCCGATACAGTTGTGTTGTTGGTTCCAATATAATTGTGTTGTATGTTCCGATATAGTTGTGTTGTATTTTCCGATAAATTTGTGTTGTGCGTTCCGATACAGTAGTGTTGTTTGTTCCGATACCGTTTTGTTGTTTGTTAAAATATAGTTGTGTTGTTTGTTCCAATACAGTTGTGTTGTTTGTTATAATACAGTTGTGTTGTTTGTTCCAATATAGTTGTGTTGTTTGTTCCTATACAGTTGTGTTGTTTGTTCCGATACAGTTGTGTTGTTATTTCCGATACATTTGTGTTGTTATTTCCGATTCATTTGTGTTATTTGTTCCGATACAGTTGTGTTGTTTGTTCCGATACAGTTGAGTTAATTCATACCTTATAAATATGAAAGTAGTATATCGTAACTATAGTCTACATGTCATAGGGATTACATTAAGACCAAGTAATTAATTTTACGATCTCTAGAAGCCAAGAAAACGATGTTTCAGGTAATTGATTAGAACTCTTTTTCTGGAAAAGCTAAAATTCTAAAACTTAAGAAACTTATAGAAAATATTCTTAACGACCAGGTATTAAAATACAATTACGATACATTGACGGAGTTATTATCAATAACGACGTAAACTTGTCCCAACGACAAACTGAACCACTCCGGAATGTCGTCAGTACCACTATACGTGTTGGGGTGGGCCAATACCACTGTACATGTAGGGGCGGGCGGGTGGGCCAATACTACTGAACATCTCTGTCAGGGAAAGACAAATTGAACCATTTTTGGTTTTTGAATGTGACTGTACAAGGAACGTAATATGTAAAATATTCAAATAATATATATAATAACACAAATAATAAGTTAATTATTGATTAATCTCAATTAAACATTAACTGATTAAAGGAACATATATATATGAGCAAAGAAAATTGTAGGCTAATACCACAATTATTTTTGGACGCTGTAGGCCTATAGGCTATTATTTTTATTTTACATGGTAACTTATGCTATTTACAGTCAGGCATATTATTCAAATAAGTATTGACTTTCATCTAACTCTAAATGTCGTGGTTAAGGAAAGTAAACAGAATAAAAGTCTCTTAAAGTACTTGTTCATCATTTTCTAGAAATATCCAGTATTATGCTACAGGAAAATGTATTTCTACTGGCTTTCGTCTTCTCTACGGTTTTATATTCTTCAAAACTCTCAAGTGAGTAAAGTTTTCCAACTATATCACATTAAGCCTAATCGGAATGTATAATAGGTGTCTTCCTAAAAGCGAACAGTCCTATAAGTGAGTGACTCATACACATCCATGTTCATACACTTGACCATCATATCTACCTGCAGATAGGTTGACATATTTATTTTAAAGAAAGAGAAACACTACTCGTTAATTACATTATAGTTTGAATATACATAATTATAGAAGTTAACTTACATAAATTTCCTCAAAACAAAAATATACGTAAGCATGAAACAAGAAATTCGAACTAACTGAAAATTATACAACGTAATACTCATCAACACAAAAAAAATCATGCATTTATTGCTATTAATATAGTAAATTGCCTTATAATTTAAGAAATCTAGAAGTGAAAGAATTTAAAACAAACCATATGCAACTATTTTTAGAAGAATGTTTATACAAAATTGAAGACTTCTTTAAAACTCAACTGTAATTTATATGTACAGTTTACTCAACATTTTATTGTACTATATTATCTATTACAATACCTCATTTTAGGCTTTATGCAATAAAGATTTATTATTATGTTAGGCATAACGGGAGTCAAATTATAAAATAATAATGGGGTGTTTAAGCCATAGCTTAGGCATTATTGTAACTAATATAACACAACGAATTTAATTAATTCAATTAAGCTCAAAATATCATGAAGTAGGTTAGCAGAATTCAGTTTTATTGAATGACATTTAAATGGGTCCGTTTATTTTTTTACAACTTTAATGTACTTATATAGTTTTATTTATTATATAAAATACAGACGGTAGGCGTCCGTTTACCTAAACGTTACACTTATTTCCCCCCGTTAATGGGCGTTAATTTTAATGTTGATTTTTACATTTATAAAATTTTCATTTATCATGTAGTTATAATTTGATTTTTTAACTTACTTATATAGGTTTGTTAGACAGCATATTATGTTTACTTTCTAAATTTAAGTGTACTTGTGATAAATATACAATTCTGAAAATGCAAAATATGTTTAATAGAATGAATTTGACTTTGTATAAAAATCGTGTCGTTATCGGATAAATAGTTAAATAGTAAATACATAAAGATGACGCACTAGTTAAAACACGAAAAACTCGGTACGACGATACCGGTTCTGTTTTCTGTCTCACTGTATAAAATATTAATCCGTATTATTAACAAATAATAGTGATTTAATTTATGTAGATTTACCCAAATTGTTTATGTGCTTATATAAATAGATTATAGACCTTCAAAATTATAGTCCACGATCAGTAGTTTTCAAATGCCTGCAACTTGGCTGCAGCAATCTCAAGGCCGAGTCAGCCCGGGGGAATCTTTTCCAGTCGCGGACACCAGTTTCATCAGCTGTTCAAATAACGTTATGTGACGTCAAAGTGACGTAGGCAGTTGCTGGGGGGGGGGGTACTTTTCCAGGGGCTACTTTTCCACTACCCCTAATTACACATGCAGCAATTACTTAATTTCACAGCTACTTAATATCAAGTAGTATATCAAGTTGATGTATGTGGCGTGAATGTGTCAAGTAGACAACGACCTGAGAAAATGTACACCACAGAAGTACGAAATATTTTAAAATGAAATATACCCGGATTTGAAATTAAGCAATTTTTCATAATGCTTGTAATCATAGTTTCACTTGTGATATTTCGGGCCGCTCAGGTAGATGCTATCGTGGTTTGGGCGGAAGTATCTGTTCGCGTCGGCGTCTGCAAGTGGTAAAACACGTATTGTTCTCCCGACAGCTGTTTGCTTATGATTTACGTCTTGATTCTGGCCTTGACTTTCATTACCTCTTAATTCCCCAATTAGAAGGTCCCACGGTGTTTTTGGCAATTTTCTCGAACCTGTAATTAATAGAACACTATTTTTCGGCGGACCGACGCCACCGGAAGTGCTGCTCATCCGCAGATTTGGGTTTCCGTTCTTCATCAAGGTTTATGAAACCCGGAATAAGCAGCACATTGGTCTCATTTAACTGTTTACTTTGAGACATTTATAGAACATATATGAAGTTTTTGAACTCTATTCCACAGAAAAATGGAATCTTGTTGTGTGTCAATAAAAAAACTTAATAAATTTGTAGTTATAATTTCTACAATTATCCTTGAGGATTTGATGGGGGAATGATGATGATGCTGGAATTCAGGGGAAGTAGGGCTACTAACAACAGTGCTGAGCCCTGCCATATGTACGGAGAACTGAATTACTTAAAACTCGACACACGAAGCACACCTATGTACTCTGTGCTCCAAGCTTCTAACTCGACAGCCACTCAATACTATTGGATGCGACCTCTACTACTTTCTTCTCTGAGGTGTCAGCAACCTTGAGTAGGATACATCTGGTTAGATTGCTAATTTTAACGTGTGTCATAGTATCATTCTATCATCATAGACACACGCAGTACCCTTTCAATAGAACAGCATTTTACCATCGTACCTAATTCCTATAGAATAGGCATAGACCTACGTTTCATGATTGTTGAAAAATATTAAATTCAGAATGGTCCTCGATGTCTATTCAAATTCAAATTCAAATTCTTTATTATGCAAATTGACAATATATACAATTGTATTACATTCGTCACTTATACTAAGAAATAAAATTAATAATAATGAATAAATAAAACATAATATTCCAATTGACATTTATGGTGGATTTAGGAAGAACTCGTCAAGAGAGTAACAGGCTCTGTTTAATAGATCATTTTTTAGCTTTTTTTTAAATTTATGTTGATTTGACTCCATGCGCATATTTCTGGGTAAATTATTAAATAATTTTGGTCCCATATTTTGAGGTAGAGCAGACGCATGTTGTAATCTGTGGGGGGTCTGTCTATGCAAGTCGCGGGCTCTAGTGTTGTACGTGTGAACATCTGAGCCGGTTTGAATAGAATCAACCTTAGTTATGTAGTATACTAACATTTCATAAATGTACAACGATGGAAGAGTTAAAATTTGGAAAGATTTAAAGTATTTTTTACATGATATTCGTGTATGCACACCTGCCATTATACGTATAGCCCTTTTCTGGAGTCGAAATACTCGTAGGAGCTCAGTACAGGAAGCTGAGCCCCACAGCACTATTCCGTACCTCAGTCTCGACTCTATGAGAGATGTATAAATAAGCCGGGAAAGAGAGTAGTTGTGGTATTTCGAATATCTGCCTAGTAAAAATAATTGTGTAGATACTCTTGAACATAGTGTATTAATGTAGTCTGACCATGAAAAGTTCTTGTCAAAAATTAGTCCTAAGTATTTAACGTTATTTTCGGATGGCAATTCGAAATCATTCATAATAATTAAAGGGTCGGTCTCAAAAGTGTTGTTACGGCTAGAGAAAATAATGGTCTTAGTTTTATTAGGATTTACGTGCAAATTATTTTTATTTAAATATTGATACAGATTAGACAGTTCTAAAAAGCTATTAAATTCTAGGTTTTCCATTGTTGTGTTTTTAAAAAGTAGTGCTATATCGTCCGCATACATAGTGATTTGTGAATTTGGAAAATTTGACGTTAGACTGTTTGTATATATTGTAAAAAGTATTGGCCCTAATACTGAGCCTTGAGGAATTCCAAATTCTAGTTTTAAATAGCTTGATTTCGTATTTTTAATGTTCACGCATTGTTGTCTACTATGTAAATAGGACTTGATCCATTCTAGAGCTACTCCCCGAACTCCAAGGTTGTGGAGTCTATCAAAAAGCACCTTATGTTCGAGACAGTCAAATGCCTTTTGCAAGTCCAAGAATACTCCTACTGTTTTGAGGTTTTTGTCAAGTGCTGTGATAGCGTTTGTTGCGATATCTACCATAGCGTCAGTGGTATTTCTCCCCCTCACAAAGCCGTACTGTTCCTTACATAATAAGTTATGGTAAAACATAAAATTAATTAATCTACTTGCAAATACATGCTCGTATATTTTAGAAAATGTTGAAACGTTGGCTATGGGACGATAGCTCGACGGGCTATTCTTAATCCCATCTTTATATATAGGACGTACAATAGCTTGTTTCATACTCTGTGGAAACAATCCTTGTGTCAAAGATGAATTTATAATATCTGTTAAAGGAACTGATAAGGCCCTTGCACAGTGACGAACCACTTTGTGTGATATGCCATCGTAACCGGAGGCATTTGAATTCTTCAGTTGCATAATTATTTTGTAAATTTCACTGGGGTCTGTAGGCATGAGCATAAGTGTATTAGAGCAGGTTTTATCTGACATCGACTGTATTTTCGGCTCTGTTATCGTTGAATGTTTATGTTTACCAATATTTGCAAAATAACAATTTAGTTCGTTAGGAGTCGGCATATCAGCGGGTAACAAAGTCGGTCTTTTGCTCCTGTCGCTGTCTATTAATGACCACGCTTCTTTTGAAACGTTATCAGTATTCCTCAGACGTTCATACAGGTGAGCCGCTTTTGCTATCTATTATGAAGCAGGATTTTTAATTATCAGCAGGTAAACTTGGGGAAAGTAGGCCTAAAGT
The DNA here is from genome assembly GCA_035578905.1 of Stictocephala bisonia. NCBI lineage: Eukaryota > Metazoa > Arthropoda > Insecta > Hemiptera > Membracidae > Stictocephala > Stictocephala bisonia. Next base: position 158,239 of record JAQJVL010000222.1, on the reverse strand, counting down.
TAGATTATTAACTGATTTAGTTTTTCAGTGACTATACTGTTTGAGTTTCAGTGACCGACGCGTTTGACTTTTTAAAACGCAACAATCACAGTGTTGTTAAAATTAGACTATAGGGCCTAACTGCAGCAATACGTTGATAACAATATTAAAGTTATATACAGGGTGTTAGTGAACTCTCTGTAAATAAATTGTTGGTATGTTCCTTGGTTCAAGACAAAAAAAAAAAAAATACCATACAACCATATGTCTAAAATGTCTAGATTTCTGACACTCGGTCTGTATGTGTTTATTACAAATGTTTTTATAAATCAATATCTATTTCAGTTAGACTATAAACTTCAAATTTGGGCTTCATGTGTGTCATAGTAGGTAAAATGATTCTTTAACATTCCTTTGCTGTAACTAAAGCAGTTTCAGGATGGAGTCCATTTAAAATGTTTAATGTCAAATTTCATGAAAACAGTTATGAATACAACAAATGTTGTCGACAGGTAAAAAAATGTAGAATTTAAAGATACATTGTTTGATTAGATCTAATGATAAATAAATAGCTGAGTAATCAATTTTGTAAACATTAATAATTAATTATGGTAAACAACAAATGTGGTGTTTTGTACCATAGTTATTAATGTTTACAAAATTGATTACTCAGCTATTTTTTATTCGATTTTACCAAACAAGGTAGGCCTATCGTTGGATTTGTCTTTAAATTCTGTATTTTTTACCTTTCGACAACATTTGTTGTATTCATGACTGTTTTCATAAAATTTGACATTAAAAATTTTAAATGAATACCATTTTAACCTGTTTTAGTTATAGCAAAGAAATTTTAGATTCATTTTACCTACTACGACACACATGACGCCCAAATTTGAATGTTCCAACTCAAATAGATCTTGAGTTATAATAACATTTGTAAAAAACACATACAGACCGACAGACAGATATCTAAACATTTTGGAAACATGGTTGGATGGTGTTTTTTGTTTGTCTTGACACAAGGAACGTACCTAGGCCTACAATTTATTTAAAGAGAGTTCACTACCAATCTGTATATTAAAGGAATTTTTTGCAGCAGATAAAATGTACTGCAGCTGTATGATGTGTTCACAGTCAAGTCTATAACGGTAACACTCCAACCACCTACCTTTACAGCACGCGCGCACACACACAGTTCTAAAACCCCCCCATAACATGTATTAAAGTATCAAGTAGAAAATATATTTGCCTATTATTTTACCGTAGGCTAATAAAACTAAAAATTAGAAATGCCAGTCTATTTTTAAATTACGACTTCTTTATCTAAACTCACCTTTATACATTTGAAATTCGTATTTATTTTCGTTGAAAAGCAGCAATATTTACATGAATACCAAACCTAACTCACACAAATTAAATTAAAATTCCTAAATGATTTTCTAACACCTAATACCTGATTTTTTTAAATTGAGAACTGCAACAGTATTTTTCTTCAACAATAGACGATTATATACACATATTGGGGAATATCTTCATTTAGGCCTGTGTCAGCAACCTTAAAAAATATTCTATAAGGACATAATAAATTTCAATTTGTTTTATATTAACAGCATGGTTCTACGTCAAAATGATTTATCTATCTAACCTAACTAAACGTAACTTACCAAACCAAACAAAGAACTAAACGTGTTGCAAGATATCGCAACTTCAGATCTAGATAGTAGCAGTTATAACAATAGAATGATGTATGAATCAGATAACCATAATGGGAATTTTTGTTTCCATCGAAATAAACTATTTGTTTAAGAGCCGTAACACTACACTTTCAGTTTATGTCAAGTCCAGTGGACTCAGGATCGTAAAGGACGTCAACACCTCCATGCATTCCTCCAAGTCAATCGGCCAGACACATTCACACACAATTCCTCCATCAATCAAGCGAGCAAGTAGGTGCTAACGGGCGAATTAGGCACTCCGATCGTAAATATTTTAATTTGTACCGGGCCGCCCCGCCCCGTCCACGTAGGTCGCCCATATGCGGAAGTAACCGCCCATCAGGGCTGGGTCACACCGCACCTGGATCAGACTTCCACCACTTTTTCTGCTGACTGGAAAGAGATACACAACAATAAAATTACACAAATAACAATAAGTTAAGTGTCTGCAGACACTGTCGGCCATGTTGGGTTTAATCCCATAAGAACCGAACATGCGATCACGCGTATCCAAATTAAACAGTTATTTGTAAATGGATTTTTCCGAACAAATAGCATTTTATCAAGGATGCAATTGTACGTTGGAATTGCTTTGTGAATATCTAATTAGTTTTATAGAAAACAATATAACAAATATTTAGTTTGAAGTTTTTATTTTCAGCTATTTTTTAAAACTAGGCGTAGCCTATGTATTAAAAATATCAAAAGCAAGCCCAATGCACAATATGATAAGGTTTAAAATTACACCTCAAACATAACTTTTCAATAAATAACGAAAAAATATGGATTCGAAAATAACATTGTTCTTATGGAATTAAAACCATCTTGGCCGACGGCCTCCGCAAACATTCTAGAATTAAATTCCTTTGAGTGTTAAACTGAGCGTTTGGATGAACACCATTCCAAACGTTTTGGAGAAATCAGAAAATCCGGGAACTTCAAGCCTGGTTTCCGGTCAAAAAGTCTTATTCTCAGTTATACCAATGTTAAATTTTCTTAAATTAAGCAAAAAAATAGCCTCGCTGTTGGTCAGGGGTGTTTATAGTCGTCTATAATGTTCATGCTTCACTGTTGGTCAGGGGTGTTTATAGTCGTCTATAATGTTCATGCTTCACTGTTGGTCAGAGGTGTTTATAGTCGTCTATAATGTTCATGCTTCACTGTTGGTCAGAGGTGTTTATAGTCGTCTATAATGTTCATAGCTTCCCTGTTGGTCAGGGGTGTTTATAGTCGTCTATAATGTTCATGCTTCACTGTTGGTCAGAGGTGTTTATAGTCGTCTATAATGTTCATAGCTTCACTGTTGGTCAGAGGTGTTTATAGTCGTCTATAATGTTCATGCTTCACTGTTGGTCAGAGGTGTTTATAGTCGTCTATAATGTTCATAGCTTCCCTGTTGGTCAGGGGTGTTTATAGTCGTCTATAATGTACATAGCTTCCCTGTTGGACAGGGGTGTTTATAGTCGTCTATAATGTTCATAGCTTCCCTGTTGGACAGGGGTGTTTATAGTCGTCTATAATGTTCATAGCTTCACTGTTGGACAGGGGTGTTTATAGTCGTCTATAATGTTCATAGCTTCACTGTTGGACAGGGGTGTTTATAGTCGTCTATAATGTTCATGCTTCACTGTTGGTCAGAGGTGTTTATAGTCGTCTATAATGTTCATAGCTTCACTGTTGGTCAGAGGTGTTTATAGTCGTCTATAATGTTCATAGCTTCACTGTTGGTCAGAGGTGTTTATAGTCGTCTATAATGTTCATAGCTTCACTGTTGGTCAGGGGTGTTTATAGTCGTCTATAATGTTCATAGCTTCCCTGTTGGTCAGGGGTGTTTATAGTCGTCTATAATGTTCATGCTTCACTGTTGGTCAGAGGTGTTTATAGTCGTCTATAATGTTCATAGCTTCACTGTTGGTCAGAGGTGTTTATAGTCGTCTATAATGTTCATGCTTCACTGTTGGTCAGAGGTGTTTATAGTCGTCTATAATGTTCATAGCTTCCCTGTTGGTCAGGGGTGTTTATAGTCGTCTATAATGTACATAGCTTCCCTGTTGGACAGGGGTGTTTATAGTCGTCTATAATGTTCATAGCTTCCCTGTTGGACAGGGGTGTTTATAGTCGTCTATAATGTTCATAGCTTCACTGTTGGTCAGAGGTGTTTATAGTCGTCTATAATGTTCATGCTTCACTGTTGGTCAGAGGTGTTTATAGTCGTCTATAATGTTCATAGCTTCACTGTTGGTCAGAGGTGTTTATAGTCGTCTATAATGTTCATAGCTTCACTGTTGATCAGAGGTGTTTGTAGTCGTCTATAATGTTCATAGCTTCCCTGTTGGTCAGGGGTGTTTATAGTCGTCTATAATGTTCATAGCTTCACTGTTGGTCAGAGGTGTTTGTAGTCGTCTATAATGTTCATAGCTTCACTGTTGGTCAGAGGTATTTATAGTCGTCTATAATGTTCATGCTTCACTGTTGGTCAGAGGTGTTTATAGTCGTCTATAATGTTCATAGCTTCCCTGTTGGTCAGGGGTGTTTATAGTCGTCTATAATGTTCATAGCTTCACTGTTGGTCAGAGGTGTTTATAGTCGTCTATAATGTTCATAGCTTCACTGTTGGTCAGAGGTATTTATAGTCGTCTATAATGTTCATAGCTTCACTGTTGGTCAGAGGTGTTTATAGTCGTCTATAATGTTCATAGCTTCACTGTTGGTCAGAGGTGTTTATAGTCGTCTATAATGTTCATAAGCTGATTTTAGACATTAAATTTGGACATGAAATAAACATAGTTAAATCTTGAAGAAATGTTTAAGTTAGCAAAATAAAATTAATTCAGTGGCTTTCTACTTAATTACAGATGTTAATTGTTGAAAAAGAAATAGTGTGTTTCTACTTTATTGCCACTGTGGGTCATCGTAGTTAACTTCAGTTCATAACTTATATCTATAAAAGGACGATTACTTGAACACATAAATTACTAAAATAATACTTACGTTGATCACTAAAATTAAGTTTTAATACTTTAGTAACGATTCTGTTATATTACAGGCAATCATTTTATTTTTGTATATCACACTTTATTTTCTACTGCTGCAATGTTAATTTCTATTAGCATCTAATTAACTATTAAATCTGAACTGTGTAACGAACATCTTTGATACAAATAATTTCAAACTGGTAGGTCTATACCCATATTATTTTTTTTAGTATTATTATTATATTACAAACAGTTTAGCAACTTTAAGTTTAGTGCTATTTAACTTTGTTTCAACGACTCTGTGAGTCTGAATCAGGAAAATCTGAATCAATCTGGAAAAATAAAACTAAAATAATGTATAACCATTGTTGATTTATTTTTAAAACAAGACATGCAGAAACCTATTAGTTTATACTATCACTATTGATTAAACATACGTGAACTTCAACAAGATTTCAACAGAAGCATAATTACCTCTAAAGTATATCAAACAAATGCCAATATAAATGCACAGAATTCTTCATACTTTGGAAAACTGGCATAGCAAAAACTACAAAATTTACAAACAACGACTAAAAGAATTACTGTAGAAAAATAATGAGGCAAAAATTAAAACAGGAATTATATAGAAGCATATTAAATAAGCCAGCAAAGCAAATACAGTATAGCACATTAAGAGGCAAAACGCCTGTCAAAAATCAACCAAATGCCACCTTTTGCTTTAGGAAAACATTCAAATTCGTCGAACACAACTGGAAGCTGCATCTTTTTCTCATCAACACTAACTGAATAAATGGACAGGATCCTGGCCAAGCATATCTTCATCATAGTGACAGCTAATCTGACACTGATGCAGATCCTAGGACCGGCACCGAAAGGCATGAAGGAGGGTGATGTTTTGTAGTTGTTACCTTCGAATCTGTCGGGGTTGAAAGTCTTCGGCTTGGGATATTGTTGAGGATCCATGTGAATGGCCCCTATAGGGATGTAGACCAGCATACCTTTAAACAATGTAATATTGGTGCCAGAAATGGTGTAAGGCTTGGTGACTGTTCTAACGATAAAAGGGTTGAAGGTGTAAATACGCAATGTCTCCTGAATGACTTGGTCCAAGTAAGTCATCTCCCTTATGGCGTCGTACTTCCAACCATTGTGTTTTTTCAAGGCCAAATCAATTTCTTCATGCAGTAACTGTTGGACTCTAGAATTCCTAGCGATCTCAAACAAAGCAAAATTCAATGTTACTTCTGTCGGTTTCACACCAGAGGCAAAGTAATTCAACATAAGAGCTGCGATTGAAGACTCAGTAAAAATCTTTTCTCCTGGGATCAATTTTTGATCAAAGGAAAAATTAGACTGATGTTCTATATTATCATCCTCCGAAATTTCAGTATTGCTGATGTATTTTCCATCATCTTCTTGTTCCTTCAGTGCAGTTATGATACGCAAGAAGTCATTTCTCAATATTTGATTCTTTTGGCGATACTCCCGTATGCCCTTTGTTAAACCTGAGAAGAAATCAAATACTTTGTCAGGTGTCACTTTTATACCAAAGAATGCACTAATTTTTGGAAAACTACATGATATGAAACATTTAGTAATCCTTAACGGGGAAGTGTCGAACAACGTATTGATGGCAGTTCTGAATTGATCTCCCTTTGCTGAATCCGATAATATTTCAACACCAAACGCACAACTTGCAATTGTCTCAGTTGCAAAGACGAAAGTCAAAGGGTCTATTTCAACTGATTGTTTTTCTTTGATCGATTCCTCTACTTTATTTAACATATAATTAACACATTTAAAGATCTGTCCAAACATACCCTTCACTTTTGATGACGAAAATATTGTAGCCAATCTGACCCGCATTATTCGCCATCTCTCACCGGTCCCATGGGTCAGAGCCTTCGACAGAGCATCATCATCATTTAACTGATACTTATCATGAAAATGTACGAAGTCTTGAACTAAGATCTTATCTATCAAACATGGGTCACATACAAACAAGGCAGGATATCTCATGAAAAAGAAGCCTCCTATACCATAGTACTTGAACTCTGCATAACACTTAAGACTGAAGTTGTACCAGCTGATTTTTTTCATTATCACGTCATGAAAGCTACCAAAAAACCAGCTTGGCTTTAAGAAAGGGACGCCATACTGTCTCCAATAACCAAAATATCTCGTCTGGTACCAATAAAACACGCCTGTTAACATACAAAAACAAACAACTACATAAAAAACAAAATAACTGATCGTCAGAACCATTTTTATACCTCAGTCAAAGCGTCTATTCTACACGACACAGAAAACAGATTTAAATTTGTTTTACATTAATTTGATACCGTTATCACCTCTTGTAATTTTATCATAACATTACTGCCTATTATCTAATCCCTGTTGTTCTCGTAACACACACATGTGTTACTAAAAGCAATTTGTAATAGCAACTCCGGTACGAACTATTTGAGTAATTTTTTAACAAGTGATTGCAATTATTTCGTCAGTTGATAAGAAACATTGCTGTATTTTTGAAATTATACTAAACAATAATTAACGAATAAGTGTAAATATCAATCAATCGGGATTTGCTAGCTAGGACAAATCGAGAGGAATAAAATAAATCCACGTGTATGAGATTTTACTCAAAATTGAATTTCAGATTTCGTTACGAGTTCTAAACATAAACAAGCACACTATTACCACACAGTACATAGATAATCTAAGTGCTGTACTCTGTGCTATTACTAGAGTTGCCATACGGACAATATACGGACTACAAAATACAGACATTACACTTACTGGTATCTGGCAGGGACGAGAACAGGTGAAATAAAAATAGTCTTTAATGAGTTTTATTATGTGCGATTTGGGTTATTGAATTGGAAAAATATTACTTTTGTGATATGTAATATTAATTTTAGAACTATATTTTAATTTTAGATTTCAGAGTAGTACAATATTAATAGACAGTTCTTTAAAAAAGTCATTCATTAAGTTTGGCAGAACTCAATAAATTGTCATCTCCTTGAAAATATTTCGACATCACTTGTACTAGTTGTACTGGTACTGAATCCAGTTATATTTTTCTGATTAGATAAGCATATTTAAGTAAAGAATTAGTGTTTGTAATGACTTCAAAAATGTAGTACGTGACATGCAATTGTTAACTTTGATGGTTAGTTTAGCTTTGGCCTTCTCTACTACTCTACCAACAGTATTTTCTGATCGGATGTCTAGACATTTTTCATGTGCGAAAAAACTTGCTCAACTGGTGCCCAAGTACCCGATAGAGAAGAGCAAACTCCAACATCTTTCAACATTTTCACACTTATTTTGCTTAAAACTGAGGGAAGGGATGTGTTTGATAGTATAAAAGTGCATAGTTCATGAGTCATCATACAACACCCAACCTCTCGCCATTGTCGATTGACGATTTTCCGAAGTACTTGTCATACATGTTGGTCTTTTTTTACAATTTAAATATTAAAATATATTCATACGGAATAAAATTAAAATTACGGACATATGCCCGGATTTGTCTTTGTACGGTATGGACATGGACACTTAATGTAAATACAAACAGTCCGTACAAAATACGAACATATGGCAAACGTATAAAACTAATCAATAATGGTTTTAATATGACGATGGCGGCTCCAACATAACGTATTTTCCGGAAGTCAGATTGATTCCCGTGATAGGCACTTCTACGCCCAGACATATTCAACCTGACTTCCGGTTTTTTATACTTTTCGGATATGGTCACTGCTTACATGATTTAGTACTATGGATTTGGAATAAATTGTAACTAACATGTGAAATACTAACAAACACCCCAATGTGATTTCGAGGCTAACAATTACTTATATGTGTGATGATATTGTACTCATATTTTGTTCTAAGTAAAGTACATCTATATTATGCTAAGAATATTATTGAACACCTCTGCCAAGTAATTCAGATTTGTGATGCCGACAGAGCTGAGTTTTAGCAGAGACTATAGGAACGAGAATACTGTCCAATAATAGGGGTCGCTGCTTCCCTTATGGGGCTGTAAAGCCGCTAGAGGTAGCGACTGTGCGATCACGTGATTTGCTAGCGTATCTACAAGCGCTAGCGACATTTAACAGTTTAAGCCTTCTAACGTTTGGAAATTTATACGAAGTTGTTCAAGCGCTTATTTGAGACCATTCCACCATTTAGGTAGTAGCACAGGCGCGCGTCTCTACAGAAAATGCATTGCCTTGGACATTCTGTTTCTTTCTATAGTCGATAGTTTAAGTATACTATAAATCGAATTTTATAAATAATTATTATACAAAATACTTACAACTGATATGTCATTAGCGGACACATATGGCCGAAATAGAGACATAAACACAAATGAACGGCAAACTTTATTATGATATCCTGATTTGTTTCCCCATTAGCCCTAACTTCACAAGATACGAGTAAAATAAGACATTCTTTAACATTTTTATTTAATACATAGGCCTAGTTCCTGTATGTAAAGTCCCTATGGGGGTTCATATGGTCTATTTCTTTGCCAAAGAAAACAAAGATAAAAGTAGCTGCAAGCCAAATGAACAAAACATGCAAGACTACTTCGTAAAATATAAATGCTTTAATTTCACAGCCCACAACCACTCGTTCGATCTCGCGTTTAAGTATTATATCTTACTTGTTTCATTAGATTTTAACTTTTAAATAATTCTAACACAGTTAATTTCCTATTACTGTAATTTTAAATGTATAACAAATTGTGGAGAATATTTAATTAAATTAAAAATTTACAGTTAATTTTTCTATACAGATGAGTTTGGTTTGAAAGAAGAACTGCTAAACCAGTACACAGATGGGGACTGTGTTTGTAAACTTTTTTGGGCTACCTAATGACTTTATTCTGTTCTAAAATAATTTTGAAATGAATTTTGACTCCGAATATCAACAACTAGACATCAAGAAAGTATTGTGTTTGGACTGAGGTACAATCCTGGGTGCCTATTGCCTAAGTAAGAAAAGCCTTTTCCAAAATAATTACTCGTTAAATAAAATTAAAATTTTGATATGTTTTATTTCTCAGTACACAACTAATTGAAAATGCTATCAGCTTGGCCTAAAGGCTACAACGGTTCATAGCAACGTGGTAAAATTCAAATGCCAATACTTTATAAACTAAATGAAATTTAGATCCAAATGGTAGTGGGTTGATTACTATGATCCTAGATCTATATTCACACATTATTTAACTTAAGGAGGCCGTTTCGCTTCACAAAAAATACGCCAGAAACATGGCGTTCTATTCCAAGGATTAGGAATGTTAACTGATTTTTGTAAAATAATTGCATTTTGTTAGCGTGTAACTGTAGAATTGGTTCGAATTTTTATAATTTTTGAAATTAAATATAAAAAACTTAAAAAAATAATAATAATAAAAAAACTCTTAATATCAAGTTGTGGTACAACATAATGGACCTTTAATAGTCGTACAGCGTTCACTATAAGTCATTATATAACTAAACACGAACCGTACAGTTGAATAGAACAACACGTCCTAGTACACAGGGGTAAAATGGATTGGCAGTTTGGAAACAAAGAACTGAACAAATACTAAAACATGTTTTGTCAAATAGCGCAGTTAAAAAAAACAACATAACATGTTCGCGGATTGAGGGTCTCAGATCACACCGTCATTATTGACCTTAGTGGGGAGCCTAACTAAAAAACGCACGCAAATCTCGAATAACATTTTGAGTTCAAGAGAGGTCCCTGTACTCTCATTTTTTCCCTGTCATTCAGTTTGTGGAGCTCGGAAATAATATTTCACAAATCCCATTGAGTAATTGGCCATCACAAACCCGCTAATATTGTGTGGTATATTATAAGTAATGAGTTACAGATGTGAACGATGAGGGTAAGGATCCATAAATTTCCTCTCAAATTAAATTAACCTGAAAACTTAAATACTATTCATTATTAAGTATTAATTTGAGACTATGCCATAGCACACTAAATAAAGGGTTACAGACGTCATCATCTAATTATTTCCAGTTCTTTATTAAAATTATAAGATTACACCAATTAATTTATTGTTCAGCCATTACAACTCGTGAATATCAGAATTTATTACCCATAGATATTTCTATTAAACATTTGAATTTAAAAAAACATTTACACAGTTCATACAAATCTCGATAAATTCCAGAGTTTTTTTACGTCAAAAAGTTGTTATAACATTATTAATAATGAAGGAAGGTAATTATTATTATTTAACATAGTTCCTAGAAAGGAATCGAAATAAAAATACATTTTTTAACAAGGTACTAATTTACTGACTCTAAAATATACTGCTTTGTAAATGTTATGATTGATCATCAAAAGGTACCACAGTTTTCAAAACATCTAAATTTCACCTAGGACCGAATGTAGAATGGTATATAAAGGTATAATTTTCTTAATAAAATTGGATATTTTATTGTACTGTAACAGATTAGGAATGTCTATGTAGGAGGAAATAGAATACAGTATATGTAAATAGTTCAAATTACCTCAAACTACCTTATATCAAAACAAAACAGATACTTAAAAGGCAGTCTATATTTGTAAATCTTTAAACTCTTGTAAAGATACTATGCTTGTAAATCTTCAAACTCTAACCAAATCCCACCTTTTGCAGTAGGAAAAACCTGCTTTGGATCAAACACCAACGGAAGTTTCATTTTATTATGATCAACCTTGAGTGAATATTTGTACACTATCTTGGCCACAAAGACTTTCATCATGGCGACAGCCAGTTTGATGCTAATGCAAATCCTCGGCCCAGCACCAAAGGGTAAAAAGCGAGGACTTGGCTTGTAGTTGTTCCCTTCAAACCTCTCTGGGATGAACTCTTCTGGTGAAGGATAGTACTCAGGATCCATGTGAATGGCAGCTACAGGCACGAAAATCTGGCACCCCGTCTCTAGAATGACGTTACTGTTAGGGATCCTGTAAGGTTGAGTGACAGCTCGGGTGATGTGTGCGCTGTACGTGTAAATGCGTAATGTCTCTTGAATAATCTGGTCAAGATAGGTCATATCTCTGATAGCTTCATAAGTCCACCCTCCATGTTTGCTGATTTTTGAATTGATTTCTTTCCGTAATGCTTCTTGAATATTAGGATTTCTGGCAATTTCAAACAATGCAAAACTAACGGTTATTTCTGTAGATTTAAGACCAGCGATAAAGAAACTTAACATAGTAGATGCTATAGCATATTCAGTAAAAACTTGTTCTTTTTCTGATGTTACTTTTGTTGCTGAGGAAACATTATTAATATGTTTTGTACAGTTTTCCTCTCCTGTAATACCAAAATCATCTACATTTTCACAGTCATCTCCCTGTTCTTTAAGCGTAATTATCAAGTCTAAAAAGTCATCTCTTTTAATTTGATTCTGTCTACGATATTTTATCGTCCTTTTACATAAATCTAAGAAATATGACTCAACTTCGCTAATCACAAATTTTAATTTGAGCCACTTGACTAATGTCGGATGAACTATCTTGAACATAAACGATATGATTTTCCAGGGGGTATTGACTGATAACAAGTCCATTATGTATTTGAATTGTTTACCTTCAGCTGATTCTGACTGGAACTGCAATCCAAACGCACAGCTTGCTATAACATCTGTAGCAAATGTATAACCGAAAGGGCCAATTTCCAACGACCTTTTGTCTTTTAAAACATCGCTGATTCTTGCCATCATACAATCACCACACATCAATGTTTGTTCAAACATGCCCCGTACTTTTTTTGTAGAAAACGCAGAGCCTAGCTTAAGCCTCATAATGCGCCATTTTTTACCATAAATGTTGAATAGCGATTGCAACATAGGTTCGTCCATTTTTACAACCCACCTATCATAAAAGTGTTCGAAGTCTTGCATAAGTACTTTCTCTATTAATTCAGAATTACATATAACTAATGCAGGTTTTCTGAATATATACAAGCCACCAAAGCCGTTCTCCTTAAACGCTGCATAGTTCTGCTTAGCGAAGTCAGTCCAAGTTAATCTCTGTAGAATACTATCTTTTCCATTTCCAAAAAGCCAATCAGGCTCTATATACGGCACACCAAGATGTTTCCAGTAGCTGAAATGTTTCGTCTGATACCAATAAATAACACCACAAAGTACAGCTACAGCTAAGAATAAAGCGTAAAACGAACAACTGAAGTCAGCGTAAAACATTGCTGTAAATATTAAAAAAGCACAAAAAAACACTAACGAGTCGCGCAAAACTTTACTCACATAGTTTGATGCACAACTTTAGTAATGCATAGTCTTTACTGCACAAGTTTATTAGTTTGATGACACTATGTAATGCTGTAGCATGTGCAACGCTATCAACAAGGAGAGCACTTTTACACAATTAGCTAAAACATTACAAGTGAAATCTGCTGTCACCATTGTCGAATGGACACTTTTAGATATTCTATAAACCAACATAACATTTCGATTAGCTAATCTTGTAATGCTATCTATAGATTTTACCAATCTCATTTTAAGATAATAACTTTTTCAAATGTCCTTAATGGTTTGCCTATCTTTGCCATTGTCCAATGAATAATTGCTACTGCAATTGATAAATAAAAGTATTCCCTGGCATTGGTAAACTTGCCATTCAATGACTAAATTATATTATTTATATTGTTTTTTTTTATTTTTTTAATTTTAAATTTCTTTTATTTTATTTATTTTTTTAATTATATTGTTTTTTGGGTCGCAAAACCATTGTTTTTTAGGTCGCAAAACCATTGTTTTTTAGGTCGCAAAACCATTATTTTTTAGGTCGCAAAACCATTATTTTTTGTCGACATAAATCAACTAGTAGTTTTCTGCAGTGATTAAATTAAGAGAAAATTAAAATTCTTGTGATACGCTGCCACCCACGGATACTATGAAATGCAATTTTCTGTGTTAGGTTTTTTCTATTTATTATGTAAACCCAACAACTACAAATATCAAAAGCAGAGAAATGTATAGGGTATGGTTTCTGTCAGTTACCACTAATTCATTTTTTTAAAAGGGCAATAATACATACTTGGAAGCGATTTAACGGAGTACATTCCCTACGAGGGAGGTTCATTCCACCAAGAGGTATTAACGGATCGATAATAAGAAACTTAACCCGTCCATCAAATCTGTATGTAGACTGTAGAGGTGCGTTTCTAGATTTTAAGGGAACGTTTTGACATGGGAGATTCTGTGTAATGATGAAGTGAGGGGCAATCAAGATGTTATTGTTTGATTAAGAATGAAATTGCCCGTTGAAATTGATTTGCGAATTCCTGATTAGTTTTATAGAAAAAAATATTAAAAATATTAAGTTAAAAGTTGTTATTTTCACCTATTTTTCAAAACTAGGCGTATGTATTCAAAATATTAAAAGCAAACACAGTGCGCAATATGATAAGGTTTAAATGAACATATCTTACACAACTTTTGGTCAATAAATAACGACAAAATATGGATTCGCAAATAACATTGTTCTTATGGCATTAAGACCAACATACCCGATAGCCTCTGCAGACTCTTAAAATTCTTTTGGCATGCTGCCTGATTCCCTGTAGCTAGTAACTTAGTGTAGATCTTTTGAAGCCATTGTTTCACTTTGCTTTTGCAAGCAACAGATATTCCAGGGAGATACCATACGTAAGTGCATCTTTAAAGCTGGATTATTACGAATGACAATGTATGAGTTTCTATGGCAGCTACCACACAAAATCAAAAGCAGAAAGGCGTTCGCTCTATTTCTCAGTTAGTAGTCACTCTGCAACAAGTGGTTAAATACTAATTTATAGAATTTTAAACAGATTTTAAACTCCATTCTGAAATGTACTTGCATCATAGTTAAACTGCCATGTTACTTTTTTAAATTTTAATTTATCTGGCCATGCATGATTATGAAAATCTTAGTGATGGAGCAAGTGTATCGATTTGACACATTTCAACACTTATCCAATGGGCAATATTTATCACATTGATATACTGTTTGAAGATTAATTATAATTATTCATTCACAAAACATATGGCCCAATAACAAAAGTCAAGTGTGTATTATATTGATGCTCTTGACCTATAAGGAAGATCATTCCATTAATGAACGTTATTGAGATGCATTAAGCAGTGAAAGCGTTAAATATGTTGTGTGTGTGTGTTTCTTTATTTTATATAATTTAAATTGTTGTATTTTTAGTGTTTTTTCGAATACAGGGCTTTCTGATTAGCCATTATTAGTTTATAAGTATGTTATTGATCAAGTGTTTTTTATACTAAAATGATATATAGTGGATCATTCCACTATATGAATATGGAATGACGAATAATCATATATATACATAATATGAATATGGACGTCCACTATCATTCAACGTTTCAATATGTATGAAAAACTACTGCTGTCTTTAAGTGTTACTACTACCTTATCCTAGATATATCTATTGATATATAGGATAAGGTAGAAGTAACACTTGAAGACAGCTGTAGGTTTTCATACATATTGAAACGTTGATTTTTTTAACATTAGAAGCGTTGGAAACCTCTATAGAATGAAGCAATAAATATTAAATGCTGAAAGAAATTTTGGTTAGAAATCAAGACTCGATTGGTGAAATCGTGTCACAAATATGAGATAAGTAGTTGAAGTCGTATTTTAAACAAATCCGTCATCCTACATACGTTGTAATGTCAATGTCTTCGTATATCATTAAACTTGTAAAACAGATGTTTACTTCTTTTTAAAGCGACAATATCTGACTCCATGTAAAGCTCCGAAACAAGACATCACTAAGTGGAGAGCTCAGTTAGTATTGCGTGCTGGCCGGCTTGCATTCCTCACCATCCCATTGGCGAATAGGCTAATAGCTAATTACTTTTAATGGGCCTCAAATATTATAATTGTGTGTAATAAATGTAACGACCTCACCAGCTTACGGGAAATAAACAGCACATTGTCCGCCGTAAACACGTGAAATACGACGAGATTTATGCACTATACGAAAGTCATAAACATATTGCCTCCTGTGTGATATGTCACGGATGTATAAAATAGGCCAGCGTTCTTGAAAAAAAAGAATCTCTCCCAAACCTCAGCAGCAGTCAAATAATATGAGAGAGTGAATTACTGAATTAACATGTTATTTAAAAATGGCACGCAGTAAATCTGTAATTAAGGGAATAAAAATTACTTATTTTACACAAGAATTTATAAAATGTGTCACACTATATAGTAAAATTAAATGGTATCAAACAAAAACGTTACAAGTAATACAGGAGAGTCCAGACAGCAGGTAACAAGAGACAAAGCCAGGAGAGTTCAGACGGTGGATTACAAGAGACAAAACCAGAAGAGTTCAGACAGTGGGTTAGTACGAAGTCTTGAACTAAGATCTTATCTATCAAACATGAGTCACACACAAACAAGGTAGACATTTCAAGAAAAAGAAGCCTCCTATACCATAGTACTTAAACTCTGTTTAACACTTCAGACTGAAGTCGTACCAGCTGATTTTTTTCATTATCACGTCATGAAAGCTACAAAAAAAACCAGCTCGGCTTCAAGAAAGTAACGCCATACTGTCTACAATAACCCAAATATATCGTCTGGTACCAATAAAACACGCCTATTAACATACAAAAACAAAAAAACTAAATAAAAAACAAAGTAACTGATCGTCAGAACCATTTTTACACCTCAGTCAAAGCGTCTATTCTACACGACACAGAAAACATATTTAAATTTGTTTTACATTAATATGATACCGTTATCACCTCTTGTAATTTTATCATAACATTACTGCCTATTATCTAATCCCTGTTGTTCTTGTAACACACATATGTTACTAAAAGCAATTTGTAATAGCAACTCCGGTACAAACCGTTTGAGTAATTTTTAAACAAGTGATTGCAATTATTTCGTCAGTCGATATAAAACATTGCTGTACTTTTGAAATTATGTTAAAATAATTAACGGACAAGTGTACATATCAATGCATCGGGATTTGTTGGCTAGGACAAATCGAGAGGAATAAAATAAATCCACGTGTATGAGATTTTAATCAAAACTCAATTTCAGTTTTCGTTACGAGTTCTAAAGATAAACAAGCAGACTATTACCACAAAATACATAGATAATTTTTTAAGTGCCGTATTATGTGCTATTACTAGTTGCCATGCGGCCAATTTACGGACTACAAAATACGGACATTAGTTTTATTTGGTGTCTGGTGGAGAGGGGAAGAGGTGAAATAGTCTTTAATGAGTTTTATTGTGTGCGATTTGGGTTTTAAATTGGAAACTCAATACTTTTGTGATATGTAATATAAATATTAAAACTATATTTTAATTTTAGATTCAAGAGTAATACAATAACAATAAACAATACTTTTAAAAAGTCATTCATTAAGTTTAAGTTAAGTTGGCAGAACTCAATAAATCGTCATCTCCTTGAAAATGTTTCGGCATCACTTGTACTAGTTGTGCTGGTACTGAATCCAGTCATATTTTTCTGACGAGATAACCAAATTTAAGTAAAGCATTATGGTTTGTAATGACTTAAAAAATTCAGTACGTGACATATCATTGTTAACTTTGATGCTTAGTTTAGCTTTGACCTTCTCTACTACTCCACTGATCGGGTGTCCAGACATTTTTCATGTGCGAAAAAACTTTTTCAACTGTTACCGGTGCCGAAATAGCAGATAGAGAAGAGCGAACTCCCAACATATTTCAAAATGTTCCCACTTATTTTGCTTACAACTGAGGAGAGGGAGGTGTTTGGTAGTATATAATAGTGCATAGTTCATGAGTCATCATAAAACACACAACCTCTCACCATTGTCGATTGACGATTGTCCAAAGTACTAGTAATATATGTAGGTATTTTTTACAATTTAAATATTAAAATATATTTATACGGAATAACATTAAAAATACGGACATATGCCCAGATTTGTCTTTGTACGTTACGGGTATGGACACTGAATGTAAATACAAACACTCCTTACATAATACGGACAAATGGCAACCTATAAAACTAATCAATAATGGTTTTAATACGACGATGGCGGCTCCAACTTAACTTAATTTCCGGAAGTCAGATCGATTCCCGTGATAGGCACTTCTACGCCCAGACATATTCAACTTGGCTTCCGGTTTTTTATACTTTTCGGATATGGTCTCTGGAAACATGATTTAGAATTATAGATTTGCAATAATATGTAACTAACGTGTGAAATACTAACAAACACTCCAATATGATTTCGAGGCTAACAATTACTAATATGTGTAATGATATTGTACTCACAATTTTTTCTAAGTAAAGTACATAAATATTTTGCTCAGAAAATTACTGAAAACCTCTGCCAAGTAATTCAGATTTGTGATGCCGACAGAGCTGGGTTTAAGCAAAGACTATAGGAACAAGAATACTGTCCAATAATAGGGGTAGCTGCTGTCCCTAACAGATGGGGCTGTAAAGCCGCTAGAGGTAGCGACTGTGCGATCACGTGATTTGCTAGCGGATCTACAACGCTAGCAACATTTAACAGTTTAACTCTTCTAACGTTTGGAAATTTATACGAATATGAAAATTCAAACGTATAGTATAAAACGAATATTATAAATAATTATTAAACAAAATACTTACTGCAGATATGTCTATGGCGGACATGTAATATTAAAGGAGACGCGTAATATTGCCTAAATTGAGACAAAAACAAAAATGAACGACAAACTTTAATATGATATCTTGATTTGTCTCCCCATTAGCCCTAACTTCATATGATAAAATAAGACATTCTTATTTAATATCTAGGCCTAGTTTTTGTATGTAAAGTCCCTATGGGGGTTCATATAGTCTATTTCTTTGCCAAAGAAAATAAATGTAAAAGCAGCTACAAGCCAAATGAAAAAGTCATGCAGGTCTCCTTCGTAAAATATAAGTGCTTTCATTTCGCAGCTCACAACCACTCGTTCGATATCGCGTTTTAGTATTATTAAACTGGTTTTAGGTACTTTCCATTGGCCGACGTCCGGAATGTAAACTTCAAAACTGCCAATTTTGATGATGGCGTTAGAAATGTCATTAACTCATTACGTAACAAGATTTATTTTAAACAAACGTTCGACGGGTTTTACTCTTGACTGGCCTACTGTTTCTTTTTTTCTTTCTTTTTTATTCTTTTTTGGTAAAGTTATTAAGCAAACAAACTAATTCACTTTCCACGACAACCCACCTGCCCCACGAATATAAACAGGTAAATGTATTAAGATATATAAAAAGGTAAATAAGTACTTCACTTATATTCAATAATATATCTTACTTGTTTCATTGGATTTTAACTTTTAAATACTTCTAACACAGTTAATTTCCTGTTATTGTAATTTTAAATGTATAGCAAATTGTAGAGAATATTTGATTGAATTAAAAATTTACATATTGTTAATATTAGGCCTACTTTCTATAAAATATTTTCCAGTTCATTTTTCTCTACAGATGAGTTTGGTTTGAAAGAAGAACTGCTAAACCAGTACAACAGATGGGGACTGTATTTGTAAACTTTTTTGGATACCTAATGACTTTATTATGTTCTAAAAAAATTTAAATGATTTTTGACTCCAAATATTAACAACTAGAGATCAAGAAAATATTGTGTTTGATCTGAGAAACAATCTTCAGTGCCTATTACCAAAGTAAGAAAAGCCTTTTCTAGAATAATTACTCATTAAATAAAATTAAAATTTTGATATGTTTTATTTCTCACTACACAACTGATTGAAAATACTATCAGATTGGCACAAAAGGCTAGAACGGTACATAGCAACGTGGTAAAAGTCAAACGTCAATACTTTATAAACAAGATGAAATTTGGATCCAAATAGTAGTAGGTTGATTACTATGATCCTAGATCTATATTCACACATTATTTAACTTAAGGATGTCGCTTAAAAAATACGCCAGAAACATAGCTTTCTCTTCCAAGGATTAGGTGCGTAAAAATGGTCGTACAAAAAAACACTTGAAGAGTCATTTGATAGTCAAAGAACTATTATAGTCAACTGTTTTTTGATTTTTGTAAAAAATTGCATTTTGTTGCCATGTAACTGTAAAAATATTTTGAATTTTTACAATTTTATTAAATAAACATGAAAACGTTTAAAGATATTTTGGTGATTTTAAATAATAAAAAATAAAAAAGTTATAATATCAAGTTGTAGTACAAAAGAATGGACCTTTAATATTCATACAGCATTCATTATAAGTTACGAACCGTAAAGTTGAATAAAACAGCACGTCCTAGTACATAGTTGTAGTACAACAGAATGGACCTTTAATAGTCATACAGCATTCACAATAAGTTACGAACCGTAAAGTTGAATAGAACAGCAGGTCCTAGTACATAGTTGTAGTACAACAGAATGGACCTTTAATAGTCATACAACATTCACTATAAGTTACGAACCGTAAAGTTGAATAGAACAGCAGGTCCTAGTACAAAGGGGTAAAATGGCTTGGCAGTTTGGAAACAAATTGTATTAAATTGTAAACAAAAAACTGATCAAATACTAATACATGTTTTGTCAAATAGCGCTGTTAAAAAAAACAACATAACATGTTCGCGGATTGAGAATCTTAGATCACACCGTCATTAGTGACCCTAGTGGGGAGCCTCACTAAAGCAAGTAAGCAAATCTTGAGATAGGAATAAAATGTTGAGTTCAAGAGAGGTCACTGTACTCTCAGTTTGGCTTCACTCCTCGCTCCGTCAAGCAGTTAAATTTCCTCAAATTAAATTGACCCAAAACTTGAATATTATTCATAATGCCATATTAATTTGAGACTATGCCAAAGCACACTAAATAAAGGGTTACAGACGTCATCATATAATTATTTCCAGTTCTTTATTAAAATTATAAGTTTACACCAACTAATTTATTTTTCAGCCATTACAACTCGTGAATATCAGAATCATAATACCTATAGATATTTCTATTAAACATTTGAATTTATAAAACATGTACAATGTTCATACAAATCTCGATAAATTCCAGAGTTTTTTACTTCACGAAGCTATTAAAACATTAATAATAATTAAGGAAGGTAATTATTGTTATTTGACATAGTTCCTAGAAAGGAATCGAAATAAAATACATTTTATAACAAGGTACTAATTTACTGACTCTAAAATATACTTCTTTGTAAATGTTATGATTGATCATCAAAAGGTACCAAAATTTTCAAACCATCTAAATTTCACCTAGGACCGAATGTAGAATGGTATATAAAGGTATAATTTTCTTAATAAAATTGAATATTTTATTGTCTGTATCATAACAGATTAGGAATGTCTATGTAGGAGGAAATAGGCTACAGTATATGTAAATAGTTTAAATTACCTCAAACTACTCCATATCAAAACAAAACAGATACTTAAAAAGCAGTCTATATTTGTAAATCTTTAAACTCTTGTAAAGATACTATGCTTGTAAATCTTCAAACTCTAACCAAATCCCACCTTTTGCAGTAGGAAAAACCTGCTTCGGATCAAACACCAACGGAAGTTTCATTTTATTATGATCAACCTTGAGTGAATATTTGTACACTATCTTGGCCAGATAGATTTTCATCATGGCGACAGCCAGTTTGATGCTGATGCAAATCCTCGGCCCAGCACCAAAGGGTAAAAAGCGAGGACTTGGCTTATAGTTGTTTCCCTCGAACCTCTCTGGGATGAACTCTTCAGGTGAAGGGTAGTACTCAGGATCCATGTGAATTGCGGCTACAGGCACGATAATCTGGCACCCCGTCTCTAGAATGACGTTACTGTTAGGGATCCTGTAAGGTTGAGTAACAGCTCGGTTGATGTGTGCGCTGTACGTGTAAATACGTAATGTCTCTTGAATAATCTGGTCAAGATAGGTCATATCTCTGATAGCTTCATAAGTCCAGCCTCCATGTTTGGCGATTGTTGAATTGATTTCTTTCCGTAATGCTTCTTGAATATTAGGATTTCTGGCAATTTCAAACAATGCAAAACTAACGGTTATTTCTGTAGATTTAAGACCAGCGAGAAAGAAATTTAACATAGTAGATGCTATAGCATCTTCAGTAAAAACTTGTTCTACTTCTGGCGTTACTTTTGTTGCTGGGGAAACATTATTAATATGTTTTTTACAGTTTTCTTCTCCTGCTGTACCAAAATCATCAACATTTGCACAATCATCACACTGTTCTTTAAGCGTAATCATCAAGTCTAAAAAGTCATCTCTTTTAATTTGATTCTGTCTTCGATATTTTATCGTCCTTTTACATAAATCTAAGAAATATGACTCAACTTCGCTAATCACAAGTTTTAATTTGAGCCACTTGACTAATGTCGGATGAACTATCTTGAACATAAACGATATGATTTTCCAGGGGGTATTGACGAATAACAAATCCATTATGTATTTAAAATGTTTCCCTTCTGCTGATTCTGATTGGAACTGCAATCCAAACGCACAGCTTGCTATAACATCTGTAGCAAATGTATAACCGAAAGGACCAATTTCCAACGACCTTTTATCGTTTAAAACATCGCTGATTCTTGCCATCATGCAATCACCACACATCATTGTTTGTTCAAACATGCACCGTACTTTTTTTGTAGAAAACGCAGAGCCTAGCTTAAGCCTCATAATGCGCCATTTTTTACCATAAATGTGGAACATTGATTTAAACATAGGTTCGTCTATTTTTACAACCCACCTATCATAAAAGTGTTCAAAGTCTTGCATAAGTACTTTCTCTATTAATTCAGAATTGCATATAACTAATGCAGGATTTCTGAATATATACACGCCACCAAAGCCGTTCTCCTTAAACGCTGCATAGTTCTGCATAGCTAAGTCAGTCCAAGTTAATCTCTGTAGAAAACTATCTTTTCCATTTCCAAAAAGCCAATCAGGCTCTATATACGGAACACCAAGATGTTTCCAGTAGCTGAAATTTTTCGTCTGATACCAATAAATAATACCACAAAGTACAGCTACAGCTATGAATAAAGCGTAAAACGAACAACTGAAGTCAGTGTAAAACATTGCTATAAATATTAAAATAGCACATAAACACTCACACGTCGCGCAAAAAGTTACTCACATACGAACACATTAATTAGTTTGGTGACACTATGTAATGCTGGAGCATGTACAACGCTATCAAAAAGCAGGACACTGTTAACGATTAGCTAAAACATTACAAGTGAAATCTGCTGTCACCATTGTCGTACGGACACTTTTAGATATTCTGTAAACTTACATAAAATTTCGATTAGCTAATGTTGTAATGCTATCTATAGATTTTACCAGTCTCATTTTAAGATAATAACTTTTTCAAACGTCCTTAATGGTTTGCCTATCTTTGCCATTGTCCAATGAATAATTGCTACTGCAATCGATAGATAAAAGTATTCACAGGAATGGGGAAACTTGCCATTCAATGTCCAAATTAATATTGATTATATTGTTTTTGGGTCACAAAACCATTATTTTTTGTCAATATAAATCAACTAGTAGTTTTCTGCTGTGATTAAATTTAGAGAAAATTAAAATTCTTTTGATACGCTGCCACCCACGGATACTATGAAAAGCAATTTTCCGAATTAGGTATTATTCTATTGATTATGTAAAACCAACAACTAAAAATATCAAAAGCAGAGGAATGTATAGCGTATGGTTTCTGTCAGTTACCACTAATTAATTTTAAAAAAGGTGCAATAAAATATACTTGGAAGCGATTTAACAGAGTCCATTCCCCACGAGGGAGGTTCATTCCACCATCATTAACGGATCGATAATAAGAAACTTAATCCGTCCATCAAATCTGTTCCATACTTTGGAACAACTAGTAGTATTGGGCGAGAAATTTGACCAGCTGAACTGAAAAGCAGTATGTAGATGTGCGTTTCTAGATTTTAAGGGAACGTTTTGACATAGGAGATTCTGTGTAACGGTGAGGTGAGGGGCAATCAAGATGTTATTGTTTGATTAAGAATGAAATTGCCTGTTGAAACTGCTTTGCGAATTCCTGATTAGTTTTATAGAAAAACATATTAAAAATATTAAGTTAGAAGTTGTTATTTTCACCTACTTTTCAACACTAGGCGTGTGAATTCAAAATATCACAGTGCGCAATATGATAAGGTTTAAAGGAACATATCTTACACAACTTTTGGTCAATAAATAACGACAAAATATGGATTCGCAAATAATATTGTTTTTATGGAATTAAGAACAACATACATACCTGATAGCCTCTGCAGACTCTTAAATTCTTTTGGCATATTGCCTGACTCCCTGTAGCTAGTATCTTATTGTAGATCTTTGGAAGCCATTGTTTCACTTTGCTTCTGCAAGCAACAGAAATTCCGGAGGGATACCGTACGTACGGGAATCTTTAGAGCTGTACGTATCCCTGGGAAATCTTTAAAGCTGGATTATTACGAATGACAAATGTATGAGTTCCCACCTATGGCAGCTACCACACAAAATCAAAAGCAGAAAGGCGTTCACTCTATTTCTCAGTTAGTAGTCACTCTGCAACAAGTGGTTAAATACTAATTTATAGAATTTTAAACAGATTTTAAACTCCATTCTGAAATGTACTTGCATCATAGTTAAACTGCCATGTTACTTTTTTAAATTCTAATTTATCTGGCCATGCATGATTATGAAAATCTAAGTGATGGAGCAAGTGTATCGATTTGACACATTTCAACACTTATCCAATGGGCAATATTTATCACACTGATATACTGTTTGAAGGTTAATTATAATTATTCATTCACAAAACATATGGCCCAATAACAAAAGTCAAGTGTGTATTATATTGATGCTCTTGACCTATAAGGAAGATCATTCCATTAATGAACGTTATTGAGATGCATTAAGCAGTAAAAGCGTTAAATATGTTGTGTGTGAGTTTTATTTTTAATTTTATATAATTAAAATTGTTGTATTTATAGTGTTTTTTTACGAATACAGGGCTTTCTGATTAATTATTATTAGTTTCTAAGTATATTATTGTTCAAGTGTTTTTTATACTGATATGGTTTGATTTACTATGATATATATAGGATAAGGTAGTAAGTAATGCTTGAAGACAGCAGAGGTTGTCATACAAATTGAAACATTGAATGCTTTTTTAACACTAGAAGCGTTGGAAACCTCCAAAGAATTAAGCAATAAATATTAAATGCTGAAAAGAATTTTGGTTGGAAATCAAAACTCAATTGATGAAATCGTGTGTCAAACATAGGTAGTTGAAGTCGTATTTTAAACAAATCCGTCATCCTACATACGTTGTTATGTCAATGTTTTCGTATATCATTCAACTTGTAAAATACATTTTTTACTTATTCTTTTTTAAGCGACAAAATCTGACTCCATGCAAAGCTCCGAAACAAGACATCACTAAGTGGAGAGCTCAGTTAGTATTGCGTGCTGGCCGGCTTGCATTCCTCACCATCTCACTGGCGAATAGGCTAATAGCTAATTACTTTTAATGGGCCTCAAATATTACAATTGCGAGCAATAAATGTGACGACCTCACCAGCTTACGGAAAACAAACCACATTGTCCGCCGTAAACACGTGAAATACGACGAGATTTATGCACTAGACGAAAGTCATAAACATATTGCCTCCTGTGTGATATGCCACGGATGTATAAAATAGGCCAGTGTTCTTGAAAAAAAAGAATCCCTCCCAAACCTCAGCAACAGTCAAATAATATGAGCAAGTGAAATATAGTCTTAACATATTATATTAAAATGGCATGCAATATGAATCAGTAATTAAGGAAATAACAATTATTTATTTTACAAAAGAATTAAAAATATGTGTCATAGTAAATAACAAAATTAAATATTATCAAACAAGAAAGCGTTACAAGAAATAAGCCAAGAGAGTTCAGACAGCAGCAGGTAACAAAAGACAAAGCCATAACAAAAGACGAAGCCGGGTAGTTCAGACAGTAGTTTATAAGAGAAAAAGCCAGAAGAGTTCAGACAGTAGGTTACAAAAGACAAAACCAGAAGAGTTCAGACTGTAGGTTACAAGAAACAAAACCAGAAGAGTGCAGACTGTAGGTTACAAGAGACAAAAAGCCAGAATAGTTTAGACATTAGTTTATAAGAGATAAAGCCAGAAGAGTTCAGACAGTAGGTTGCAAGAGACAAAATCAGAAGAGCTCAGACTGTAGGTTACAAGAAACAAAAACCAGAAGAGTTCAGACGTAGGTTACAAGAGACAAAGCCAGAAGAGTTTAGACAGTAGGTTACAAGAGACAAAACCAGAAGAGTTCAGACGTAGGTTACAAGAGACAAGGCGAGGAAAGTTCAGACAGTGGATTACAAGAGACAAATCCAGAAGAGTTCAGACGTAGGTTACAAGAGACAAGGCGAATAAAGTTCAGACAGTGGATTACAAGAGACAATCCAGAAGAGTTCAGACAGTAGTTTATAAGAGATAAAACCAGAAGAGTTCAGAGAGTGGGATACAAAAGACAAAGCCGGAAGAGTAGACACTGGGTACAAGAGACGAAGCCAGGATAGTTTATACAGTGGGTTACAAGAGACAAAGCCAGGTGAGTTCATACAGTGGGTACAAGAGACAAAGCCAGGTGAGTTCAGAGAGTGGGTACAAGAGACAAAGGCAGGATAGTTTATACAGTGAGTTACAAGAGACAAAGCCAGGTGAGTTCATACAGTGGGTACAAGAGACAAAGCCAGGTGAGTTCAGAGAGTGGGTACAAGAGACAAAGCCAGGAGAGTTCAGGCAGTGGGTAAAAGAAACAAAGCCAGGAGAGTTCATACAGTGGGTTACAAGAGACAAAGCCAGGAGAGTTCAGGCGGTGGGTACAAGAAACAAAGCCAGGATAGTTTATACAGTAGGTTACAGGAGACAAAGCAGGTGAGTTCATACAGTGGATACAAGAGACAAAGCCAGAAGAGTTCAGACAGTGGGTACAAGAGACAAAGCCAGGATAGTTTATACAGTAGGTTACAAGAGGCAAAGCCAGGTGAGTTCATACAGTGGATACAAGAGACAAAGCCAGAAGAGTTCAGACAGTGGGTATAAGAGAAAAAGCCAGGACAGTTCATCCAGTGGTTTACAAAAGACAAAGTCAGGTCAGTTCATACAGTGGATTACAAGAGACAAAACTAAAAGTTTCAATACAGTGGTTTATAAAGGGAGACCAGTCAATGGTTCACTAGAAACGCTACTAGAAGAGTAAAGACAGCTGACATAAAAGATAAGCAAAGAGAGGAAAACACACAAAGACAAAAGACAATTGTAGGGTATTTCAGAAATTAGGTTGAAAAAGACAACACTTGGAGCACGTAAATAGTGGGTTATAAAATAAAAGACTAAAGTAGGTTTCTAAGTTAAAGAAAATAATACGAAAGTTCAGTGCTATGAGACAAGATTAGGAGGTTCTATAGTAAAAATTGTATGTAACTAGAAAGTGGGTAATAAGAGGAAGATGGCTGAAAGTCACTGTATAAATTACATTAATCATAAAACAATACCATTGAACTAATCATAAGTTATGGTCGCTTTGTCCTTCTTGTTTCCAGTTCGGCTAATAAACTGTTGCAGTCAGTAAAGTTATAATCAACAGTTCCAACTATAAATTACTTCAATGACAAGATAGGTAGGTAGTGATCAATTAGTTACACTCACATGAAATGTCGATAGTAAACCAGTTACCGACGGCGTATGTTAAAGGGAATCAATTATGGCGAAGTAGATTTTCTCTCAGCGTTGCCTACCTGAGCGAATTTTAGATAAATAGTTACAATGTTGAGATATCGCGGAGGCTGACATACACTAGAAAGTGAGACACTTGACAAATTATGGTATAATCCAGAGTTACAAAAATCAATCATAGTAAATAGCTGGGTACTTGAGTGGCTAACTCGCATGCAGCTTAAACAATTTTTTACAAAAGGTAGTGCAAAGTTCCCGGATGCTTGAAAAAATTGTGATTTACGCGTAATTAACATGCAATAAACAATGAATAACCAAAATGAAACAAAACAAAAAAACAACGTTAATTAACTAAAACAAAGTTTAACAACTCTTTTTAATACACAAATTTAGATAAAAATAAGCCTGAAAAGAAGAAGCTCAAATAAGAAGTTGAAGGCTGTGACGGTCACGGGGAGGCTGGCTACCGATAACAAGTAGTTAGACTGGAAAGGGAAGTTCACGGTGACGAGGCGGTCAATGTTCAAGGTACGTAATGCCAAGGACTCAATTACGAAGGTCTGCAACAAGAGGTTAGTCAACTGCTCTGAGTCTGCCTTACCATTTCGTAATAGGCTCACCAAGGCCGTTTCAGTGTTTTTGGGACTTTGGTCAGGTCTTGGTATGTCAAATCCCTCAAGATAAGACTACGGCCATTTCTGCATCCCCCTCGATTGATTATTTAGAACCACAACATCCCCTAGCATTTCAATAACTATAAAACATTGGCACATAACAAAACATTTGTGCCTCGAATCTAATTAACGCAGCCACAGATATTGCTTTCTGGTGTATTTATATAACTTACTTTTTAATAAGTTGCTTGACTTACTATTTATTTGCTTGACAAATAGATTAGCAACGGCGAAAAGTCACACCAAGTTTTCTATATAAGTCATCGTTTTGACAGGCTTTACTTTTAACTTTATCCAGTATGATAAGCAAATATACTTTTGGAATCTTCCTCCAAACGTAGCTCTGATGTTTACTTTATAAAGTGTAATGTGTGGTAAATCGTTATTTTAAAAAAATCTAAAAAAAGTGAAACAAATGCATAGCTAGCAGTACAATTGGAACTGAGATGCAGCTGAACAGTAAATGTTGTAAAATATATTGCTGACACTGATTCACTGTCTGTCAAATATTTAGAACATTTAGAACAAACATTTAGAACAAAATTTAAAATTTATCAACTAAAATTGAACGAAATGTCAATGATTTTATGAATAGTAAAAAATATTAAATTTAGTTAAATTTAAATACAAGTAATTACAAAATACTCTAAATTCACAACCAAATATAATATGTTAATTCACTGAAATTTATTTAATATCCCGACTTCACTCATTTTTAATCACCTCTCTCAACTAACTCTACGACAACACCACTGGTTGATAAAAGAAGAGCGAGTGTTGATCTGAATACGTTCTTTATTTTCAAAACGGATTCAACACAAAGGAAATAATGCATTGACTAGTGCCTGCCTATTGTAGTCACCTCTAGAGATTAAACAGTCCAGATGCCGTTTGCTTGGTAAACACCATTTCAATTTCATCTGTGGAGATGAAAGGACTCGTAAGGAAAGAGAGGAGAGGGTTCCATGTGATTAATCCTTAACATCAGAACCACTTTTCATCGCTACTACGCGATTTTCACATTTGAACATTACTTTAATGTACGCTAATAAAATTATGTCCAAACTCACAAATCAGTACATTGAAAAGTAAGGATAACGATTCAATGAAAGTTAAAATGTATGTCCTTATAAGCCGAAGACAATACTGCTTTTTTTTGTAAACATTATAAAGATATCTACCTCATGATTAAGATAGATGTATTAATAGACTACTAACAAGATTAGCATGACCTTTCGATAGAATGCACAATTTCTTAGACAACTGATACAATGTTTTCTTATGTAAATTTCTTTGTAAATTAATGAATGCTTCTGAACTGAGGAGGATTAATGTGGTTTACCGGTTTCCCAAAATCGATCCTTCTGATATTTTTACTTTACTGTACTTATGTTACGCCGGTTTAGTATGTTAGACTACATTATGCTATACATTTCAGAAAGAATTGCTAGGAAAACAACTGCAAATTATTGACAGTTAGGTAGTCTACGATTGACACTGATAGTCACAACTGCAGAATCAGGAGAGCTTAAGTTATATAAACCTTGAATCTAGCCTACAGGGTCTCTGGAGTTTGATTGGGAAAACGCCTGGAGAGCGCGGGCAAGTTACCTGGAATCCTATCACTGCAAAGATGGATGATTACCTAGAGTCAAAGGATTGCATCTCTTAGAGAGTTATCTCTCCTTGAATCTAGCCTACAGGTACAGGGCTACAGAAGTGAATTCGAGTGGTTGGGTAAACATCCGAAGGGTCGTTGCATGGAATTCTATCACTGCAAAGATAGATGATTGCTTAGAGTCAAAGGATTGCATCTCACGGAGAGTTATCTCCCCTTGAATCTAGCCTACAGGTACAGGGCTTTAGGAGTGTATTCGAGTGGTTGGGTAAACGCCCGTAGAGGGCGGGTGAGTTGCGTGGAATTATATCTCAGCAAGGATGGATGATTACCTAGACTCAAAGCCTTGCATCTCTTGGAAAGTTATCTCCCCCCTTGAATCTAGCCTACAGATACAGGGCTACAGAAGTGAATTCGAGTGGTTGGGTAAACATCCGGAGGGTCGTTGCATGGAATTCTATCTGCAAAGATGGATGATTACCTAGAGTCAAAGGATTGCATCTCTTAGAGAGTTATCTCTCCTTGAATCTAGCCTACAGGTACAGGGCTACAGAAGTGAATTCGAGTGGTTGGGTAAACATCCGGAGGGTCGTTGCATGGAATTCTATCACTGCAAAGATAGATGATTGCTTAGAGTCAAAGGATTGCATCTCACGGAGAGTTATCTCCCCTTGAATCTAGCCTACAGGTACAGGGCTTTAGGAGTGTATTCGAGTGGTTGGGTAAACGCCCGTAGAGGGCGGGTGAGTTGCGTGGAATTATATCTCAGCAAGGATGGATGATTACCTAGAGTCAAAGGCTTGCATCTCTTGGAAAGTTATCTCCCCCCTTGAATCTAGCCTACAGATACAGGGCTACAGAAGTGAATTCGAGTGGTTGGGTAAACATCCGGAGGGTCGTTGCATGGAATTCTATCTGCAAAGATGGATGATTGCTTAGAGTCAAAGGATTGCATCTCTTGGAGAGTTACCCCCTTGGATCTAGCCTACAGGTACAGGGCTCCAGGAGTGTATTCGAGTGGTTGGGTAAACACTCGGACAGGATGGGCTAGTTACCTGGAATTATATCGCAGCAAAGGCAGGACTACTTGCTTTGATGAGTTCCTCGCTTAACTAAGGAATAGGATATCAAATCATTATTCTTAAGGCCTAGAGAGCCAAGATCATAAGTAGCGTAGTGAGTCATAGAATATCCCCAATGAAAGTAATTAAACGTCATTACACTGTGGGCGTTAGTTATGAAATAAACAAATAACGTAAACTATTACGATGCATTCTGTTGTTGATGAGATGTAAAAATATAATGAGCGGTACTCTCAGGTTCTTGTTCGAATTAATGTAACATAAACACTAAGTGAGTAATTTATTATTTATTTTATAGCAACACAATTTTCGCAATGCTGATTGTTTCTTTGTTAGACTGATCACAAGTATTAACGTAATCGCATTACACAAAAATTGAATTACACAAATTTAAATTAGCTGATATGCAGAAAAATACGATTTACCTTAGTGAGAAGGTATTGAGTGTAGAGTGAAGGAGCCGGGAAGGCGAGCAGGACCGGCCAAGCCAGTTTCGGGCTAACGAGGTGGAGCGGCCAGCCGTGCCACAACTATTATTATAAACACGTTAACTATCAATCCACGAACAATCCGCGCGGATTAGTATCATTGTGGGCTGGTGTGCATTGTCTTCTACAACCGGTGCAAGTAATTGACCCTGTCGGAACACAGGTATCATGAGTTTACTTCCTCTTTTTCCGTCATGGCGAATTAATTCCTCTTTCCCTCTCCTAATGGACTGTTTCTGGGTAGGAATTACTCTGTACAATATGTTCAAAGGGAAATTGGTATATGTAATTTAAGAACCAACTTTGACCTCGCACAATCAACACAGTCGAGTAAAAATTTCCCACACTTTTGGAAGAATGTATGGGTTTTAGCATTGACTACAGAAACAGATAGTCCAAATCAATGCATTTGCTACAGACGCGTTCCTGTGTACTTTCTAACGGGGAATGGCTTTAAAGAAGTGCTTGGACGATTGTTTTGCGTACTGATATCTTAGTTATTAGTTACTTCAGTGTACTGAAAAGTGACCGGGAGAGGGAGACCACTGGCGCTACCTGTGAATACTGACCAGGAACTAATTTCATACGGCAGGCTTCATGGGTCCCATATGAAAGGACAGTCTTCTTGTTTCTTGGTCAACGGTTTTAGTGATACAGAGAGCAGTTACAATGCAGGACACTGTTCTTTTACCATGGAGTTTCCAACTACCTGATTAATTTCATATTTGGTTAGTTAGCCTCCGGATTACCATGAGTTATATTATAGTGGTTTACCTGCATTCAAGTAATTCAATTTGTCCATGTGGCAACTGTTTTGACTGCTAAGAGGTGTAGTCATCATATGGCCGTACAAGGAAGATTCACTTCAGAAGATCTTCAGGGATCGAAACACAACATTGAAATAAATATAAAAACATACTGGTGATGTCACAAAGAACGACACGCACCGGGTAGAAGTACAATCTAGACTTAATGTGTCAGACGATTACTGCATCTGTTAACAGTATAAACTAGTTGCCAATTTGGATTACTTGAGTGTAGGTAACTAACCACTATAATACCTGATTAACTTTAAAAACAGACGTGAAAATGTCAAAATATACGTATGACAATATCCTCGTGTGGAATATATAACGACCCCTAAACCCCAAACCACTTGAGCCTAAAACAGTCGTGAATTGTTTAGTGAAAGTGAGTTGGTAGATAATATTATTAGAAATAGAACAATTAACATACTGGTGTATGTTATTTGAGTGTCAAAAATACCACTGAGGATGCCACATCACAGCATGGCCGACAATATTAACACCTTGACGTGGTCAATATAGGAAGCTTTAGTTATTAGTAAGAACAATTAAGTCTTCATGAATTTGCCATCAACACCACTCGATATAGCCTACTTACTGTGCTCTTTTAACATGGCATTACCATTCGCAAGGTAGTGTAAGATTTGAATATCCAACTAAAATCGAGGCTCACTTTGACTGTACAATACAAGTGAACGTCACACAACAAATATTTATAATAATTCTAGTACAAAATGTACAAATAATAGGATAATCGAATTCTGTAAACCACGTTGAGTTTCTCATGGTCCTCTCAACAGTCACAAGTGATTGTATAAAAGTAATATTTATATGAATAACGGTTTCATTCCTTTTGAATCCGTCTGGTCTGAGGACGATAAACAGGCTTCACCGAAATGGACGACTAATGACTTATATTGTAATATATTTTTGTTGTGTGACGTTCAGTCTATTGTATTTCTACCAATACGTGAAATGATAACCAAGAAACTATGACTGTTCAATTGGATTCCGAATATTATGATTTCTACACATTATTAGTTTTAAAGACAAGCAGCTGACGGATTCAAAAACAGACTTCGGACTTTTATTCTAACGCCTCCTCACAATCAGTTTTCCATCCGTACTCCTTCAGCTGTGGGAGAGAGGCTTTCACATCAGACCACAGCCATTTCTGGCTAGAATGTAAAATAAGAAAAGAAACTGACCTGTCTAGAAGCCTGTGCGGAAAATTGATAGTATTTGGAAAAACAGATAAACTGTTCCAAATCATTTCAATTTTTCTTTGCCTCATAGGCCTCATGTCTTACTTCCCGTCCGGTGACTTGAAAGAACGAATGGAAAACTGATGGTATGAAGGCATCGCCAGAGTTTCTACCTGGAATTTATTTGTTAAACTGATTACTGGTATGTCTGTAAAGCTGATAGCTGATAGTTAGCTAATGTAAAAGTAAGGCACCAAACTGATGGGAAATCTGCAATAGAGACAAGATTGTACAGTAGATTGGCTGACTATTGAAACTTAAGTTGCGAGCCTTATATCTAAGGTTACCATACGTCCTCTTTCCCCCGGACATGTCCTCTTTTTACGGACATGTCCTCTTTTTACGGCAGCAAATGGATGTTGGGAATTACGCTTTATATAGATTCATAATTGAAATTTAAGTGTTTATAGTAGTTTGTTGTGCAGCCGTCACTTTACCGGCCAAACAAAACGTCATTATTATTTCTAACTCAATAGTTAGTATGCTATTAATCCTTGTGTGTAAGATTTTTTCTTTTTTTATCGAGTACAGATGAGTTCTAGAGAGGCTGTGGGTATGCTTACACAAAGCAAAGAATACATTTTTTTCTTAGAATGCGTATCGGCAACGCACATGTGTTGTGAGCAAACATTGAGAAAGTGTATATTTTTATTCCACAGATATTCGTTTTCTTTGGCTTTCCTTTGAAAAGGAAGATCTGTTAAAACTTGTTGGGGTTTTTCGAGGACTTTTAATCAATTTAGTTTTAATTTGCATATTACGTGGACATACACAATAAGTAAACGTGACGCAACAAAAATTTATCATATGTACAAATTGTAAAAAATATTATTGTGATCGATTTTGGTTAGCCTTGTTTAGTCTCTTTAAGCCAACGAATCTGAGTCTTAAATTATTTTTTATTTATTATTTCAGATAAGTTTATTTTGCTTGATTGTGTCATATATATATATATATATATATATATATATATATATTCTAATAGGTATATTGAAGTTATACTTCTTTGCGCCCGTTAGACACTTTGGATTGGGATGTTGGTCGAGAAACCGCGTCACGCTGAAAAGTAAGAACAAATTTTTAAGAACTATCGATTAATCGATTGTACGTTTTTTGTATGCTTTAAAAAAAAAAAAAAAATCCATACAAATTACTGATAATGATAATATAGGTGTATAATATAATAATGAAGTCACGTATAATATATTGAAGATAAATATAGTATACCAAGCCTTATTGCTTGTGTTGAAAGCACATTTTCTCATATTAATAGCCAATGGACAAAAGAAAGAAACAGACTGAGAGTTGACACAGTCAAGAGAATCATTTGTGTGCAGTACAATTGTAAAGCGTTCTTCTGCTCTGAATTTTTAAACTAGACTTAGAAAAAGAGAAAAAAATACTAAAGGACAAGGGTTTTGGGTTCTTCAAAGAAATATCCCGCAAACATTTTGTTTAGCAAGTACCAGTGGGGCCAGTTCCACAAATACTTTAGAATTAATAGTGAAGTTTATTAAAAAAATAAATAAAAGAAAATATTTAGTTTTAGATGATGAAATTGTTTACTGTCAGCGCAGAAATTATCTACACCCGAGGGTTTTAGCTTGTTTTCTAATAAACTAAGATGCCTATGAAAAATCCAATCATACAATTGTTTTCCTCGTTTAATTGTACGTTATTATTACGAACTTTTATGTTTTATGAACTCGATTTTATGAATTTTAAAATTTGACAATACGGTTTTAAACATTTTCATCCTATTTGGAACAAAAAAGTACCGGAATTTGAATTAGTTTTCACTTTATATCAAATTTACACCATGTGATACATGTACATAATGTATCACATTTATATTTTAATGTGTGATTGATAGGAATGTTTATTATAGTTTTATGAATTTTCAATTTTCGAGACACTAAGAAGTTCTCTCGAACTTTTTCAATTCTCTGAAACGTTATTTTCTTGGCTTCTAGAGGTCGTAAAATTAATTACTTGGTATTTTTGTAAACCTTATGACATGTATAGTTATCATACATTACTTTCATATGTGTAAATAAATGCTGATTTTAATCAATATAAAATCACTGCATTTACTTACGCATGTAAAAATAACGGATCGCAAAAAAAAAAAAAAGTTTCAAAAGGATTACCATGTGAACCAGTAATTAATTGTATGACCTCTGGAAGCCAAGAAAACGTTGTTTCAGGGAATCGATAAGAACTTTTTTTCTAGAAAAGTAAAATTCTAAAATTTTTAAAACTTATAGGAAACATCCCTCAACCACGTATTTAAATATAAATGTGATACATTAACGGGGTTTTTAGAAATAACGGTGTAAATTTTGTGTACAGTAAATACTCGTTAAATTTCCGGTACTTTTTTGTTCCAACTAGGATAAACGTCATTAAAGCGTATAGTAAATTTACATGGAATAAGGTACAATTAAACGAGGAATACTACGGTACGATTGGATTTTTCAAAGGCCTCTTAGATTCTTAGAAAATAATCAAAAATATGGGACACATAATTTCTGCGCCATCAGTAGTAGGACTAACTGATTCTGTGCAACATAGTTAAGCTATTTAAATTTAGTTTGATTGGTGTTTCTTACATTATTTTTTTTTTTATTTCCATTGGAAGGCCATTTTATTTTATTTTGATATTTGGATTTTTTTAAATTTTAAATATCTACCTTCCATAAAAAACCCAATGTTGTGGGAGAATGGATGTAATTGCTATCTAGTGATCAGCCTACGGTAGGGTAGATGTCCTCTTCTTCAACCCAGTCAATACGGTAACCTGACTTATATCAGCCATTTAGAAGGCTCAGCTGAAGTAAGTGCAGGATTAGCCTAGAGCCGGTGGTTGATGAAGAGACTGTAGTATTTCTATCTAGAGAATGCCTTAAAGGACATATTTGCATCTACGTACCGTCTTCTAAACTAACGGTCCACGACCGAGATCCTGGCGTTCATAGAGGCTCGCGCCGTGACCTTTCCGGCAAGAAGCAAGTGGTTGTCGCGCGGGCGCTGACGCGAGTCTCAGCAGAATCCGCAAATTACCCAATTATCGAGCTACAGTAATTGTCAGAACCAGTTGGCGGGGAGACCGCAAATGGTGGTCCGGGAGTCACGAGGGAGAGGCGAAATGAAAAGTGGCGTTATACCAAGGACCGCCACTGTAATATACAATTAGGGTCTGCCAGAAATGTTTGCTTAAAGTAGACTTCATCAAACATAATCATATGAGATGGAATTTTTGTAGAGTTCTGTAGCAATATTTATTTAGACTCTGCGCAGTGTATCAACAGTTTTCCTACGTTTCTTGAGAGACCCTTGCCTGAAAGCAGAAATTATTAAAAGTGGACGGTATAAAACCTCTTCAGTTAAAGGTCAGTTGTTTCAATTGACTGCATGATTTTCTCGCTGTATAAAATGTATTGTCACGGTAATACAGGATTCTAAATAATAAGGCGTTTACAATCAGTGGCCTCTGACTGTTTCTTTTATTTATGCACAGTAACTAACTTTACACATAATATTTTAGCACTTAAGAATAAACCCTCTCATGTACAGCCATTGTCACTTAACACCCACTATTTTATGTTCATTCGATACATGCCACTGTTCATGAACTGTCACTGTTAAGCACTTATCACTAGTTAACAGTCTTCTACTCAAGTCTGTAAACTGTCTGACTAGTCTGCCAATGGTTGCATTTTACAAGTTGCCGCTGCAATCCAGAAGCGTGTACTGTAACAACCCAGGTAAAAGCACAAGAAAATCCTAGAGTAAAGAATCCAAGGGGATGGATTAAGAGGGTTCGGATTGAAGCCAGTCGGCGAGCTCTGGCTCTCGGCTGTTCAACATAGGAGGAATTATTCAATGCTGTATTACATTTTTACCGAACGAAACAAAATGTCTCCATTTTACCTCTACAGATTTTGTGTTTGTTTGACCCACGAATGCATTAAAACGCGTTAACTATCTGTCATCACAATATTTAGAACAAAGGCGCGTCGTAGAACGGCATAGCTGCCTACAAGTGACTTTTAAAATGTGTTTTCAATTCAAAATGGCAGCCATGTGAATGGAAACGCCGTAAAACGTTCTGTATAGACAATATCAGAAGTAAATAATTCTTGTTGGTCTAGTATTGCGTCCAAGTTATATACGGCGCATGACAAAATCACCGACGTTAAATAACGAAATGTAGCTGATTAAACTACTAGAATTATATATTTTTAAACGTTTAGTAGGATTAATACAGCAGAAAAATTAACATAAACATAGATAGTTTCCATATACTTTTTTACACTTACGTAACTAGTTGACATAAGGAACTCGATAATGGGTCAACCCCCCCCCCCCAACATGGTAATGTATGGAAGCAGTGACAGGGCGTAGGGGAAGGGTTAATGTGACCTGAAACCCTTACGATAATGGGCGCGCCCATAAAAGTATGCGTTCAGATAAAAGGGGCGTCGGTGAGCGCCGCCGATAAGAGCTTCGACCGCCGGGTCAAAGTTGTTAACAGAGTTGCGAACTACGGTTTAAAGTTTTACTCTCGCCGATAGACTAAAATCATTACCCTTACTGTCTTTTATTTTGACAGGGGAAACATTAACAGACATAACTTCTCTCCGGCTAAATGAAAAAAATATAAAAATCTAAATAGTTGAATCCTTAATGCAATATTAAAACTGAAACGGAAAAATAATTAAAATTATAAGCTACCTACATAACTTATATGCTTGGATTGTATTAACGATAGATCTTATTCTACATTAGCTAATGGCCCTTTCTTCGCTACAGGGTGGTTCTCTACGCCTGCTTAACCTTCCCTCCGTGGTTCTCTCTGAACCACCACATCAATGTAAAAAATCAGCCTGGTGGCTCCCTCCTACATAACGAAGTGTTATAGTCTAGAAATTCCTATAAGTCTACTTTAAGGGGATGCAAAGTAGTGCAATCATGTCAGAGTTTGTAGATATGGCCTTAAACATTTCACATTGCAAACAAAATTCAGACAAGCTTTAATGTCATGTTCATGTTTTTTGTATCTGCTATTTGAAATAAACTGTTATGTTTAAGCCAATATTAGACTACTCTTATGGAAAAAAAAACGTGCAGGCTCTGTTTCTACCCCTTAGGAATGGAATTACGAGAAATCCTTTCTAAGCGGGTCTA
Source organism: Stictocephala bisonia (assembly GCA_035578905.1). Classification (NCBI taxonomy): domain Eukaryota; kingdom Metazoa; phylum Arthropoda; class Insecta; order Hemiptera; family Membracidae; genus Stictocephala; species Stictocephala bisonia. Next base: position 119,652 of record JAQJVL010000222.1, on the reverse strand, counting down.
TATAACAAAAACTAACTTTCCTCCAAATTTCGTCAACATCTGTTCAGTAGTTCCGGATTTTGTGATGAGTGAGTACAGGTTGCAAATGGATATATAGGGTCCCTATACCATGTCCTCAAACTTGAGGATATATGGCCCCTTAGGTGAACATTAACGAAACCTTTCTTTTAAGCATAGGTTCTACAACGTTTAGTTAAAACAAAAATAAAATAATAACTAAAGTACGTTTAGCATTAGTTATTATTAGCATTAGCACGTCGGCACTTGTGGCGCAGTGCTGTAACCCAGCTACATGGGGACAAAGTGTTTGGGAGATTGTAGGCGATAGGTTGTATGCTCGGTCCTCTTAATAATACCGACATAGCGTCCGCTTGGTGGTTTCTATCGGCGTGGACACTACTAGAGAAGTCTGGGGTGTCCATGTTGGGTGGTAATCATTATGCGGATGTTGTGTGGGGGAGATAACTGAGTATCAGGCTTGTCAATTAGCTGAAAATCAGACCAGCACTACGTGGTTCGGATTCCACGTAAAGCTGTAGGTCCCTTAGTTGCCCTGGCTGTTGGGCTATTAATAAATTGCCCTTTCTGAGGAACAGTTGAACTCAGTTAGTAACCAGACTACACTCATCCACACTCATCCTACACTCATAAAACCATTCATATTCGCCTTAAAATACGCACAACGTTGTGTCGGCGTCTTATATGTAAGAATGTAAGAATTACTATGTCCCAATTTGATATGCAGGTTAGCATGATAATAGTGTTAGGGGGTTTACATGTAAAACTACCTAAAATACCCATTCTGACATGCATAAAACGTCATCGCTATGGAATTATCACAAGGAAGACTTTATAGTATTTAGATCTTAATATCAAAATACTATGTTAGGATAAAAATGAACATTTTTCAGAATTTCAATTCCACTATGAATGGGATTTAACAATTAAAATGCATACATCAATTTAATTGTACCACATCCAAGCTTGTCCAGGAAGCACAAACTCTGCCACAATACTGTTGGTTGGGTAATTAAGACAGACAAGTCCTAATGAAAACACAATTTACTGACGTGAGATAAACGTCATTCCGTACTTAATGGCCACTGGCAGGACGACAACAGAAGCCTTGTGGTTTATACACCTCGGTGCACCAAAAGGAACACATACTCTGCGACAATACTGTTGGCTAGGTAATTAAGACAGTTAAGTCTCAATGAAAACAGAATTAACTGACGTGAGATAAACGTCATTCCGTACTTAATGGCTCCTCGAAGGACGACAACAGAAGCCTTGTGGTTTATACACCTCGGTGGAACAAAGGGCACATACTCTGCCACAATACTGTTGGCTGGGTAATTAAGACAGTCAAGTCCCAATGAAAACACAATTAACTGACGTGAGGTAAACGTCATTCCGTACTTAATGGCCACTGGCAGGACGACAACAGAAGCCTTGTGGTTTATACACCTCGATGGAGCAAAGGAACACATACTCTGCGACAATACTGTTGGCTAGGTAATTAAGACAGACAAGTCCTAATGAAAACACAATTTACTGACGTGAGATAAACGTCATTCCGTACTTAATGGCCACTGGCAGGACGACAACAAAAGCCTAGTGGTTTATACACCTCGGTGCACCAAAGGAAGACATACTTTGCGACAATACTGTTGGCTAGGTAATTAGGACAGTCAAGTCCTAATGAAAACACAATTTACTGACGTGAGATAAACGTCATTCCGTACTTAATGGCTCCTCGAAGGACGACAACTCAAGCCTTGTGGTTTATACACTACGGTGCACCAAAGTAACACAGACTCTGCCACAATACTGTTGGCTGGGTAATTAGGACAGTCAAGTCCTAATGAAAACACAATTTACTGACGTGAGATAAACGTCATTCCGTACTTAATGGCTCCTCGAAGGACGACAACTCAAGCCTTGTGGTTTATACACGTCGGTGCACCAAAGGAAAACAAACTCTGCCACAATCCTGTTGGCTAGGTAATTAAGACAGTCAAGTCCTAATGAAAACACAATTTACTGACGTGAGATAAACGTCATTCCGTACTTAATGGCTCCTCGAAGGACGACAACAGAATCCTTGTGGTTTATACACCTCGGTGGACCAAAGGACACAGACTCTGCCACAATACTGTTGGCTAGGTAATTAGGACAGTCAAGTCCTAATGAAAACACAATTTACTGACGTGAGATAAACGTCATTCCGTACTTAATGGCTCCTCGAAGGACGACTACTCAAGCCTTGTGGTTTATACACCTCGGTGCACCAAAGGAACACATACTCTGCGACAATACTGTTGGCTAGGTAATTAAGACAGACAAGTCCTAATGAAAACACAATTTACTGACGTGAGATAAACGTCATTCCGTACTTAATGGCCACTGGCAGGACGACAACAGAAGCCTAGTGGTTTATACACCTCGGTGCACCAAAGGAAGACATACTTTGCGACAATACTGTTGGCTAGGTAATTAAGACAGACAAGTCCTAATGAAAACACAATTTACTGACGTGAGATAAACGTCATTCCATACTTAATGGCTGCTCGAAGGACGACAACTCAAGCCTTGTGGTTTATACACCCCAGTGGACCAAAGGGCACATACTCTGCGACAATACTGTTGGCTGGGTAATTAAGACAGACAAGTCCTAATGAAAACACAATTTACTGACGTGAAATAAACGTCATTCCGTACTTAATGGCTCCTCGAAGGACGACAACAGAAGCCCTGTGGTTTATACACCTCGGTGGACCAAAGGAACACAAAATCTTCCGTAATATTGTTGGCAAAAGACTCCTAGTGGTTTGAGATCTTTGATACACCAAAAGGTTATAATAATTTTAATTATTTCACTCCTTAGGAAATTAAATAATCTCTTAGCAGGATCTCCCAATTTGAAAAAATTTCTTAATTTTTTAGGAATTAACATAAATGTTCGATTCCCATATAGTTTTTCAATTTCATTTTGTTGACAGTATTTCTGTAACACCGTGGTATACTTTGTCTGATACAGCAGCGACGAGGATAGGGTGTCTATATGGGAACGATTAATGTGCCCTTAACGGTTTCGTGTTAGTAAAAAACTCTTGAGATAATGGATCGCGCACATAAAAGTTGCGTAGGAGGGCGGTGTGTACTTCGCAGATAAAAGGTTACGTCGGAAAACTGTGGCTCAGGCCACTTTACATACTTACTGGCTTGCAAACATCCAGTGTTTTATATCTTTCACAAATACCTACATTTATTATCCACGAGTTAATTATTTATAATACGTTATATTAACATGTTAATTATCATAAAATAATAATTTCGTTAATTTATCTGTAATTTTTTAATTATTTAAAGAGTTTATAAGAACATAATGTATACAAGGAAAATTCAGTCAGTTTTAAGTGTTATTTACAATCATATCTCATACTTGGATCAATGTATGTAAAGGACTTGTTTAGTTTATATACTAAAAGCACTCCGGAGATTTTGACAAAGAGTAGTTTCATTCAGTCTACACCACAAAAAATCTTTTATTTAGATTTATCTAATAATATATACGAACGGGAAAATTCTTAAAAATCAAGTTAAAACCAACTACCCCAACATAATGAGCCAAAAAGTTGCTCACAGGTTTGGTTTTGAAGACAATGCAGTTTAATTTAAATAACGGGAACACATTTTGTTTAGTTATTACTAACTAAAAAGTGTATTAAACTAAGCATATAAGTAAATTATTAAAATAAATATCACAATAAAAAATTAAAATATTATTAATAAAATAAAATAGTTTTCAAAAACTTTCATTTAGTCTAAAACAAATAAAATACATTTTATTGTAATAATGAATGTACCTATCTTCATTAATAGTTTATTATCTTTATTATATTAATTCAATAGGTTGTTTTGAGTTTATTTGTTCCATAGAAGCCTCCAGCACACGGCTATGTTAATAACCCACCATTGTCAAAATTCAATAAAGCCATCGAAGACTAATTTTGTTAGATAAAAACGTTTTCGATACAAATAATTCAATAACAACAATTATCAGATTAGTATCAATTATAAACATAATAAGTAGTGGTACGTTGATTTTAAAACTATTTTTTCAGCTATACAGTAATACAAGAATTCTGATAAAAATATATTTGTGTATGATAATTATGTATTTAGGTAAATAAATTGACCATAAATACTTAATTTTGCGATTGTATTTTGGAAAAAAAACAATAATCATGATCAATCAATCGGTGTGTTTTATTTTAGTCTTATTTTTAACACAATAATAATGATAGTCCACAATGGCCAACCGGTTGGAATTTAAAACAAACCCACAGGCCGACGACACGTTTATGTATCGGCGCGAGAAGTCGTTAACGGAAGGGTTAATGCGCCCTAAACGGTTTCATGTCGAGCGATAACTGCGGGGTTGGAGGCGCATAAAACTGGGCGCATCCATCCAGACCGAAGGTGGCGCCTAGATAGATATACTTTAAGGATACAAATAGCTATTGACACATTCAATAGTACATGAGTCGTTCTGACTGTTATTGACATCTTCACTGCACAGTTACATTTAATAACTGCCACTGTTCAATTTACGACTGAATCGATTATCGTACTCCAACTATTTACTTTTCACACCATCCATGTATAAACAAACAACGGCTTTTTCGGTCATGTCCCCCAATATGATAGATTGTCTACCGAGTCCGGAATTAAACTTACAAACAATTTAGCTTCGATATTGGTCACGTGGTTTTGAAATACACGAAAATAACAGGCGACATCGATTTACTTATCAATCGGCACCCCAGAGTTTTTAGGTTAGGTTAAGTTGTAAACACTTCCAACATGGGTTTATAGGTTAGGTTTGGTCAGATTAGAATCAAATAAATATAAGTTGACGTACTACTTGCTTATATATAATTTTTATTATTATTATTCATTAGTAAGACGTCGATCGACTTTTAATGTTTTCCATCGTTCAGTTGTTAATTCCAAATCCATTTAATCCATCAACATTCTATACTTTATCAATTAATAAAGCAAATCTTGGTCCTCGTGGATATATTTTCAAGTTCGATTTCTTGCCTTCTATTCATTAGGCATCTACTGTCATTAAAATGTCTACTATCTGACTGCCCGTGCTTCACTACGTAAAAGAAACATCAAATGAAAGGTTTAAATGAATAACCTTTGCTTCAGTTATTAATTCTAAGGATGTTTACTTACTCATTTAATAAATACGATAGAGAAAGTGTTGTGGTGGTGCAAATCAAGTAACCATCACATGAAAACTTATTTACATTAGTTCTATAATTGATTTTATACAAACAGATCGATCCAATGTTAAATGTAATGTCTCAAATCACACGCTGTTGAGACTAGTGTAGTCCCGTGTAAATGTAATGCAGTTTAAACCAGCTGTAGTAGAAGACATTTCACTCACTAATATTCCTATTATATGAGATATCTATTTGTAAGTAATAATATAATCAAGGAATCTATGTTAATTTGACGAACACTAACTATTAATAAATTAATATCAAAGGTGAGGGCTTTCCCTTGTAAGATCTAGCATCAATGATGTTAAAGTGGCCTTCTCTCAAACAGCCAAACGACCACTGGGAAGTCGTTCAAGGCCAAACTTGCAATGTTACCGTCAGCAGGCCAAAACATGCTGTTCTATTTCAACTGTACGATTCTGTTTATTATCATAATGAGTTATAGTGTACCCTTTATTATTATAAAGGTCTAATCTAGTAAACCATAAGTTGATTTTATGAGTTTTTTTACTGTAAAATCGTCAAGAATGAAGTGAATTATTGAAGTGTTAATATACGATAATTATTTCGGACCAAATCGTAGAAATACAAACCCATGATTTTTGCATTTTTTTGGGAGCGAAACAGCACTCTAAAAAAATTAAATAATTACTTATTCAGAATTGAGATTAATGATAATTTAAATCTAATTAAGATTCAATGCCTGATCAGTTTAATTGACCACGGTGAGTGAAATTCAGAGTGAATTTTCTCTAAGAAACAATAAATGTAACGTCCTCCTAAATAACAACAAACAAATAACATATAAAGCTGAAATGAAACTCAGGACAATAGATCAAAAAGTATAACGACCCTGACAAAATAAAAGACTGAATATTTTCATTGTCCAGCCTAACAAAGTTGTTTATTGAGGAGTTAAAAGCCAACGATGTCGTTTGGCGATGGAATAAAACGGGCCGTCGTTGTGTGTGGTCAGTGTTATCTGCGGTGGTTCGGACGCCCAATAAAGATACAGCAGAACCTTTTATGGTATCAAAAAGCGTTCATTAAACAGCAACATCTATTTCTTTTTCCTACTGTAACACAAAATGAACTTCCTCCTGTAAAAGGTTACCTCTGGCTATTTTACCTGCGTGGGAGGGTCATTAAAGTCATTTGTTCTTGTTGATAGCGTAAAGTTATTTACGCCTAACGTACAACCCACTTACTGTACGTGTGTAGTTAGTATGAGGCGTGTTTTACCTAGTATCAATAAACACAAACTAGGAGTACATTTATTTTTTTTTTATGGCTAGAAACTAGTAATTGTGATTGAAACGAAGTCATTTTCAATTTTATTTCGATTTTCCTTTACTAACAACTTTGATATAAAGTCGATCCCTAATCCTTATACGCGAATCCTTTTTTGTTAACGCCACTTCTCCCTTATTTCTTTACCATTACGCTAGAAGTGTCAAAACATTTCCCCCATTCAGAGTTCTGCATAAAGGTCTTAATTCTTCAATTAATGTGGGATGCTCTAAAAGTACGTTTTTCAATATCATGGAGAAAGGTTTAATTTTAATTGAACACTTTAACATATGTTGTAATATACAATTTTGACTGTCAATTTAAACTGATTATGAGGGTTAAAGGAAATTTATGAGAAATTCTATTCCTCACGAAATACCTAACCAATGAACGACCCTTATTTAACTGGCGTGTGCTGAGTATCTGTTATTGTTGCCAGACCAACCTTCAAGTCCAAATCATAGGAGATTGTTGCCAGACCTACCTTTAAGTACGAATCATAGGAGATTGTCACCAGGCCAATCTAAAAGTCCGAATCATAGGAGATTGTTGCCAGACCAACCTATAAGACCGAATCATAGGAGATTGTTACCAGACCTACCTATAAGTACGAATCATAGGAGATTGTCACGAGGCCAATCTAAAAGTCCGAATCATAGGAGATTGTTGCCAGACCAACCTATAAGACCGAATCATAGGAGATTGTTGCCAGACCTACCTATAAGACCGAATCATAGGAGATTGTTACCAGACCTACCTATAAGTACGAATCATAGGAGATTGTCACGAGGCCAATCTAAAAGTCCGAATCATAGGAGATTGTTGCCAGACCAACCTATAAGTACGAATCATAGGAGATTGTCACGAGGCCAATCTAAAAGTCCGAATCATAGGAGATTGTTGCCAGACCAACCTATAAGACCGAATCATAGGAGATTGTTACCAGACCTACCTATAAGTACGAATCATAGGAGATTGTCACGAGGCCAATCTAAAAGTCCGAATCATAGGAGATTGTTGCCAGACCAACCTATAAGACCGAATCATAGGAGATTGTTGCCAGACCTACCTATAAGACCGAATCATAGGAGATTGTTACCAGACCTACCTAAAAGTACGAATCATAGGAGATTGTTGCCAGACCAACCTATAAGACCGAATCATAGGAGATTGTTACCAGACCTACCTATAAGTACGAATCATAGGAGATTGTCACGAAGCCAATCTAAAAGTCCGAATCATAGGAGATTGTTGCCAGACCAACCTATAAGACCGAATCATAGGAGATTGTTACCAGACCTACCTATAAGTACGAATCATAGGAGATTGTCACGAGGCCAATCTAAAAGTCCGAATCATAGGAGATTGTTGCCAGACCAACCTATAAGACCGAATCATAGGAGATTGTTACCAGACCTACCTATAAGTACGAATCATAGGAGATTGTCACGAGGCCAATCTAAAAGTCCGAATCATAGGAGATTGTTACCAGACCTACCTATAAGTACGAATCATAGGAGATTGTCACGAGGCCAATATAAAAGTCCGAATCATAGGAGATTGTTGCCAGACCAACCTATAAGACCGAATCATAGGAGATTGTTACCAGACCTACCTATAAGTCCGAATCATAGGAGATTGTCGCCAGGCCAATCTATAAGTCCGAATCATAGGAGATTATTGCCAGACCAACCTATAAGACCGAATCATAGGAGATTGTCGCCAGACCAACCTATAAGTCCGAATCATAAGAGATTGTTGCCAGACCAACCTATAAATCCGAATCATAGGAGATTATTGCCAGACCTACCTATAAATCCGAATTATAGAAGATTGTCGCCAGACCAACCTATAAGTCCGAATCATAGGAGATTGTTGCCAGACCTACCTATAAGTCCGAATTATAGGAGATTGTCGCCAGACCTACCTATAAGTCCGAATAATAGGAGATTGTTGCCAGACCAACCTATAAGTCCGAATCATAGGAGATTGTTACCAGACCTACCTATGAGTCCGAATCATAGGAGATTGTCGAATGAAAGTTATTTGTTGCCGTTGGATTGTTTATGACTGAAACATTTGTTGGAGATTTTCACACGTGTGGAATTTGCGAGATTAATATGTTCCATTAATAAATATCACTTCAACATTATTTTTTGTTTTATTCACCAAGCATGTACTACGTAGGCTTACAAATAAAAAATATAATTACCCTTATATATTAACATTGACCTCTCTTCATAAATATGTCCAATTTAAGGGGGCTGAAGTAATCAGAAATTCAATCATTTCCGGCCAGCACTAGTCTGTTCTCCATACGGCCAATGTTAAAATTACTCAATTTTTGTCTTAAAGCATTAATTAACTAGCCAATTATAAGAATTAAACGTTGACACATCCTTTAATAAATGCTTACAATTGATCACTTATTAGTTTCTATAGTTGGTTGGTGATTTAAATTTAACTAATTTTTGTAATTGGAAAAATTTTAAATACGTCATTCACATAAACTAAAATAAAAAATTAGAATATGCCAAGCTATCACCATTATCCGATAAATTACCATAAAATGAGATAGCAAACATAATTGTATCAAAAAAAGAAAAAAAACTGTTTATCATTTTCAAATTAGTCTTATAGGGGACAAATCTAAGATGACGAATTATTATCAGGCACAGAAAAACTAATTATTAAATCGATGGTCTTAACCACAGAGCTAAGAATAATTGAGCCGATATCCCTATACAGTTAACATTACGGCAGTTGAAGCCAGTTCCGCCATATTGAAAGGGACAATTTGCTCATTTTTTTTTCTTCAGGTGAGTAAAAATAAGTAGTGTGCGCATTTCAATAAAAACTGCGTTTATATACACTTACAACTGAGTGAAAATTATGAAATTTTATAGAATGGTAGTAAATTGTTGTGTGGTGATGATTCTAACAGTGATTAATTATTATTAACAGCTTTTTAATTATTAAATGATACAAGAAAATCGTTAAGGGATAGCTTAAACATTTTTAAGTACACGAAATTTTGAGTGTGGCTAAATATTTTAAATTTGTGAAGTACATTTGGCATATTAACTAATTGTAAGTACAAACTTGAAATGTAATACAATATTTAAAAAAAATTACAAGTCAACTGGTTTAGTCACATTCGTAGGTATAAGAAGAGAGAAGTCGCGCCACTTGCAGTGGTCCCACGGCCGGCTGGCTGTACGACGGACGGTGAAACACACTGAGTGGGTTTAGTCAGCTTAGACAACATAGTAAATACACGTTTTTATTAAGTAACCAATTATATTCATAAATCAATATAAATTGCACATGTAGTATACATGTTAAAAATTTATTAAAAATAACTCTTTACATTTCAAACGGTATCAGTTGCAGCCCATTCTAAGTAACACAGTTACATCATCAACATTGTAACAATATTAATAATATAGTATATAAATAAACTATCATAAAAAATTTTTTTCTAATAAAAGTTATAATGTATTATTACTAAAAAATAAATACATTTTATTTTGCTATTGTATTTATGTCTGTTTCTGTTATGTATTAGACTATGTATATAAATTATAGTCTTCATATTTTATAATGTTTCCAGTTTTATTTTTTAAGTATGGCATTTTTTAGAATCATACCAGTTTTACATGTTAATGTAAAAATTGGAATTTGGTGGGCCAATGAATTAACTGAGTATATGAAGTGGCTAGAATAAGAAATATAAAAACTTTCATATTCTATGCTTGAAACTTGTAGTGTGATTGAAAGCAAGTTAAGCCCAAAATGGTACCTATATGAATTTCATGAGGAATCACTATAAGCCAATTTTAAAGTGCTGTAACTCAGCAGTGGTTTCAATGGCTGTAGCGCGCGGTAGTAGTGAGTCATCGAGCCGGCCGCCATATTGGGTAGGCAACTGCTCTGACGACTGGCTTCAATAGTCGGAACTGATGTCCTCTCTGTGCTCTGTGGGCTCGAAGGGCACACAGGCGAGGGATGCGGATGTCCTCAGCACGGTCACTAGTAGGTGACCCAACCCGACAAATAAAGTAGCCGCAGCGAGCTCAGCGCACAGGGTAACGGTCCCAATAAATTCCGCTTGATAGCCCATCGGCGAAACAAATTCTTGTTAGTGACACACGCGGAAGCCTCTAGCTGCTAGCCGCGCGCCCAATCAGCCGTAGACAGAAGAAAGCAGCGACAGAGGGATCTTCACCGATACGGCGCGGCTGGGCGGCGCGGTACACATACGCACACACAGAACACATGTCTAGTTATAACGGAAACGAACAAGGACTATCTTAAATTACGTTTGCATATAATACTTTTTTGAGGAATCACTTGTGAAAGGTAATCATTTAGTTTAAAAATTGAGTCTAAACAATGTTTGAAGGGATATGACCTGTTTTTGCATGTCATATATTGTAATTCTTGTTACTTGGTAATATGTCTGGTATTAAACTGACTTCACTTATTGAATAGTCACCGAATAACACTAAATAACTTCATTCTATTTTAGATAGACATTTTGACAAGACAGATCTGATGAGGGGAATTTTAAAGTACATATGATGGTTCCAATGCAACGCACTAATTGTGTATTAAAAAATTAATTTAGATCATTTAGATTCAATTAATTTTTTCGCGAGCTGTCTGGATATTAGCGATAAATATGATGAAAACGTAACAAACATTCCGAGCGGTTTTTTCTAAATAAAAAGTGCCTTATTTAAATTAGGATAAGGCTAATATTGTTTAGGTCCAGAAACTAATTTAGGATATCAAACGATCGCACACAAGAGCCACTGGTATTGAGGTCATCATAACCAGAAGCAATCAGTCATTTCAATGTCCAGTGGGCGCCTCACCAGGTTCATCATCATGTACATAGAGTGATTAAGATTCTAAATGCAAATTGGTTCCATAAGTAAACAGCCGTGTTGGCTTTTCCATAAATCGTCCACTACGACGTCCGACCGCCGCTCTATCACCGACAGGACAGATCTATGATTCATACGCGACGTACGCACAGAGGGGACGTCTCCCGCATTCTTTATTCTTTCCATTAAACCTTCATCGGGCGTTAATATATTGGCACGAACCAGAGACAAGCAAAAGGCGTTTCTCACCGGCGGGTGCCACTTAGCGAGTTTGCGCATGTGCAAAAACTCCAACAGTGGGACGAAATAATCACACGCTACGTATGCAAACATGAGCGGTCAATAGAGCCACTCGGGCGAGGTAAATTGCCAGTGGTTAAATGATAAGTCAGTCAGATGTCCGAATACATGATGAGAAAAACGATGCAGTTGAAGATGTCATACTCCAAACCACCCTGGCACAGCACGAGTTTCCAACTCAATTTACATCATGCGCCGTCGATCTACTGCGCAACCCACTCTTGGAATAATTCAGCTATAACAGTCTGTCCATAACGCCAACCCCCACTTCTCAGGGCATACATCATCAAACCAAACAAGTTCCACGACATGTTATAGACAATCATCTGATTTATTTTAAAATAATGTTATACCTCAGCTAAACTTCATTTACATACTTTGATCATCGATTGAAAATGAGAAAAACCAATAAAGAACTGTCGACCACTACCGTTTTGCATTCTAACAAGATTAGACTCACTGGCTTTTACATGTTCGTCTGTCAAAAACTCACTTAATTGAATTGGTTCTTTTGTCATAATTAGTAGAAAAATCAACTTATTGTAAACATTGTCAGGTGCTAGCAAACATATGGACCTCGTGTAAATGTACGACCCTTTTAAAGATCTGCTACGGATGGTACATCGCGTCTCAACATGAAAAGGTAATTTGATTATGTCTATATGCTAAATGGATTCCATGAATTCATTTATTAACATTACAAAAATGCCCTTAAGCCCTTTAAGCCCCATAGTATCGCCCCCCTCCCCGCCGACTTGAGTCGTCATAAGTCTAGCGACTTGTGCCTAGTTTCCTACCAGCACGAATGTTAAATTTTCTAAAATCATGGAAAACATTGCCCCCACTAGCAGTATTTTAAAGCTTTGGATCATTTGCACATTTTAATGATTTAAATTTTGACTAATTCTTAATCCTTAATACTGATTACACATTATTGTTTTTTTCGATTCCTTTTCTTTTCAAATATTATTTACAAGTACGTGTATCACAAACATTATACTAAGGTGAGCAATTAACATTCTCTACTGTAATACCTACCAAATGGCATTTCAAACGTAATTTGGTTTTTTTGATCGGGAAAAATACGTAAAAGATCAATCAGATCATTTTTTTTTTTTTTTTTTTTTTTTTTTATTATTGCAGTAAATACATAAATGCATTGCAAAAGTCAGAATGGTTTTAAAATTACTATAATTTTGTTATCAATCACTCATACAAAATTCACTCATACATACAGATTTAGAAAACATTCACTCTTCCAATTAATTAATCCCACTCTCAGCATCGGTGTCAGCTTACCAACTATATGGTCTCCCAGTTGTTTGACAAAAACTCGTCCACAGCATAAAATGCATGATAGGCTAAAAAGCCTTTAAGACGAGTTTTGAAGGCTTTCGGATTTGTGGCGATTTTCATAGAATTGGGCAGTCTGTTGTAAAGATGAACACCTGCTTCTGAGGGCAAGTGCTCAAACGTTACTGTTCTGTGTCTCCCAGTCCTGTAGTTGTCCCTGCCTCTTGTGTTATATTCGTGTATGTCTCGCCCCTGAGTCAAGGAGCATTTTGAGATGAAAAAAGTTATTGTTTCGAGAATGTAGAGGCAGGGTAACGTTAAGATCTTCAAATTTTTAAAAATTGGCCTGCAAGAGTCTCTGAAGTTGACTTTTGCGATTATTCTTTAACAGTGATATAATGGAGAATAGATTAAAGGTGTTCGAACCATTCAACCCCCTTTAGTACATTTAAAAACACTAGTTGTACTATTGATATACTGTTTTTCTTAGCTGAAAGGTTTGCTATTTCTAAAAAATAAATATTTTAAATTAGCCATGAGAAAAAAAGACACAGGTGACATTGAACAGTGCGTGTCGTGGAGTTAGTTGTCCAGTTCGCAGAGCGGACGCCAAGGCTGTTGTCGGTCCCTCCCGTCACTCATAATCAAATCATCAAGGATATAGTTATAATTACTACTGATGTATAGAGATGTAAATTATTATTTCTAACTGTTCCTAGGACGATTGCTGTGGCCATAAGAAAACTACCTGTTCCCTTCTTCTCTGTGAAATAAACGAGAACAATAATACCGTACTTAGGTTTATACATTAATTCACTGAGACTTTAATTTTTACAAATTATCATTTAACTAATTTTCTTGTAAAATTTGAAAGTTTGTATTACCAATTAACAAATCTGTTACTAAACTTACAGGACAAATGATCCCATTACTATAATGAAATCTAAATGCCGTCTCATTCCATCGTTATGGATGAAGTGTAAAGCCCGTCTCATGCGATGATCTTCGATGCCTGTGAAAGTGCCCATCCCCCGCTGCTCATCCTATTGTCAGTTTCAATTATCTATCGGGCGTCGTAAACACTTGAAGGAGCCAATTAAAGTGCCTGACCTGTATATCAAACCTCGATTATGACCGGTCACGTTCCACACAAGAAAAATAAGTCATTATCGAATTACAAGGTGAGAATCAGATGTGAGTGCTATCTAAAATTAATCCGCCTGACTTACGACCGGTGCAGCGGTGCCGAATGTGGGTCGGTGGCCACTCCTCAGCCCGACTTGCAGCTAACTAATGTTCATTTCCACCCTTCTCAATTCATAACCTTAAAAATAGCCTGACTCAATTTTTAAAACGATTATAGTTGTAAAATATGGAAAACAAGACAAGTGAATGTTACCACAGGGAAGAACGAAACAGAGGTTGCATTCAAGAGTGCACTAAATGGGTAATAGTTATAGCAATGAATACACATCTATAAGAGGCGAAAACCCAATGTTAAAATGTCAGACTACTTTTTTCTAATTTTGCTTTCTTGGCACGGTCGCCGCTGGGCAGCCTTGTTGCGCGGCAGCCTAGAGTGAGACAGAGAGGGCAGCGCGGCAGAATGGAGACAGAGTTAATATTGAAAATTACCACGAGAATGAGAGATAAAGGAAACGTCTGACAGGAGTATTGGGTTGGGGGAGGGGTAAGTGGCAGAAATTCTCAACCAGCGCTGCGTATCGGCAGCCGCGCTAAACTCAGAAGTCTGACTATCACCCACACCTCTCTTTTCGCTTCTTATGGAAGTGTATTCATGAGTTATAGTGGGGTGTCGAGTTTAGTAATCCAGGTCTCCGAGCGGATGGCAGGGTCAGCAACGTTGTCAGTCTCTCCCCTTACCCCCTCCAAATTTTGACGGACAAACGTAGTAAGTATTGCTTATATTTAAAAATATTTATATTGGTAGTAATTTCCACTGAGGCCTTCACTGCTGCCATAGGAAAGCGATCTTTGTTTATTTGTTTTCTGTGACGTCACATAAAACAAATTTACAATAACATAATAAGTTAAAAATGCACAAATATTATAGTGATAGATTTCGGTAAATCATGTTTACCTTCCTAAGACCAGAGGTATCGACAAAGGAACTGCTAAGTAAGAGGCTTTTTATAAAATAGGGATAACAACATTTTTATTTTAGCGTACAATATTTTTATTAATTAAGCTAGAGAATGTTATTTATCGGGGATGCTACTTATTTTTGACAATTTTGACTATGATTAGCATGAGAGAAACTATTTAACAAAGAAATAATAAAAAGGCAACAAATAGATTCCCTCGATATTTGCTTGTTTGTTTCCCAAATAAAAATAAAGCAACTTTTGGTTATGATTATTTTAACAAAAACTGTCTAAACATTCCAAAAAACATTCAGATTTCCTAACAGTTAATGGCAATGAAAAAATACATTATTGGATAAGTGATGTATGATAATGTATTTAACCTTTAAGAGCCATTTAAAGGGTCCTCCTCACATCTCTTTCAACATGAAGAAATGCATTTGATACATATGGGTTATGTTACGAAACTTTACTTTGATATAAAACACGAAAATTTACAAAAAAGATAAATTTGAAATGTAATACTTAATCTTTAACTTGGGTGAAGAAAGTTTAACTTGGAATTAATCTTCATCATTATTTATAATATTGAATGAAGGTTATGGCCCATTACGAATTAAACAAATCAAACAATATACGAAGTGTTATTCGTGAAAGTAGAATGTCAAAATAGAAAAACCTAATATTAATTTGAACATAAACATTTAACGGCATAGAAGCAATATCGATTGAGTATAGAACGAGTATTTAATAATGTTGGTATGTGAAAACATCACCTGCAGCAGGGCAATTCTGTGTTTGGAGAGGAGGAGCGCAGGGTGGTCGAGTGTGCTTCAGTGTCGGGTGTCAAGAGGGAGGCTTGAGATCTGGCCAAACACTGGCCAAAACCACACTACCTGTCCTCCTCTTTCACCGTCGTGTTCAGCCTACATAGGGGAGTTAACAACGACTTAAACGCAGTTAGAACTAGAGAGAAGATCAAGCGGTGACTCCAACTGATGAAACCCGTTGTCAAGAAAGAGGCTTGAGATCTGGCCAAACACTGGCCACAGCCACACTACCTGTCCGCCTCTTTCACCGTCGTGTTGAGCCTGTAAAGGGGAGTTAACAACGACTTAAATACAGTTCGAGCTAGAGAGAAGAGTCAAGAGGTGATTCCAACTGATGAGACCCGGTGTCAAGAGGGAGGCTTAAGATCTTGCCAAACACATAATATGATCAGATATAAAAGAACTGATACCTGAGCAGAGACCGTTCTGGTCCATGTGAGTAGTAATTCCTATTGTGTAGTTGTAAATTTGCGCATTATCAATTGTAATTTGTACAGGAATAAACTGATTTTAAAATTTTATTCGATTATAAATGTTCGATTCAATCTATTTGTATGTCTCGATTACTTCTGCCCATGTATGCGATATGCAGCGATGTAAAATGTCATTTTAAGTTTCTCCAGACCTACTTTTTCGACCATGGAAACAAAGCATTCAAAATTTATATATGTTGTTCTGCTTAGTAATTTTAGTAAATTGTAACTCACGATCGGCAATCAACTTATGCGGCTTATGAACGTGGAAACCGGATGATGACTGATGTCGATGAGCATGTGATCGATTCTGTTTATGTATTAATTTATCGTGGGGACATTTTGCCTTGGGGTGGTTCGGCGGGCGCCTAATTTATAACTCAATAATGTCTGGGTTATTCTAAAAAATGGTTGCCTCTAGTCCTTAATTTTCATTCAAATTTATGATGTCCGCAGACCAAACAAGATTGACTTGTCTTGTTTTTGGTTGATGTTTCCGTTTTATTTTATGTCCTTCTTCGAAAAAATCTTCATGCTAATTAATAACAAAAACTCAAAACACAAACATTCGAAGCCTTTAATTATCGATACTAAAACATACAATCTACACTTTCCGGTGACAACCGTATCAAGAAGCCATTGAGGAGCCTCAGATAAACCACTGAGGATGCAAATGTCTGGTTATCTTGTAAATATTGTAGATAAGTAACTTGACGCGGTTGTCACCGGAATATGTTGATTCCAGTTATGACCGCGGCCGCTTAAGCCTAAGTTCTACGATACTGAAACATGTACATTATTTTAGAACTACTGATTTCAATTTTGATTTACTTTATATATATTGTATGAGTTATATATTGTTGAGTGATTTACTTTATATATTGTATATATTTCCTCAAGTTCAGGGAGCAAATAATACTTCGATGCAGTTAAAAGAAATTAAAAAGTTTACAGATAAAAGAAACTAAATGCAGCTCTCAATTCTCCAAAACCCAATGAAATTTAAAAAAATATCATTACTATAAAATAATGTGTAATCATAAATAGTCCATCAGTAGTTTGAAACGTCTATAATCAGGCGGAAAATAAGTTCCACGGGCTTGTTTACAAATCAATAAAAAACAATCGTGCCAAACGAAGCTGATATTAGAAGGAGAAGGAGTGAGAGCAATCACGGAACATTGTCCAGGGCTCGCTTGCACTGATCACCACTGAATAGGTGCTAATAGTGTTGAGTGAATTGGGCAAAATTTGTTTCAAACAAACCACAGGTGAGAAAGATTGACAGTACAAGTCAAGGTCTGCTCTTAGGCTGGGATGTTCTGTTTAAGAGGATGTTGTTGGAGTGGGATAGGGAAAATTACAATTTATAGACCTATTACGTTCTTCCTCCTTTTATAGAAAAAAAATAATAATTTAGAATCATCACAATTTTATTGATAGTAAAAATAATCTTCCAGATTTCATTGATTGTCAATATAATGAATATATTATTATTATTCATTAAGACGCCGATTGTAGGGATAAAGGCGAATGAGTGTAGTCATAGTTACTAACTAAGGTCGACGGTTCTTTAAAAAGGCCCATTTATTAAAACCCCAAAACTAATGGACTTGCAACTTTACGTGAAATCCGAACCACGTAGTATCGGTCTGAGTTTCAGCTAGCCTGATACTCAATGCTCTTTCCTACATATTAACTAAAAATATTAATAAATATAGATTACCTCTTTTTCTTTAATTTGATGTTTATTATACATATGTCGGTCCTGATATTGATTCCTTCTCATGCTTTCTATTGTAAAGTTCTATAACTTAAGAATCATAGTGTTTTTTACAATTATAAAAAAGTAGCAGATTATAATTTTCTTAGAAAATTATACATTTAAAAAATAACTGTTGAAAATTAAAATAATCCAACCAACAGCTTTTTCATTACTTATTCTGTTCTCTTTAGTCCTCAGCAGGCAAAGGAAAATATTATACATATATAATGTTGGGATTACTTTTTTCTTCTCTATATATTTGCAAAGTCAATCCGTTCAGGCCCCTTTCATTATCTCTGAATTGTTCTTTACAACAATTATTAAATGAACAAGCAACAAAAATATAAAAGTTAACGTAACATTTAAGCACACATCTAAATAATTACTGGATAGGTAAAACTACAAAATTGCTTAGAGAGAGCAAGACAGTTGTAGAAGCAAGCAACAAACATTTCAACGCACACAATGACCCTTTCATATCCCAAGCCTTTTTCATGTGTTCGTGACAATTTTCTGCCAAGCCGGCCCACTTGGCCATATAAATCTCCCCTTGATAGACACTATGTATAAGCTCGGTTCAAGATTTATTGTCATAGACGGATACAAGACATCATTAGTCATCCCCCAAGTGATACTGTTTAGTCCTGGGGTTGACAGCTGGTCTTCCCACTCCAGGGAATGGGTGTCACAATATTAATTACTAGAGGGGGCTTACTAGTGCATGCTCCCAGGACATAACTTCACCGTATTATCTTAAACTATTCCCAGTAACATAGACTGGAGCAATTTCGATACTACAATATCCAATATTGGGTTCCGATCTATCCTCTGTCACCACTTCTGACAGCTTTAGCCCTAAAACACATACAGACTGTATCTGTAATGCGCGGACAAATTTTAGGAACTGATACTACGGCAAAAATAAAGAAGATACAGTACGTCTAAAAATATATCTTTTCTCCTATATCTTCCGTTTTGTTTGTTTGTTTGTTTTTTTTTTGTTTTTTTTTTTTACTAAATAATTTATATCTGTAGATCGACTCAACCGACTGAGTTGAACTTGTTTAGATTACTCATCCATATAGATTATTTTCAAAAAAATAAATCTATTCGTTACTGTATTACGTTTGAAAATGGCGGCCGTTTAGATTACTCATCTGTATAGAGATTAATTTCATAAAAAGAAAACAATTCGTAACTGTATTACGTTTGAAAATTTCGGCCGTTTAGATTACTCATCTGTATAGAGATTAATTTCGTAAAATAAAACAATTCGTTACTGTATTACGTTTGAAAATTTCGGCAGTTTAGATTACTCATCCACATAGAGATTAATTTCATAAAAATAAATCAATTCGTTACTTTATTACGTTTGAAATTGGCGGCCGTTTAGATTAATCCATATAGAGATTAATTTTATAAAAATAGATCAATTCGTTACTGTATTACATTTGAAAATGGCGGCCGTTTAGATTACTCATCCATATAGAGATTAATTTCATAAAAATAACTCAATTTGTTACTGTATTACGTTTGAAAATGGCGGCAGTTTAGATTACTCATCCATATAGAGATTAATTTCATAAAAATAAAACAATTCGTTACTGTATTACGTTTGAAAATTTCGGCCGTTTAGATTACTCATCCACATAGAGATTAATTTCATAAAAATAAAACAATTCGTTACTTTATTACGTTTGAAAATGGCGGCCGTTTGGATTAATCCATATAGAGATTAATTTTATAAAAATAGATCAATTCGTTACTGTATTACATTTGAAAATGGCGGCCGTTTAGATTACTCATCCATATAGAGATTAATTTCATAAAAATAAATCAATTCGTTACTTTATTACGTTTGAAATTGGCGGCCGTTTAGATTAATCCATATAGAGATTAATTTTATAAAAATAACTCAATTTGTTACTGTATTACATTTGAAAATGGCGGCCGTTTAGATTACTCATCCACATAGAGATTAATTTCATAAAAATAAAACAATTCGTTACTGTATTACGTTTGAAAATTTCGGCAGTTTAGATTACTCATCCACATAGAGATTAATTTCATAAAAATAAATCAATTCGTTCCTTTATTACGTTTGAAAATGGCAGCCGTTTAAATTAATCCATATAGAAATTAATTTTATAAAAATAGATCAATTCGTTACTGTATTACATTTGAAAATGGCGGCCGTTTAGATTAATCCATATAGAGATTAATTTTATAAAAATAACTCAATTTGTTACTGTATTACATTTGAAAATGGCGGCCGTTTAGATTACTCATCCACATAGAGATTAATTTCATAAAAATAAAACAATTCGTTACTGTATTACGTTTGAAAATTTCGGCAGTTTAGATTACTCATCCACATAGAGATTAATTTCATAAAAATAAATCAATTCGTTACTTTATTACGTTTGAAATTGGCGGCAGTTTAGATTAATCCATATAGAGATTAATTTTATAAAAATAGATCAATTCGTTACTGTATTACATTTGAAAATGGCGGCCGTTTAGATTACTCATCCATATAGAGATTAATTTCATAAAAATAACTCAATTTGTTACTGTATTACGTTTGAAAATGGCGGCAGTTTAGATTACTCATCCATATAGAGATTAATTTCATAAAAATAACTCAATTTGTTACTGTATTACGTTTGAAAATGGCGGCAGTTTAGATTACTCATCCACATAGAGATTAATTTCATAAAAATAAATCAATTCGTTACTTTATTACGTTTGAAATTGGCGGCCGTTTAGATTAATCCATATAGAGATTAATTTTATAAAAATAGATCAATTCGTTACTGTATTAGGCCTACATTTGAAAATGGCGGCCGTTAAGATTACTCATCCATATAGAGATTAATTTCATAAAAATAAATCAATTTGTTACTGTATTACGTTTGAAAATGGCGGCCATATTAAGTTTTTAAAGTGAAAAAACTGAAATACCGTACAGCTTAACATTAATCAACAATGAATAAAAATCACGTTTATTTTTCACTTTAAATTTTGTATTGAAATTAATTGATATTGTAATGTACTAAATTATAGGCTCATGCGTGGGCTTAAATACTACTTTTTAAGAAAACTAATAGCGTATATAAATAAAAGGTAAAAACATAAACCATTTTGAACGTTACACCGTTGGATAGAATATTATCTTTATTTGGACGAGTAGGCTATGTAAAACATTTCAAATCGATCGACTGATGACTAGATGCACACACTGTAACTAAAACATATTCTATTACATGTTCTATTTACCGTGGATGTACAGACATACATTTTTTAGTAAACAACTTTCTAATTATTTACGATTTAGCCAACACTACCATCATATGTGACTGAACATCGTTTTTAACGTTCTTATAAAAAAGTCTCATTAAGAAGTACATATTATAAATACAGACGTATTTAATAAAAGTAAGAATTTCCTGTTTGTTGTAGGCAAACCCACTTAATTTGTACTGATCAAACGTGTAGCTTAGATCATTATTGATATTTTCACCTCAAATTTAAGTTTTTTTGGGGGGGGTTGATATCCTCGGTCTCAACTGTCTTTTATGTGATTTTATATCGATGAACAACCGCTGGAGCTATCTAAATAACTGTTCAATAATAATAAATGTCTTTATTTGCAAACATTTGAAATATTTCCCAAGAGCGAGTTTCGGGCCACTATGCCCTCTATAACAATTGATCCTAAATAACTGATTTTAATGTACCTGAAAAGTAGTAGATAATACTTTTGGGGGTTTCAGTTCCACATTGCTTAGAATTAACTATTATTTTAAAAAGTGAATGTTGTAATTTTTTTAGAATCCTCTATACGAGTTATCACATTTATAGCTTATTCTAAATACTTAATAGACTTTTATCACATGTTAATGCATTCACCCCTCATTTTCACCATCTTGAACATCGGCGTCTTATTAATGAATGGAATGGAGTATCACTTATCACATAAACATATAAATAACGTACTTACGCTACAAGGAAAGTACGTAGGCTATGAAGAGAGCGAACGAACCTGAAACAAAATAGAGAATTACACTTGAAAATAGTCTAAATTATAAAACGATACAAATAACATCACAGTATAAGAAAATAATGAGTTTTGATCGGTCACTTGATATTGTTCAAGCAAGTTAAACAAAAATGTGACATGATTTTTGGTAGTTTCCAAACTGTCCAATAGGCGACCTATATTTTTAATAAGCACCAAAATGCAGTGATTGTGTTTAATACGTGAAGGCGTTTTTTGTTAACGTAACTACACCCCTATTTCTTTAACAATTTATACGATTGAGGTGTCAGAAAACAACCCCTATTCGTAGCTATGCAATAAAGCTTTCATTGTTCAATATTTTTACCCTAAACGGGAAGCCCTTAAACTAAGTTTTTTCAGCCATAAGAATAACATGGAGAGAGAGAGAGAGAGAGAGAGGGGGAGTGGGGTCGTCAATCCAATTCAAAACTTTCTATGTTTTGAATCGAGTTAAATTAAAAGTCACACTTTCCGTTCATTTCTTACCTGCAATAGAGTTCACCTTAGGTATTATTTTACGTGTAACGACAAAAATAACATTTTGAGTCACAGCATCATATAGGATACTTGTCTACAAAAATATTTGTTTAAATATTTTTCACTGTACATGTTATAAATTGATTATAGTTTGTTTTTCAATACACTCGTTATGAATATGTATAGTATATTTTTAGTGACACCTTTCAAGAATTTTGTACTTTATGTTTTTTCATGATACTTGTTATAATTTTTCTAATCGAGTTTGTAGGAGAAATGTCAGACGGTCTGTGAACATATCAAATATTTTTTGTCTTTGGTGGATATAATGAGGACATTATTAGATAATTTAAAGTTGTTTAGTAACAAACGGACATCAAACTTGACATTTTCCCAGAGAGTTAGCTTCTCTTGTCATTAAAAAATGACAAACTTATCAATGTTTATTTTTTTAATTCACCAAATGACTGGTTCAGATTCTTCGATGTACCGATTTTATCTCTTCTAATCAAGACATCCGCTCTTTAGTCACCCTTTCTACCCGCCTGGTCCTCAATCAGCCGGGAGAGCAGCTGCAGTTGACGAGTTCCTCAGGACAGATCATCTGAAGAGTCGATGTTAACAAGGACAGGTGTAAGGACCTCCCGCCTTCCTCTTTTGATTAAAATAGTAATTTGGACCTCGGTTTTCTCCGATAGGGGTAATAGGGTAATGAAGTGAGATTATAGCCGTGAGGGCAGGTGTCTGTAGCACCCTCTCTCTAACTAGCCTTGTTAGGGAGGTCTGTCAACGGCTCCTTCGGTCGCCTTGGCGCAAGAAGTGCGATCCCTCCGCTCAATTATTTTGCCAGGTGATAAAATTACCGAGATTCAACAGCGACTTTCACAAAAAGGAATTAACGAGGAATATATAAACGTCAGATAAAACAACTCCATTGTAGACATATACAAAACCAAAAATGTATCAAGAGCTTCCTGTCGTCATATTGAATTTGATGCTACTTAAAATTATGAATTCAAATGTTCCAATGTTATAGCTGTATATATGAAACTAAAAAATTAAACTTAACAATTATTTAAAGAGAGAAAAAAACATCTAGAGCCCCCAGAGATCATATTTACGGGAAAAGCTACGCGCTGTTAAAGGAGTATGCAGGCAACACGCACTACACGACCGTGAATTTAAGATACGACGTTGCGCATTGAACAAGTATTAAACCTCAGTTATTACTATCAGCTGATATTTATTATTGTAATGTTCGTTTTTAATATGGTTAGTTGATTGAGTTCAATCTGGCAACGCCACCCAGTTGACCGCCGCTCGACCTGCTTTAAAGCGGACAGTTGACACACTACGAAAGATTTGTTAACACTCGTTAGCACGGGATCGAGTTATCTGGGTAGAGTTAGTTTTCTGTGCTTTCAGCTTATGAATCTGGGCACCAACAACGATACCGATAAATTTAAGTATAATTTTAAATGTATACTTACATATATTAATCATTAATTAAAAATATCTACGAGGATTTATTAACAAGCTGGAATTATATTATTGTACAAATTATAATGTCATTAATATTACTATTTACATAAATTTGCCTCAAATATTATATATGTAATAAAATCTGTATTAAAAACTACATTCCCTCATACTCATTTGGAATCAATATTCAACATGCCTTGACTATCGTCATCTTAAGAATGAATAAATATATTCAAAACTATTCAAACGCACCCGAAACCATACACAGCCAAAATACTTTATAATTAATTAATTTCATTCAAACGAATATATCTTTCAGATAAGCGCCTTGAAGATTACCATCTTTCCACCTCATAAATAAATTCACATTCATAAAACTCGCTAAATAAGTATTATAATTTACCTTTCAAATTACAGAATAGGTAAAACAATTAATTATTCAAGTCATAGTTTTAGATACGGATGAATAAAAAAATCTAATTATCATGGCGTATTAAGATATCAGAGATAGCATCACACCCAATTAAACTTATAATGAAGTAGCTGTCTGGTTCCTTAGTTATTCCACGAATTTATGTATATTGTTTGAAATATTCTGTGAAACTCTGCTATTGATACACAATGAAAATATGATCATACATTGAAATTTGACTACGGTTAATTATATTTGAAAGTTAGTTCTATTGCAGATAAACACTATTATATGTTTAACAAAAATACATCCAATCAAAATATTTTTTATTGGTTGGTTTAGAGAGTAACAGGCAAAAGGACCGGATTAACCTGGTCTAGTGAAAAAAAGACATCTCATTCGTTTAAATATTTTTGAAGTTAGTTATATTTCAAGATATATTAATGTTTTAAACAAAAACATCGAAGCAAACTACTTTTTTCTTTTTGGTTCAGAGGGTGAAAGAAATAAGAACCGAATCAACCGATTTAGCGAAATAAAAAGATCTCATTAGATTAGAATGATACAAGTTTGAGTAAAAATAAAAGTTAATTTATTTAAACTGCATAGACTGTACTTCGATCAGGTCAATACGTGAATAACAATGATAATCGAGTTATCGATTATATGCATTAAATCGTTACATCAAGTGTTTATTGTTTCCGATGAACTCAGACTATTCCTCTAGTGGAACAGGATACGATGTGAGAATGACGGCAGAAAGAAGAACGACCTACAACAAGTCGACTGGACAAAATCACCGGTTTGGTCGTGAAGTATGATTGATGCTGGGAAACCACCGGACCAATCGGAAGTCAATACAGGCAATGAGAGAGAAGTGCATGCTACACGTTTCGATTTCTGTGGTTCTACTGACAAACAAAATATTTCGATAGAGGCGGATTGTGAAGTTAAAGAGTGAAATTACAGTACACCGGTAAACTTGCGTGCAGTACAACGGTACACATGCGTGCAGTAAACCGGTACACATGGGTGCAGTACACCAATATACATGCGTGCAGTACACCGGTACACACGCGTGCAGTAGACCGCTACACATGCGTGCAGTACACCAGTACACATGCGTGCAGTACACCGGTACACACGCGTGCAGTAGACCGCTACACATGCATGCAGTACACCGGTACACACGCGTGCAGTAGACCGCTACACATGCATGCAGTACACCGGTACACATGCGTGCAGTACACCGGTACACACGCGTGCAGTACACCGGTACACATGCATGCAGTACACCGGTACACATGCGTGCAGTACACCGGTACACACGCGTGCAGTACATAAGGGATAAATGTAGCCTACGTTAAGATCTCCATAGGTTTTTGCTATATATACAGGTACGTAATTGCGTGTTTAAATATAGCAGGGTATATTTGAACATTCTCGGATTATTAATAGAAAGAGGTTATTGCATAGAAGATTCTAATGGACTTGAGGAAGGGTATATTGCTAATTTCTGTGCGTTATCAACCATAATGGGATATTGCCCGAAATATCATTGTGGAGTTCATAAGGGATCAAAGCTTTCATTCGCTGTAGATTGCTAAATACGACAGGAGAGTCACATCAGAGATTTTAAGGAATGTACGTACATTCTTTTCTTTGTGGATTACAAACCACAAAAGGATACAGTCTGAAAAGTCGTAGTGAAGTTCATAAGGAATAAAATTGAGAAAAAAACTACCAAGATGCCATTAAGTATAACACGAAACTTTGTAAATGAAAGCTTTTCTCTTGGTCTGAATGCCAATTAGACGCATTACAACATGAGTGTACTACGGTTATTGCATACATAGAAGTAGCGCGGCGCTCACTCATTTTGAAAGTAAATTTAAACATGTATTCATACAGGTAACTCTACGTTTTAATGGAATACCTCAAACTCTAAAATCATAATGATCGGTCAATGTATTTGGCTGAAATAGCGGCACAAAGAAACAAACAATCATCACGACGAAAAGCCGAAAACACAAAAATGTTTAGGGTGTCTAATCGAAAATTATTTTTGAAAATTGTTTGAATAATATTGTTAGTGTCCATGTAAGTAATAAATGTGTTACGGAAAATATTCTAAAAAATTTCTTTGTGGAGGTATGACTGTCCAAAGTGACTAATTTGGCCTTTTTGGTGCATAACAAACCGTGTGATGTAATTTATTAATACGTATTTTGAGAATATAGTGGACAAAAGGTACTAATCAACTTAGTATATAGTAAATCTAAAAAATAATCTTTTTAAGTGTTAACAATTATTTTTATATAAATGATATTTGTTCAAATTTTGAGTTGGAATTTGTACAGTCATCTTTGGCTAAACAAGTACATTAATAATATATATGAAATTCATTGCAAGAGTTTACTATTAATGTGGGAGTTGTGCTCAGCTGTCAAATTTGCGGGGCGGGGCCTATGAGGAGGAGAGAGGGGAGGGGAATACATTGTTTGTTCGTTAGTGAGTTAGGATCTTTACTACTCTAAGCGGCAGTTGCGATAAAATCTATAACAACATTCCTTAGAGTGCTAGACTAGGGCACCCGGACAAACACACTTTAATTACATTTGTCTAGTTTATTGTAGTTATTACCACTAATTACTTTACGGTACATTATCAAACATAATTCATTATACGCGTACTCCATTATACAAGTTTTTTGATTTGATAAATAGATGTATATGTAAAAAGAAAGAATTCATGTAAAAAGTGTATTGGAAAGTTAATTTATTACGCTTCTACGACTCTAAGAAGGTGATAGGTCGTAGCTCAAGAGCGGTTCAGTTATGGGTTCCAAGTTGACTAATTAACTCATACATGATTTTTGTTGTATCTTCAATGTAGAAAGTGTATAAGATTTAAATTCTGAGGGAAAACAGTGTTGAAAATTAAATGTTACACTTTGTTCAACAGCAATTTTGTATTTATCATCGTTGTTACAAAGCTGTACTAAATGAAAAAATCAAGCTTTTATTAGCTTCAGATAATCTCCCACTACCCCCCCCCCCCAGTGCTAAAGAAAAGTTAAAACGGAACCAACATACCTGGAGAAATATTTATTGAGCTATGGATCTGATCCTACTAGCATTTTACAAAACTATGGCACCTGATGTCACTGTTTTCTTGGACCCAGCTTGTTTACAGAAATTGCTTAGATAGAAAGCTAATATTTTCAAGGCAGCTTTTATTTTAGCCCACACTACACTCCCTTCAAAAGTCGCCATAGCCTAAGGAATAATGTCAGGATTAAGCGGGCGGTATAGCGTTAAAACCAGCGAGAGACAAAGGCAGCTAGGACACAACAAAGAGACAACCGGTTAAATAGAGAGACAATTATTATTATCAGTTCACCGTATTAAGATTTAATTGCCAGCCAGTGTAAATCCGAGCAGCCGGTTTGTTTGCCGACACTAATAAGATGAGCCGGCGATGGTATCGACTGGCGATGATCGTGGTTAGGCCGGCCGGCCAGGCCAGATCACTGTAATTTGGCTTTGAGACAATTTCTTCGGTAATCACCGGTGTAAACACACACTGGGATTCACGATAAACTATTATTTCCACCAGGCCGAACACACGAGAGCCTGTTGCATATTGAATTCTTTGAACCGATTTGTTGGTCATTCCAGCGGTCTCGGCTGCATTCCCTGGACTACTTCTCAGCTATTTCCTCAGCATCTTCGTCAAACAGGAAAACACCTCTTCTTGTGTATGTCTCTCACGTTGACATTCCACCTTACGATCAGAATTCCATACTCTCTATCGTTAAAGTTAGCAGCCATTCAACATCTGTGACACAACGCACAAATCAACTGTCTTGTCCACACTTGTTCTATTACATGTTACATAATTATGATTAAAACGATGCCGAATCAATTTTTCAAGGTCTGAAGGTATCTACTCTTGCGACTAACAGTAAATGTAGTGGTTTAGTTTCTTACGTCTGTTGTTGTAAAATACGATAGTAATTTGTTCCGTTGGCTGTGCCATCACTTTATATTCGTATCAAAATCTCACATAAACTAACAGCATATCCATTCTCCATGCTAAACAGTGTCAAATTGTTTTCTGTAGTATGTGGACTGTCCGCTATACAGTGCCACAGGTATTTGTGGACTGAGCGCGGTTGTCATACAGTCCACGGCTCAATCCTCACAGGGCAAACATTGCTGTGCAAATGGTGTCAATGCCCATTCTTTACGACAACACCGCACGCACGGACCCGCACGTTCCAAGTGAACCAACTTACCTAAGTTTCCAACGAGTAATCCGAGTCCAGTTCTGTTCTTATTTATGCAGCACCTTATTCTCATTTTCTGTTCTTTTCTTTTCAGTTCTTTTCAAACGCTATTTTTTTCTATTTATATTCTACCCGTATCAACTTATCTAAAGGGAGGATTGATAACACTTGGGTTTTTCTTGAAATGTCAAACTTGGTGTCCCAACGCAAAATCACAACATTTTCAAACGGACAAGTGAAGACAATATTGTTGATCACTGAAATAACAATCAACAACAATACGAAAATTATATTGATTATTGAAATCAAACTTATACCCTCAACTCTATAATTAATCACAAAAATAAAAAAAATAATATCAATAAAACATAATAAAAATATACTTTTAATCTAAAATTTAAAATTTTCTAAATTTTGATTTCTTCTCCTTACAGATTATCAAATAGAAAATGTTTTAATTAAGATATCTTATTTTTTAATTACGATGAATAAAATAGTTCTACTCTCAATGACGCAGACATGGACTTGTTTCCTATACATATTTCTCCACTTTAAAATACTAACTTATTTTAATGATAGTTGTATTTTGACTATAATTCCAAATTTAATTAAAACCCTTTAAATTCAATAAACGGTTTTGGTTAAATAGTTTCCCTCATCTTCTATCCTATCCACCCAGAATGAAACTAATAAAAGGTATTCAGAGTTGTTTATGGGTTGCTGAAGGAACTGTCCTGTTGTTAGGAATTTTCTAAATTCCTAAAATTAACAGCGTCCTAAAACCTACCTAATATTTGGCAAGTAAACACATTTAACTTGAGCCCTCTAATCAACGGTAACTAGAAAGGACGATAGGCATCAATCACATCTAGCATGACCTGCATGACGTCACACAGGCTAAGTCACACATCACAGCCCAGTGAAACACATTTAACTTGAGCCCTCTAATCAACGGTAACTAGAAAGGACGATAGGCATCAATCACATCTAGCATGACCTGCATGACGTCACACAGGCTAAGTCACAGCCCAGTGAAACACATTTAACTTGAGCCCTCTAATCAACGGTAACTAGAAAGGATGATAGGCATCAATCACATCTAGCATGACCTGCATGACGTCACACGGGCTAAGTCGCAGCCCAGTGAAACACATTTAACTTGAGCCCTTTAATCAACTGTAACTAGAAAGGACGATAGGCATCAATCACTTCTAGCATGACCTGCATGACGTCACACGGGCTAAGTCGCAGCCCAGTGAAACACATTTAACTTGAGCCCTCTAATCAACGGTAACTAGAAAGGACGATAGGCATCAATCACATCTAGCATGACCTGCATGACGTCACACGGGCTAAGTCGCAGCCCAGTGAAACACATTTAACTTGAGCCCTTTAATCAACTGTAACTAGAAAGGACGATAGGCATCAATCACATCTAGCATGACCTGCATGACGTCACACGGGCTAAGTCACAGCCCAGTGAAACACATTTGGACGATAGGCATCAAACACATCTAGCATGACCTACATGACGTCACCCGGGCTAAGTCGCAGCCCAGTGAAACAACAAACACAAAAATAACACGGCTTGTTCTAATTTGAATGGTTCTAATTAAAGCTGATTAGTGGTAAATACCTTATTTACAGTTTTAAACTGAAAGGTTCTATGAGATTGGTATATTTAGTTACCGGTCGTCAACAATTAATAAAATCAAACCAGCTTATTCATCGTGTGATGTCATCCTCGCCGTGGTACCTACCGTTTGTTATTCTAGTTACCGTGTTCTAAGCATTCTTTGATTCACTCTTTAAAACTACATTTCACCGTATCACAGCAAGTACTATCTTTGTTACATATTATCGAGAAACACTTACAATACCGCCCAAAGCCTAGTAATATTCCGTTTGCATGTAGTAATGTTCCGGGAAAGCCTCTTCAAATAAAACCAGTAGATAAAAGTGTACTAGCGCGGCGCTGGAATTGGCACAGTAACTACTTAGTCCGCCAACGCAGCGTAGCGGTAAACATCTGGAACTACTAGCGGCCATAACTCGATCACGTGAGCGGACTGAGGTAAGTAGGACTGATACGATTGGCCTCTCGTAACATCTCTAACGTCTTATTTAACCGAACTGAATGAAAGTTTAATAAGAAGAGTCTGTGTTGGTTTATCTACGGGCCAGATGGTTCTTTATGGGCGCCCAGTCTGGCACCCGCCATGCATTTACATTAGACCACTTACGATCGAGACCTCTCCACGAGAATTAAATTGCAGCCTCCCTGCATTACCTCGGCAGGTCCATATAATTGTACGCAATAAGGATTAGATCACGAGTTTCCTTCGTTAAGCGCTGAATAAATTATGTTGTTTATTTCATACTACGGCAAAGAATTAGGCGTACTTTAGGCTGAGTAGGTGAGCGTGCTAATAAACAATAGAGAAATTATATAGGCCTTGTATTATGTGCTGAGGGAGGTGAGAAGAGTCGAGATTTCAACTGTTTCTCTGTAAGAAAAAAACAAACAGAACCAACTACTTTATCATCGAACACGAAAGCCAATATCATATAAAAGTTGAGTATATACTGAATAATAAATAAATGTATATATATATATATATATATATATATATATAATAACAAACAAGTAATACGCTGAAGTAGATAGTCTATAAAATTACTTAAACACACTCTTGTTTCATGATGAGATAAAAGAACATAAAATGTGATAGATAGGCAGGTTATATTGTCTCTCTTATTTCGACAAACATACTCTAAGAAATTTCAAATCCTATCATATCAGTCTTTATACAGATATTCACCACATCATATTCAAATATTCAACACTCCACATTTATTAAGATATTAAAACATTCATCATATCTAAGTCTATAAGGGACATCTATAAGGCTTAAATTTAACATTAGGTGATGTGAATGAACTGTACTTATTACTTATAAGTAAATACTTAATAAGTAAAGTAAATACTGAATCAGTTTAGTAAAAGATAAAATAACTAAAAATAAAACAATAAACACTTCAGCAGGTCTCTATCCATCCATACAGACATTAAAACAATCTTTGCATATTTCTTTTTGCATTCAACATTTACATATTCAACAAATCCCAATTAGTTGATATTCAAACCATTACAACATGAACCTTTATAGACATTCAAACTTTCTTCACATCCACGTCCATACAGACATTCAAACTTTCTTCACATCGACGTCAATACAGACATTCAAACTTTCTTCACACCCACGTCTATACAGACATTCAAACTTTCTTCACATCCACGTCCATACAGACATTAAAACAATCTTTACACATTTATTTGAAACATTTACATTCAAAAAATCCCAATTAATTGATATTCAAACCATTATAACATGAACGTTAATAGACATTCAAAATTTCTTCACATCCACGTCTATACAGACATTCAAACTTTCTTCACATCCACGTCTATACAGACATTCAAACTTTCTTCACATCCACGTCTTTACAGACATTCAAACTTTCTTCACATCCACGTCTTTACATGCATTCAAACTTTCTTCACATCCACGTCAATACAGACATTCAAACTTTCTTCACATCCACGTCAATACAGGCATTCAAACATTCTCTAAATTCCAGTTTATATAAGAATTTAACATCATTAGATATCATTACCTTCCAAAACTGAGTAAAACACCTACTATACTTTAAGTTGAATTGATTAGCATTAATCATTCTTAAATATGGCCAACTCAGATTTGCAGAATTTCCGACGCAATATGTTTATTTAACTATTCGGTTACATACCTCGTTTACATCGATCGGAACTTAGGTCCAGCTTGATGAATACGATTTTGTAGATGAAGTGTTGTCAACAATCTTCGCTCACTGAGAGCAACAATTTTCACGGTTGTTACGACTAAAAGTCGGCATCTTCAATTTTTACGTTCAACTAATTCTAACACACATACATTCTCTGTTTAAACTTATTCATAAAACAACACTAAAAAGGCATCTTATTAACAAAATGGAATTTCCTTTTCAGTTATCCAAATATGTATACAATTTTGATACATATAATTTTAAACACGTTACTATATATATATATATATATATATATATATATATATATATGTAAATTACATGATTTACGACTGTATTTTATCCGACTTTATTCCTCATCAATTGTTTCTACGTAAAAGTTTTATTATTACCTTAATAACAACCAACGACAGAGTCCTTAACCTTTTTAATAACTACTTAGGCACGCCACTTCCTTGTTATCAGCCTTGTTTTACATATCAATATTTTATATCGCTAGTACCTAACAAAAAAAGTAGCGATTTTTACAAGGAATTAAAACCTTCCAGATTAAAGTAAGCGATTGCCAGGGGACAAACAAAAGGGGCTTGTTAATCTTATCACTTCCTGCATCGCACTTTTATCTTCTCGGGCGAAATTTGCCCCCACATGCAAAACATACAGCGGTCGGATCCCGGGGACCGATACCATCGGCGGACACAATAACACCATTATACCGAGTGCGATTGCCTTGCACCAACTGAGCATACTGCTAGTGTAACTAGATCTGAGTTGTAAACTCAAAATTTCTACTAGCACAAACATGTTACATAGATCATATCATTATACATCATACAAACTTGTTTCGTCACACGTAAAACAAACTTATTCCATAATACATTATACAAACTTGTTTCTTCACACATCATACAAATGTTTCATAACACATCGTACAAATTTTTTTCCATATTACATCATACAAACTTGTTTCGTCACACATCATACAAAATGTTTCATAACACATCTCACAAACATAATCATCACACATAATAAAAACTTGTTTCATCACACATCATACAAAATGTTTAATAACACATCTCACAAACATAATCTTCACACATAATACAAACTTGTTTCATCACACACACCAAACAAACTAATAATCATCGCACATCATACAAACGTGTTTCATCAGACACCAAACAAACCTGTAATCATCGCACATTATGAAAACATGTTTCATCACACATCAAATAAAGTTGTTTGAGCACACACCCAACAAACTCATAATCACAGCAAATAATACAAATATCTTTCATCACACACCAAAGAAACCTGTAATCATCACACATCATACAAACGTGTTTCATCGCACATCGAGCAAACTTGTTTCATCACTATCACACAAAATTGTTTCATTACACATATTACATACTTGTTTCGTCACACATTATTTACACTTGTTTAATTACATACCTATCAAACTCGTTGCAACAAATTTTTATATAACACACCGTGCAAACCTTTTACACAGCATACCATATAATGTTGCACATCTCTGTTACCTACTGATAACTTGCATCATGTCACTAGTAAATCCAGTAATTTTACCATTAGACTGCTAGAAGAGCTTGCATTGTTAGCATAAATAATTGTGTCAACAACACAACTCGAATATTTAATTCTAAACTTTCCAGGATAATAAACTAATCAACCATAATGTTAAAGTTAAACATTTTAAAAATCTAAACACACCGGACATCCATGTAACACTAAAAAAACCCCTTAACCAATCTTCCACTGTGTTCTACATAATCCTGATGAGTACTAAATAAATATCCTCAAATGACCCTTATTGAGAGTAAAGTGACTGACAAAGCGGTAAACTCCTTCGCATGGCTATTGTCAAGAAATATAAACTCGACGGACAAAATGGTGGCCGACGATTTGCATACTCTATTCTCTCCAGCAGAATTCCGCGGATACCGGCTGAAGCTTTACGGCCCAGGTCGAGCACTGCAGAACTTTATAATATCAGTTTTGATAACTGTATCCTCAATATTGTAGGTTCTTGATCAAGCATTCAGTAGTTTAGTGCACAGTTAACTCTGACTAAAAACATGTAGATCATAGTAAAAGGGTTGACTGCTGCACGTTGTTCGCCTAAAACATGCATTATGTTGGTAGGTTTGTGCTTGCAGTGATAGTCAGAAAGCACCTCTGTGGACTGGCACGGTCTGACAACCGCGCTCGATCCACATACGCTCGGCGCGCTGTAAAATACCCGTCGTCTACTTCTGTAAAAACATAGAACTACTATAGGGTAGTACAATCAAGAAGTTTCACAGTTGGACCTTCAGTGGATCCAAAGTTATGAATTTTTATGTAAAAAACGTATAAAGACTGATAGACGGAAAACTAAAGGTTTTAGGTCATAACTTCTTATGAAGTGTTTTGCTCATTTTTATGTGTACAATAACATGCCAAATTATTGAAACAGTTTTACTGAACACCCTGTGTAATTAGGAATGACACTAATATAATATAAATAAAGGCCGATATTATTCTTTTTGGTAAATAAAGAAAATAAAATTATATTGGTTCTAAAAAATATTTTGTCAAAATTTAGTAACGATAAATTGATTGGTTTACACAGGGTAAGTACGTGTTCTCACTTAAAGATGCTACCGGTAAAACAGTTTCTGAGCTCCAGTTCCATATATTACAAATATTAGTTATAGTTTACCGCGACCGGCTACAGTGACAACTGTTTCTGCAGCTCCAGTTCCATATATTACAAATATTAGTTATAGTTTACCGCGACCGGCTACAGCGATAACAGATTCTGCAGTTCCAGTTCTATATATTACAAATATAAGTTATAGTTTACCGCGACCGGCTACAGTGACAACTGTTTCTGCAGCTCCAGTTCCATATATTACAAATATTAGTTATAGTTTACCACGACCGGCTACAGCGATAACAGTTTCTGCAGTTCCAGTTCCATATATTACAAATATTAGTTATAGTTTACCGCGACCAGCTACAGCAATAACAGTTTCTGCAGTTCCAGTTCCATATATTACAAATATTAGTTATAGTTTACCGCGACCGGCTACAGCGATAACAGATTCTGCAGTTCCAGTTCTATATATTACAAATATAAGTTATAGTTTACCGCAACCGGCTACAGTGACAACTGTTTCTGCAGCTCCAGTTCCATATATTACAAATATTAGTTATAGTTTACCACGACCGGCTACAGCGATAACAGTTTCTGCAGTTCCAGTTCCATATATTACAAATATTAGTTATAGTTTACCACGACCAGCTACAGCGACAACTGTTTCTGCAGTTTCAGTTCCATATATTGCAAATATTAGTTACAGTTTACCACGACGGCTACAGCGATAACAGTTTCTGCAGTTCCAGTTCCATATATTACAAATATTAGTTATAGTTTACCGCGACCGGCTACAGCGATAACAGTTTCTGCAGTTCCAGTTCCATATATTACAAATATTAGTTATAGTTTACCGCGACCAGCTACAGCGATAACAGTTTCTGCAGTTCCAGTTCCATATATTACAAATATTAGTTGTAGTTTACCGCGACCAGCTACAGCGACAACTGTTTCTGCAGTTTCAGTTCCATATATTACAAATATTCGTTATAGTTTACCGCGACAGCTACAGCGATAACAGTTTCTGCAGTTCCAGTTCCATATATTACAAAATATTAGTTATAGTTTACCGCGACCGGCTACAGTGATAACAGTTTCTTATAAGCAATACTTTTGTTTATTCTGTTGCGTAAAATAACGCTTATTTCAAAAGCTGGTGGAACGACCTCTCCAATGACGTCATCTGATACCTACCTTATGTTATTCTACTTACCTTGGTAAATACTGTCCTTGCTGAGTAGCCTATTACCTCTTATATATTGTGATGTAAAGATCCTGTGGCCTTTAGAAGTATTCGTAATGTTATCATAAAATTGTGTCTGAATTTTGCATAAGCACGGTAATTAAAGGCAACTGCATTCCTTTGAGTGATAAATGAAGAAGCTAATTAAGATACTCCAGGACCTAATTAAGATACTGCTAATTACAAGTATTGAGAGGTCTTTCTTATCTTTAACTGGTACAAATAGCATTCTTGACATCTCAGTTAATTATGTAAAATAAAGATAACAGTACACAGATCTGAAAAAATACAAAGTCTGTACAAGTGGGCTGGAGTGATAGATTGAAAATTCCGGTCTGGTTTCCGGCCAGCATGGAATTTTTCTCCAAAAAACCCATGTTAAATTTTCTCAAACCAAGCAAAAACATACCTCCACTGTTAATTATTTTAAACTTTTCTAAACTCGTCAATAATTGTTTTAACAATTTCAATTTTGATAAACTCTTGAATTCTTAATCTTGATTGCTTTTTGGTTTTCCCAATTTGTTGACACTGTCATTTCAACTATTTTTTTAATAATACAATGTTTAGTACATTAAATTACGCTAGGCTCTCGATATTCTCCATTACAATTCATACATAATGGCAAATCAAACATTTTGCAGGTATATTATTTACCCAATTGTTCATTATCTTTACGTAAAACACATCAACATCTCAAATTAAGATGGACTTAAAAATTATTAACATAATTAGCTTTATTCGCCTAGTATTTATTCACTATATTCACTTTTCCGTTTCCGGAATAGTAATAAATTCGTGTGTTTTAGACTGAATTCGATATTTCTGAAGAACCACGCTAGAAGTGAATATTCAATTTGTCACCGCGTAATCTATACAGTATAACATAATAAAAATAAAATTGTGTTCTGTACAAACAAATTAAGGTGTATCAGCTCCAGTTCATCTAAAAACTAAGTTTGTAAAATTGTTCAAAATCCATCAAATCACTTCAAAGCGTACGTGAAAAATTATCAGACACATTGCTCCCCCATGATAAAATTAAATTTTGTTTCTCTAATGTTGTATTTTTTCAGCATACACTACACTTGGGAATAATTTCTCAAAAATTATTGTTTACCGTTAATAAAAATTAACTATGTTCAAAAGCAAATTTCCTTATAGGTTTGGTCATAACAGAGGTTAACAGAGGTCATAACCATACTGCGTTTATATCCTATAAGAGAAATGTTAAATGCGATACACTACTGTGACTTGAGGATTTGTTGGAAAATTATAGTTTCACATAGTTTAAAAGAGGGTAAAAGTTTATATTGGATCCAATTTTTTATTTATTTTTTTTTAAATTTATATGTACTTTCATAAAAACTGAAAACTAATAAACTAATTAACCAATAAAATAATAATAATTATTAGCCCCTTTTGATTTATTCACAAATTAATATTTTTTAAAAATTCCAAAACAAATTGACCAACTTTTACGCTCTTTAAAACGAGATAAAATTTTTAATTTTCTGACAAACAGATAAGTCTCAAGATGTTCCACATTTATTATTGCTCGCATGGGATATAAAACTTATATGGTGACACCTCTGCAGACTCCAAACCAAATTAACTTTGTCATTTAAGATGAGATTCGTTCTAAACATGTTATGATTAGTAAAATAAGTAGAATGTATTCTTTTAATAATTAAAAATGTAATTTATATATAAACATGTGACTCACGTATAGGGTAAGTAATACGATTTGTTTTGTAAGCCAGAGACAGCTGGACGATAAAATGATCTAAATTGTGAGCACCAATCCCAATCCTGGTTCGGATGTCAGCCTACACAACAGAATCACTAAAAGGATTTTTCCCTCACAACCGAGAGAGTGCACTTATAGGATTAAGAGCGGAGATGGACCGGATTCACACAATCCTTTCATCGCCAATGGTAATTGGACTGTTTCGGTTTTGGCTGACCAGTAACAGATTTGAGAGGGTCGTGTCCGTTAATTCTGCCATCTGGGGTGATCCACCCCCCCATGATTGGACCACTGATTGGTACACTGGTGCCGACAATCCAGGGGTTAACAACTGATAGTCAAACCTCGATTATGCAAATCACGTACTGTATAATTATTCAAACAGCTTAGTTTTTAAAGACACGTCAAATGAGCGTCAGGCATCGTTCATTACAACCATAATAAATAAAAACCAAAACGATGTATTCACTCATCACGACATCTCCTGAACCACAGAACAGATTTTATTGAAATTTGGAGGGAAGTTTAAAATGTTGTATCAAAGAGATCCACTAAGAAAGGATTTTTCGTAATATCATTCCTATGGGGTAGAAACAGCCTCTCAACTGTTCCCTTTCCAATTTAATTTAATAATTTATTTCGAACAGCTGATACAAAATCATAAACATGACACAAAAGCTTGATTAATTTGGTTTTCATTGAAAATGTACAAGGTAATTTCTATTAACTCTGACATGATTGCACTCTCACATACTTTGCATATTCCTAAATAGACTTATAGAGGTTCCTAGACATAAAACTTAGTTACCTAGGAGAACGAAATCAGGCAGAGTGTTTTTGTATTGACGTGATGGTTTAGACTTTAGATAGAACCACAGAGGGAGAGTAAGTAAGCGTAGAGAACCCACTCCATAGCGAAGCAAGTGCTGTTGGCTACTAAAACTATTAAATATACTAATATTAAAGAGATTTATAAGGAGCCTACTGTAAAACAAGTTTACTTTATTCAGAACATAGGTTACATTACCTAAGTTACGTTAGAATTTTTAGGTAAAATAGGTTACGTTTCTTTACGCTTAGTCATGTCTTACGTTACGCTTTTAATAATAAAAAAAACACATTACAATTTTAATTCATTTTTGAGATTTTTCAAGATTGCTGATGAATGAATTACTGAAAATTTTCAAAACTAGGTACGTGATTATCAGCAATAAAACACCTCTCGAAACTGCAACAGCGGCTACTGTCTAATTGGGCTGTTTTTCTGTGTGACGCAGGTGGTGGTATATGGAGCTGGAACAAAGGGGAACAGATGTGCTGAGCCCATGGTCTGGGGTAGACCGCACCCACCGCAGTCCGCAGACCAGCTGACGTGGTCACCGATCCAGCCCTGCCACACGACCGTGAAGACTTCATCTCAGATTTTTTAAAGAAAAACGGTCTCATATATCAGCAAGTTCTTAAACTGAGAAGCGTATGTGATGATAAAAACTGAAGTAATTGGTACTTAAGAACTTCCACAAAACCAATAATAACCAATAAATAATGCGTGAATCAGTTATTATTATCAGTTCATTATTGCTTTACCATCAAGTAAATTTACTCATTAAAAAAGTCTGAGAACACTACGCCATGCGATAAATTCATCTGAGTGACTCTAATTTCGTCAACGTATTTGTTAGGGAATTAAAGCCAATTAACCCATTAAGTGTTATTTATTTATAAAAACCCATTTTTAAAATATTACTTTTTACAGTTTTAAGGAAGCTAATGGGTCTGGTAAGTTACAACAACTCGTAGACATACAAAATTACATATAAGCAGCTCTAGCATTCTTGTGAAAATGAAATACTCAAGAAGAGCTCAACTCAAAGAGTAGAAGGAGGATGGGTTATCACTATGTAATCATGTATAAGGTGTGCAAGGAGGTTAAATCCATCCGGTAATTGTATTAGCTGTGCAAGGAGGTTTCATCTATCCGTCTGTACTTGTATTAGCTGTTCAAGGAGGTTTCATCTATCCGGGCTGTACTTGTGTAAGCTGTGCAAGAATGTTTCATCTATCCGGGCTGTACTTGTGTTAGCTGTGAAAGGATGTTTCATCTATCCGGGCTGTACTTGTGTAAGCTGTGCAAGAATGTTTCATCTATCCGGGCTGTACTTGTGTTAGCTGTGCAAGGATGTTTCATCTATCCGTCTGTACATGTATTAGCTGTGCAAGGATGTTTCATCTATCCGGACTGTATTTGTGTTAGCTGTGCAAAGATGTTTCATCTATCCGTCTGTACTTGTATTAGCTGTGCAAGGATGTTTCATCTATCCGTTTGCACTTATGTTAGCTGTGAAAGGATGTTTCATCTATCCGTCTGTACTTGTATTAGCTGTGCAAGGATGTTTCATCTATCCGGACTGTATTTGTGTTAGCTGTGCAAGGATGTTTCATCTATCCGTCTGTACTTGTATTAGCTGTGCAAGGATGTTTCATCTATCCGTTTGCACTTATGTTAGCTGTGCAAGGATGTTTCATCTATCCGGGCTGTACTTGTATTAGCTGTGCAAGGATGTTTCATCTATCCGGGCTGTACTTGTGTTAGCTGTGCAAGGATGTTTCATCTATCCGTCTGTACTTATGTTAGCTATGCAAGGATGTTTCATCTATCCGGGCTGTACTTGTGTTAACTGTGCAAGGATGTTTCATCTATCCGTCTGTACTTGTGTTAGCTGTGCAAGGATGTTTCATCTATCCGTCTGTACTTATATTAGCTGTGCAAGGATGTTTCATCTATCCGGACTGTATTTGTGTTAGCTGTGCAAAGATGTTTCATCTATCCGTCTGTACTTGTATTAGCTGTGAAAGGATGTTTCATCTATCCGGACTGTATTTGTGTTAGCTGTGCAAGGATGTTTCATCTATCCGTCTGTACTTGTATTAGCTGTGCAAGGATGTTTCATCTATCCGTTTGCACTTATGTTAGCTGTGCAAGGATGTTTCATCTATCCGGGCTGTACTTGTATTAGCTGTGCAAGGATGTTTCATCTATCCGGGCTGTACTTGTGTTAGCTGTGCAAGGATGTTTCATCTATCCGTCTGAACTTATGTTAGCTATGCAGGGATGTTTCATCTATCCGGGCTGTACTTGTGTTAACTGTGCAAGGATGTTTCATCTATCCGTCTGTACTTGTGTTGGCTGTGCAAGTGTTTCATCTATCCGTCTGTACTTGTGTTGGCTGTGCAAGGATGTTTCATCTATCCGGGCTGTACTTGTGTTGGATGTGCAAGGATGTTTCATCTATCCGGGCTGTACTTGTGTTGGCTGTGCAAGGATGGTTCATCTATTCGGGCTGTACTTGTGTAAGCTGTGCAAGAACGTTTCATCTATCCGTCTGTACTTGTGTAAGCTGT
Organism: Stictocephala bisonia; assembly: GCA_035578905.1. Classification (NCBI taxonomy): domain Eukaryota; kingdom Metazoa; phylum Arthropoda; class Insecta; order Hemiptera; family Membracidae; genus Stictocephala; species Stictocephala bisonia. The sequence goes on along the minus strand of JAQJVL010000222.1, from coordinate 77,794 downwards.
GCAAGAATTTTTCATCTATCCGGGCTGTACTTGTGTTAGCTGTGCAAGGATGTTTCATCTATCCGTCTGTACTTGTGTTGGCTGTGCAAGAATGTTTCATCTATCCGTCTGTACTTGTGTTGGATGTGCAAGGATGTTTCATCTATCCGGGCTGTACTTGTGTTGGCTGTGCAAGGATGGTTCATCTATTCGGGCTGTACTTGTGTAAGCTGTGCAAGAACGTTTCATCTATCCGTCTGTACTTGTGTAAGCTGTGCAAGAATTTTTCATCTATCCGGGCTGTACTTGTGTAAGCTGTGCAAGAATGTTTCATTTATCCGGGCTGTACTTGTGTTGGCTGTGCAAGGATGGTTCATCTATCCGTCTGTATTTGTATTAGCTGTGCAAGGATGTTTCATCCATCCGTCTGTACTTGTGTTAGCTGTACAATGAGGTTGAATTAACCCATTTATAATAGTGGCGTATTCCTATGAAGGATCATTCCGCTCGTAATTATAGTTCTATTTATATGTATAGTATATGACTTTGTCCCTCTGAATTTTGGTGCATGGAGGTTGGCCTAGACGCCTACACTAGCCGTATTATCTACATGATGAAGGGTTAGTCCGTCCGTATTGTGGTGAATGGAGGTTGTCCTAGACGCCTCCACTATCTGTATTGTCTACATGATGAACTGATTAGTCCCTCTGTATTGTGGTGTATGGAGGTTGTCCTAGATGCCTACACTATCCGTATTGTCTACATGATGAACGGGTTAGTCCTTCTGTATTGTGAAGAACGGAGAATGGGTAAGTTCGTTTGAATCAGTTTGTATTGTGGTGCATGGAGGTTGTCCTAGACGCCTACACTATCCGTATTGTCTACATGATGGACGGATTAGTCCCTCTGTATTGTGGAGAACGGAGAATGGGTAAGTTCGTCTAACTCATTTTGTATTATGGTATATGGATCGGGTTAAGTAAAATGTATACATGTTATATATGCTTAGAGTATAAATCAGTGTGCTTATACCTTTGTAAAGATCTATAATTGTATAGAGGATGGGGTCAGTCCATCTATATTTTTTTAAATGTTCTTATGTCTTTATTCATGTCAATGTCCATTTGCGTGGAATTTGTCGCAAAGGCACTGAACTAAAACCGTAACAGTATTTGAGGTGAAATCTGTGATGATTTTTTTTAATCACTGACAAAAAGAAAATGAGGAGTTTCGTTGGTGGCCTATGTCTACATGGTGTAAAGGGCTGTCGTACCAGCGTGACATCGTGTTCCCAGCCAAGGCACGCACCTCGGCAACCCAATCCGGCGACAACTGCTACCTCGGCGCGTGGGTGGCGGCCGGCTGGACACTCACCTGCCTTCCAGACACACATCCAGGAACGCTACTTGTATTAACTTCAGCATTGTTGCACCACTATGTAATAACAAAACTTTCACAACCTACCAAACACACTCTTTAATTTTAAATGCAGAATCAAAAATATTTAGAAAATGTACAAATTGGTCAATATCATGCAATTTATATAAATCTACGATATATATGTTTCTCTGATATTGTCTGTAATTGTAACAAAAAATATCCAATAGGTTGAGTGTCCAGTAAATTGTGTAAAATACATTCGAGAGGCCAAGCAAGACATACGAAGACATAAACAGTATCATTGAGACTGAATCATTGAGAGAAATAAAGAGAACCAAGAGTATTTTTGCAGATTTTACCAAAACTTTATCACAATACTTTATTCTTGAGAAACTTTTACGAGGGCAAGAAAATTTGCTTACATGTTAAGGCAACTTTTTTTGTCTACTTCAAGTATTGTTCTCAGTCCATTATTTTTCTTAACTGTTCGAAAAATACACATCTATGCACATTACTAATATTTTAGTTTCCCCCAGATTAAAAAAAATCAGATTAGTTTTAAATGTTTAACCCTCAACTGGTATCCTTGTTTTTTGAAACACGCAACTGGTATCCTGGGGTGCCCGGACACCCCGTTATACAAATGTACAAAATGAGTATAAAATAGTTACAGTATTCCATGAAGACACAGATTATGTATGTTTCGATGTGTATAGATTACTATTAATTAAAACTAATTTCAAATTTTGTAAAAAAATAAATTAAAAATCACTTCCATTTTAAGATCAAAATATAATATATATTACTTCACTTAAGACATTATTAATTTTTATAGGTAATTCAGATTTTTAAATAAAAAAAAAAAAAAAACACCCCCTCCCAATAGTATCTACTATAAAAGCAGAATAAAATTTAACATACAATTTCTTTCAAATTATATTCAACTTAACCTTCAAGTTTTTATTTTTCATATAATATCTACTCTTTCCACACAGCATGGGAAAAAAATAAATAATGGCTTTCATGTAAGGTTTAATAATGAAAATAAAATGAAAGTATACTTAAAATGAAAAAGCAACAGTTTTTTGTTTCAAAAACAGTCTTTTTATAATCCTCATATCCATTACATGATAGTAATGCTTTTGGAATGAATTCTGCACACATTATTACTGCAAGTAATGCAGATCATTTACATACATATATTAATTAATGATAAATATATTAAAATTAGGAGAGTTTAATTCGTGGGGTGTTGAAACAACACAGGATATCAGTTAGGGTTAAAAACCCTAAGGCGTTCATTTTGGCTGCTTAATATTTACAATCACTGAATATGCTCTATAAAATCTTGTATGCTGTCTTGGATAGACAAAAAATAAATAAATAAAATAAAAAAATAATAAAATAGGTTTCGATATCAAATGGGTGGCCTAATGACCTAAATTTGGGATAATGCAAGTTCAAATCTTGGCAAGGACTTAAAACATTTATCGGTAATATTCACCTTCTACTGTACTAGTCCCCCCCTTACTCTGTCTAAATAAGTTCACCTTGTAAAACAATTATCTATGAAGAATGAGTGTATATACAAATATACATATACTTTTATTAGGAATAACACACTTCCCTGATTAGAGTTGCTAAATAAAAAAAATAAATAAATAACGAAAAATACTAAATATAAGTAAAATTTAAATGGAAATAGTAGTAAGTTTAAAAGGACATCGGCTTCCCTTACGAAAAAGGTAACTCATTATTGTTACAATGCCAATATAAATGAACTATTATGTTTGATACGAAGTAGATGAACGAATAATCATGCTTATTCAAATACGCACGTTGATGACAGACGAAAAAACAGAGGTCGCTTTCTTATAGCTGCAGTGAACGCCCCGGCAGCACTTACCACACATTTAAATCTCTATAAATTTGTAGTAATAATTACTAAGTTTATCTTTTAGGATTTGGAGGGGGATAAGGGTAGTACATCGGCACGGTGTACTGGACAAATAACTACTCGAAACCCATTCAGCGCTCTATTGGATGCGGCTTGTCCCTGTGGGTTGGTGTAAATCACTCAACTTATACAAAGAGTCTCAATAAAGACAAATATTCAGACGAGTTCATCTCAACCGTAAACGCACAATTAAATCAAACATGCAACATGAACGCGGTCTTTTCAGATACCAAGTAAAGTACTATTTCTTATCAGTAGGAACAAAGAATTTCATATAAGACCCAACGACCCGTGAAGCAATTAATTAAACGCCGTTCACAAGCGACGGCTGTGGATGATGGTAAGTTACATACTAAACCGGCGGCGTTGCCGGTTGATCGAGGACCAAATAAACAAGCAGGGGCCATCGTCGCGTCGTCGCCGGGACGAAATTAAAACCTGCAGACCTGTTTCCATGAGTTACTGTCCTACAGAGTTTTAATTAAACAACAAACAGCCTGTCCGTCTGTCGACCTTCCATCGACGTAAATCCCTATAAAATTGAATGTACGACGAACTGGTGTAACTCTCCACGCTCGTAATTAAAAACAGGGGAAAGTTGTATTCAGTTGGTGGGTAGGGGGTGGGGTGGAGCAGAGAACCGTCCCCTCACTCAACAACTCTCCTTCGTCAACTGTCGTCTCTGTGTAAAATAAAAACCACAATATATTCAATTATTTCCACCTAAAAATTGCTTGCGAATTAAAATATGTTTAAAAAAAGCAGATCGCAACTTAGTTATACACTATTCAGGAAGAGTTGCGAGTGAAGATCCACCCACTGCTGATGTGACGTAGTTGCTAGACCGATTCACAGCCGTTCACATGTTCACGATACAAAGCATAACGTACGAGGAAACTGATTGCAGAGTCTGACTGACTGGGGAATGGGGATGCCAATGAATTAGCTTTTGAAAACTTGGACAACCTTTTCTTTTTGGCCAGCATTCTTGAGACAAGGACAGTCTAGGCGGAGCCTCACTTTCAACTCTCGCTCAATAACATATTTAGGACTCAAAAAAATAAATGTTCTAGAATTTTATTGTTATGATTGTGTATGTTCTTCACAGTCTGAAGGTCGTGTATGTGTCATTTAATGTGGATTAAAACACAATAAGTGAATAGTGATGGTAAAATTAATTTTTTTGATGAAATATGTTTTTTCAGGATTGTTTGGAATTTACGCCATGAAATTCTTATAGATGTTTTTCTGTTGTTTCAAAATATTTTCCTTGAAACTATTAGGAGCATAAGCTATTGAAACTATTAGGAAAAATAGGAGCATTCCATATGTAATTCTACTAAGAAATATTCAGAGAAAATTTAACACAATATCTCATCTGATGAAGATTGAGATATCTCTTGGGGCAAACACCGAATTTGAAAGTTTACCACTCAACATAAAAACAAAGAATTTTTTTTTTTCAGTAGGGGATTCTCTACTGAAAATGACAAAAATTTCATTAATTACAAAAAAAAAATTTTTTACATATTATTGTTCTATGGTATGTCCTCTTTCAGAAAAACCATACATAACAAGGTATAAGTGGTTTTATATATGAAAAAATAATTATATTATTAGGCATAATTTGGTCAAAATGCCCTAAAGTGACCTACGCAACGAGGCAAAGACTTGAGATATGTGTAAGTGAAGCTATTTGCCAGTACAATACTGGTGTAAACAAATCAGTAAGCAGCTTTCAGATCTCAAGTGGAGTAAGTCCTGGCTGTTCAACATTGAAAGTAGCCAAAAGATTCGACAGAAAGCGACTTCGGCTTGCAAAAGTCCGTAAACATTTAAAGTTTTTGGAGTATAGAAAAAAACTCAGACAGGCTCAAATGATGGAGGAAGAAAGAAAAAAGCAGAAAGAAGGACTAACTTATGGTGCTGGAAGATTTTAGGACATTTATTTCTTTGTTGTACAGTAGGCTAGTGATTTTTTCTCAGTTTTTCAAAATAATCAAATACTTTTTGCGCGTGTTGTAATTTATGTTATCAATAATTATTGTGGACCATTATGCATCAAAATCCAGCTACAGCTGCCTAATATTTTGTTGGTAAGTCCTGTTTTATATAATGATATAAATAAGTTATGGTTTAGGCTTATTACTTTAGTTACATTAAAGAAACTAGTATCCATAGCAACAAAAAACATGCTTACTTTCAATGCGCGATTCCCGCAAGTTTGGGTTTTTCCATGTTTTTCATCACTAAAATTGATATATCTCATAAAGTACTTGTAGTAAAAGGTTGACATTTTTACCCAATATTCCTTATTAGTATATCTAAAAAGTTAGGTAAAATTATGCCTGTAACACAACAAGGAATTGAATAAAAAAAATTCTTTTTAATAAACAATATTTTAAAAAAACATTTTTTTTATTTTTTCCTTATAACTTTTTTTATAATTAGATACAAATCTAATTTTACCTAACTTTTTAAAAGACTAAAAACCCTACAAAATGACACTTGGATCATGAAGTTCTAGCCAATAGAACCTGAGATATATCAATTTTTATATAACCGTTATTTTTAGGTATATTATACCTAAAAAAATACCTAAAACTGAAAATTAAAAATTTTGACCACAAAAGTTTCTTTTTGTAACAAGTACAAACTATAAAAACCTTATTCAGAACCAAAAAGAAAAATATTAACAAATTTAGCATTTTCAGTAGGGAATCCCCTTAATGTGATAAAACCATTTAGGCTGTTGCTAATTTGTATTTCTAAAATCTTGATATTTTTCTTCTTTGTTTTGCTGTTTATTGACAGTGTCCATGTACTCTGTTCCAAATGTAAATTACCTTATAGAGTATTTTGATAAAAATTAATTATAATAATGCACATATAGAAAAACAATGTTTACATAAACCCTCTAGACATTATTATGCAAAAAATGCCACATAACAGATTAATTTTATGATTACTTTAAAACACTTTTTAACAAGAAATTTGTGGAAAATAAAGACACCCGTTACTATTTGACGGAGATCCCAATCTGTCCAACCTTTAACCCTTGTACGCATCATAGGCGAAGATTACCATAAAACTGAGTGTTAGACGATACTCTGAAAGTTGTAAATGTCACAGATTTTTGATCGCGTATTAAAACAGGGGTAAAATACGGCCTGTCAGCTGACAAAGAACCACCTTAGAAACCAATCTCCAGGGCGCGGACCTACCGCGAGTAAGTGGTGGGTATGTTGTGTACAAGACGAGAGGACACTGTTTACAATACCGTTAGTCGTAAAGGTTTTATTTAAGTATGAAAGATAATACTGTAGCTTTATATAAAAACTTTAGCTACAAAAACAAAAGATCACTACGTTATAAATAAATTTGTAGAATGTATAACATTTTAAACAAAAATGTTCATTATTCCTTAATTACCACAGTAAATAAAGATATCTTTAAAGGATACTGAATCTTCCTGCTCCACTACTAATCTTGGATTAAAAGGCTCAAGGTACTTCACTCATTGAATAAAATAAAGGCACATTCCTGCAGCCCCAGGTAAACTGACAAGTGCAGCTAAAAAAATACTTATAAAGGAAGAAAAGGTTATAAAACACCCATAGTATATCGTATCATAACAATTGCTTCCATAAAGATTTCTCATAAAATAAGATGTTTACCTTAATACTGAATGTCTACTGAAGAATTTTAACATTTGGTGTGGCTTCCCTAAACATAAGTTACTGTTCGTAACTCAGATTTTGTAAAATTTATGTTAAATTATCTACACGTTATACCTTACCTACATTTGGCAATTTATTTGATAAAAACATATGACTGTAGATATTCACTCATTAAGTTATTAAGACGTCGATCGTAGGGATGATGTGGGCGAGTATGTGGGATGAATTACTGTGATGACTGATGAGTGTTGATGAACGAGTGCAGTTATTGTAACTCACTACAATAAACTGTTGCATATAACGTGTCTTTTAGTGATATTCCAATAACTAATACAACAACGGACCTATTACGTGGATTCCGAACCACGTAGTATTGGTCTGATAAAAGTGATATAATACATATAATTATTATTTATGACCTTTCGTCATTATTTTTACGTTAGTTGATTTATATATATGTTTGAAAATTACTTAAATATTTGGAAGCAGCAAGAAATTTCATCATTTGTATATGTTAGGTTAATGTCAACATTTTAATTTGATTCTTCATAATAATGTTAATATAAAACTTATAACTGTCATACTGGAGCCATTTTAGACAACTATTTTTATTTCTCACATCAAGATTGTCATGCATTTAAATGTTTCAATAGAATTCTCTTCCGATTTTCCCAAGAAAAATTTAAAATAAAAAAACTGTAAATATATCATACAGAAAAAAACAAAAATATTGGAAGCTCGTTAATTTATGGACCCTTACTAAATTTCACTATTTACACTCTATTTCATTTTGGCTATTATTAATCTCTGGAGATATTGAACTAAATCCAGGCCCTGAAACTAAAAACATCGAAAAAAATTAATGCCCATTTTGTCACAAGTCTTTCAGTAGGTTACAATCTCATAATAAAGTAACTCATCGATTAGATATACAAAAAATTCCATCAAATAAATACAATACTATAGAATCTTACTATGATAACCTGGCCCTTCCAAAGAAATTTAAAATAAAATTATTACTAAGCCAAATCGTGACCCAAAATATTACAGACCTATCTACAATTATCAATCAGATTCAGAAGATGACTATAATGAAATGAAACAAATTCCTGATATTATAACCCAAAAAAGAAAAATTATAATGAAAATATTAATATTATAGAAAAAGATTCAACATCTGATTTCATAGTAGATGAATCATGATGATTGTATAGGAACCAATCATGATTGATGTCCACATAGTGATACAATTTTTAAAATCAAAGGCCTTCGGATACACATATCAAAATGTCATCCTCAAAATTCAAGAGAAAAATTGGTTAATAAATACTATCCAAAACTTAACAATAAATAAAAAAATATATGAAACTATAGTCGAAGAAGAAAATAACTCATTAAATACCACAAAGACAGCCAGAAAAAATATTCTGATTTAATAAAACCATGGGAAAGCAAGTTATTAGAAAGTATTGATAGTAATATACCTTACCATGCAATAGACAACTATATGACTGAGTTTTGTAATTTTTAAAAAAATATTGCAGATGATCTACCAGGAACTAAACATTAAGCAATAAAATATTTTAAATTAAGAAAACAAAAAATAATGTCTAATGTTCAAACGCCATTCAAGAAACATAAAATCCAAAAAGATTAAATAACAGAAATAGGGAGAAATCTAAATTAAAATTTAACTATGACCTTTCACAATATCTTTATTACAATCAAAGGAAAAATATTGTAAGACATATAACAGAACTAGATGAAACAATAACTTGTAAAATACCAATGAATGAAATAAACACTTTTTAAAAATACAAAATCATCATATAATGACTTCACACCATTATTAGATACTACAGAAAACCCAATTTTGATTAAAGAAATAGAACATAATCAAATGTTTAAATCAGAAAAAGACGTATCCTTAGCTATAAAAGGAATCTCAAAGGATACTGCACCAGAACCTGATAACATTTTGAGTTTAATTTATAATTTTATGATCAAGACTGAATATGTTCCAAAAATATTTTAAAAAAGGTAAAACAATGTTAATTTATAAAAATGGGAATGAATAAGATTGTAAAAATTGTAGACTAATAACAATATATTCTATAATGAGAAGAATAATAGAAAGAGCAATTGTTCGTAAATGCACACCTTATATTGAATTAGTCTCTCACCAAATGGTATTTGTATCAACCTCTAGAACATACGTAAATTCTTCACTACTAAATAAGACTCTAAAACATGCCAAATCCAATAAAAATGATTGCTGTGTCTTATTCTTAGATATAAGTAAGGCATTCGACAATATAGGACATGAAAATATATTAAGGTCTTTACATGATACAGAAATTCCATTAAACATGCAAAATCTTATAATGTCCCTTATAAAAGACAATACAATTCAAATAGAAACAAATTTCAATAAAAGCAATTATATAGAAGTTAAAAGAGGAGTTCCGCAAGGTTCGCCCCTTTCACCATTACTATTCAAGTTATCAATCAACTTTATCCTAAAAGAAATTACAGTCAAGGCAATAATAGAAAAATATGGTTATAAACTTGTTCCTGGATTAGATAAAATAACAAGTTTGGCCTTCGCTGATGTTGTTATTTTTTAGGAACAGGTAATAATGAATAATCCTCGTCAATTTTAAAAATTTACAGTTGACAACTCTCTTAAATCAATTGATCTTACAATTAACACAGAAAAATGTAAGGCATAAACATAGTTCATGGTAATTTAATTGAGAACACAAATATTATTTCAAAATAGTTACATATCTACAATTAATAAAGAAGATTCTAATAAATATCTAGGCATTGATTACAATGATAAAATTAAAATAAATAAAAGACAAATTATTCATAAATTAAAAAATAATCTTGATAAATTAATATCAACAATATTATTAAATTCTGATGAAAAGATGAGAATAATGAATCAATATAATTGGCCATCTCTTGTATATCCTTTACAATGTGCCCCACTAACGATTTTACAAACCAGATTGATAGACAGTAGATTAGGTTACTTAAAAAATCAGCAAAATATGACATTTTAATGAAATGATTACTCACATAATTTGATAAATTGCAAATATGTAGAAGCCACCCACCATCTCATACACGTACAGTGGTACTGGCCCACCCGTCCATCCATACACGTACAGTGATACTGGAAGGTGGTAATACTTAATTACCACTTTCATTTTTGGAAGATATTATAAGACGTTCAATTAAGGAAATTATAGGACTACCTGGAGATTTTCCGAATGACATGCTCTATGCCCCAAGCAACCTTAGAGGACTTGGCATATTTAAAGCCACGTGGGAAGCTTTATCCAGCATTATAATATTTGTGAAAAACTCCTCAAGGTCAATGAACTTCATTTATTATGTATAAATGACTTCAACTAGGAACAAATCTTTTGTTTAAAAAACTTAATGTTTTGTCTGAATTTGAAGATATTCATAAAAATAACCAAGATAAATTGTCTTCCCATAAAATTAGATAATACCTCAGAGAACAATCATTTAATGAATGGTCCAAACTTCCTCAAAAAGTAAAAGGAATATTAATGTTCAAAGAAAATCCAAAATTTAACAAAATTATAAACACTAAATTTGGACTAAGTATTTCTGAATGGAACAATATATTAAAGATGAACTGTAATACAGCTGCAGTAAGATCAGTTCTCGGCAGATCTCAAGACAACCATTGTCTCCATCCCGGCTGCAATGAGATTGAAACTCATTGGCCATGTTTTTGGATATTGCTCTAATGGACTAAGAAATAATCGTCATCATAAAGTAAAAACAATGTTGGCAAATTAATTCAGACAAAAAAAATTGGGATGTACATGAAGAAATACACATTCAGTCAACAGCAGGATCAAATAGAAGAATAGATATAATTTTTATAAACAAAAATAGTAAAAATGGCCTAATAATAAATCCTACAATGAGATTTAAAACTACAATATATCAGGCTGAATTATTCAACAGTGAAAAGAAGAAAATTATTGAACCTTGCATTCCTCGTTTGATTAAAAAATACGACGTAGTAAAGTAGGAAGTAATTTGCCTTTTATTTGGAATTAGAGGAACAATACCTAAATTCACCTCATCGTTCTTGAAAAATTACAACATATCAAATAATATAACAGAAAAATACTAATTGGAACTATAGAAGAATCTACTTATATTTTGAACCACCATTTATTTTATAAAACAAATTAACAAAATCATTTTGAACTGGATTTTTATGGTCACCTTAAATGTGAGGAAGTTGTCAATTTATTATTTTAATAAGTATGATTTTCTCTCTATAATATATTAACTCATTTGGTATATAATTTAAGGGTTTTAAATAGGGTAATACCTTAAACCTCTCACTTTATAATAGCCAATATAATTTACCATAATATATATTATATATTTAGCTATAAAAAAAAAAATATTTTTACTTTCTTTTAGTAGGATTAAGTTAAAGTATTATTTTAAAGGCTTTATTAGCGAAAACAAGTGTTAATATATTTATCAATTTCTCTTTAATATATAGTTTTATTTATTTATCTTCAAAAAAGGGCCAAGAGTCCTATTAACTCCAAAAAATATTCAAATAAAGACATGACTTATGAATAATATAGCACTAATTCAGTTCAGAATAGTAAGAACATAAGTTATTTTTTAGTAAAAATTATATTCATTTTGTTAAACAATTCTTTTATCTAACAGTTTTTTTTAATTACACAGTTAGGCCTTGCTAAACGAAGGGAGGGGCAAACACAAGTGAACCACCACAAATCCACTCAACTTCCAATACAACAATTGTCTTCTCCCCTAAAAAAGCCTGAACGATGCAATATGTTCAATTTATGTTCGGCCAACGCGGGCACATATCATGATTAAATGTAGTACTGCCCGAACCACCCCTGGACGTGGATTACTTTTTGTCCCATCTACATGAGCGCAGATAATTCACCCCCCACCCCACCCCACCCCCATGTCTGATCTGAATCGGATTCTGTCATGAGATCCTCTACGGCGTGACGTAGTAACCGACCTTACGGAGGGTTTAGTGACAGAACTAGCCAGAATACCAATGACGACCGACAAACCATTTCTATCCTGATGCAAACGTGTTTTGACACTGCAAAAAATCCAACGAATACATGGATCTATATGCACTAATTGTTAAATGGCGTGACAGAAAGTAAATCAGTTTGTACAAAAAATCCGTAAAAGAAATTTGAGTTTCCTTTCTTAATACGAACGTAAATTTCAATGGATGAACAAAATATTGCTGTTAGTTTTAGGTACTATTCTAATATGCTATGGAACGGCCGAAGATAATTAATATATGACACCACCAACTGTAAATAATTTTTTAATTGCGTAACAAAAACACTTTTAATTTTACTCCTACATTATTTGAGAAATTCTGGGAGACATTCTCTAAAAAGGAAAACAACAGCAGTCACTTCTTGTCTTTCAACTTGTAATGTTCTTGATATGGCATATGCCAACTCTCGTAATTTGTATATGGGACCTTTAGGATGTTAACTTGGGCAACAATAACATGGTTCGTGTTTGTGTAGGTGGGCTATTAACTTGTTGAATGACCCATTAAAATATAGTCTCATTCCTTTCAAACATTTCGAAGTAACTTTTTTCTAGCTAGATCTCTAAAGATAGTTTTCACAAAGCTCATTATATGTTTTTGTAAATGATAATATTTTTCATGGTCATAAATATCCTTTTTTAACTTTGCTGCATTACATTAGAACCAAATAAGTTCAACTTTTGGGCAGAGGTCGTGGGATGGTTTAGAATCATTTGAACGTACACAAGAGTATAATGCCCCACAAAATACTGTATAATGGTTTTGTGACAGAAGTAGTTGGAAAAGCATTGAGAGTGATATGAATGCTGACCTGAAGGTACTTCAAATTTGGTTTTTGAAGTGTAGGCCTATGCAAATGAGTCCAGAAAAAACAAATTTCATAGATTTTGGTTTCAGAAATGTTATATTATTTTAAAATCCAAGTAGGTATTTTTAAAAGATAAATGTGTACGGACTTTTAAATAACGATCATGCACGAGCAACTGCTTCTTTTTCGTTCGATACCCACCCACCCACCATACACGTGCAGTGGAGGTAAGTAAACTAATGGTAAGTTAACTTCGGCAAAGCACAACACTTCGGAGGATATGACTATTCCGTCCAGCGACATCAAGTTGATATATCCATGGATTTTGGTTACAATTAAAAGGATGACGGGTCTTTATAAATGGTCCTGTATCAATCGTTTTACATGACATTGATGAAGTATATACTTAAACTGCATGAAGGTGGCTATCACACGAATGACAAATTCTCGTGGAGAGAGGAGACCGGGAAGCTGGTCGGCGACCGCCAGATGACGAATGAGCGCATTTCCGCGACCAAGCAACACTCGTTTATGTTTTTAATACTCGCCTGGAAGCTGCCAAGCGACTACACTGCTTGATTAAGATGAAGGAGGTGAACTCTGAACCACCTCCTGGCGCACACGCTGTGAATCCCATTAGTAATATCCCAAGTCCAACGCACTCTAATATATTTTCTTCTAAATCACGCGGTCGCGTATTTATGTTATGTCAGTGTTTGGACGAGGTGCTCCCGTCCGAGCCGCGAGACCGCTTTCAAAACGGTAGGGTTTATTAATTCCAACGAGTGCGTGTGCGAAAAACGTTCTCATATTTATTGCTGTTTAGACTTTGAACATGCGTTCCACTCATACGGACAATTTCAAATGATTTCTTGTTTATTTCCGAATATTTCCCCGCTAATTTGTTCTTTGCTTTTTGAACACAAGACTGGTTCCAAATAAATCGTGCTAAGGGACAGCAGTTTTACGACTAAAACATCTGGTTAGCTCCACATCGGATAATTTACAGTCGATTATTTGGTTTGTTCCGGTCACTAATGGCTACCGACTATAAATATCTTCCAGTCAAATCTGCACTAATGAAATAAACGCCCTTTTTTAACTCGTGTTTATATAGTTCCTGTTTCTGTTTTCAAAACATCACCTAAAGCTACAAATCCCGTCAAACAACCGGCCACAGATCAGAGTGAAAAAAGGAAGGAATAAGTTGCAATATAATTTGTACACTCGTGTACTACCGAATGAGCACTTTTATTAACTTCATTAACTAATTTAAGCTCTTGGATTTTACAAAAGTTTTCTTGAGAAACAAATAAAGTATAACAGGCATTATAAATAACTATCATTTATAATATATAGTTAGTTAGTTAGTTAGTTTATGTGGGGATATATAGTTGGTCCAGCCAACCCTTGCAACGAAGCCTAAGGCTTTTTGTGCCATTCCCGGTGCCTAATCGTCGTAAAGCTGGCAATCCTTGACCAAGTCAAGGAGCTTCTTCACTAGATTAGTAATTTCCAACTGTCCCAGAGGTGAGCCTTCAAAAAGTGCTCTTCTTCTGGCACCAAGGGCCTCACACTCCAGGACAATGTGTTCTGCCGACTCTTCGTCCTCCCCACAGAGGCGACAGATAGGATCCTCCGTAAAGAGTCCCACCGTTCTTAGATGCCTCCGGAATTTGCCGTGACCGGTGATGAGTCCCACCACCAGCTTAACGTGCGGTTTACTCAACCCAAGAAGTGACTTAGTCAACTTCTGGGAGGGATTCCTGACAAGAACCTTGCCGAGTCTTTGCCCTGGGAACCGCCGCCATCTTTCCAGATGTCTGGCGCTGACCCAGTTTTTGATTGCTGTTTTGGGGGCAGTTACTAAAATATTTAGGGGATTGCTTATTTGGATTCACTAAGAATTACGAATCTGTTTTCAACATTCACGGTTTGTAAAGAATTAGTGTTTAGCAAAGCATAATTGAGAATCAAATAACTAAACGTTCCTTTGTATCATAGTTTCAAACTAATACCTTCTAATTAGAAATGTGTGAATAAACCTGCGAAATGTCTCATTTTGAAAAAAGGAATAATAATAATATTACACTAGAAGCTAAAATAAAAGTAAACCCTGGTATGCGAATAGCGCAGTACTATTTAGCAAGTATGGATAGACAGAAGGTTCCTGGGTGGGGTGTATCGTAAAGAGAAGGGCTTTTATCATTGCCTTGTAGTGCTGCATTACATTTATATTCATATACTGCAAACGTATGCGCATTTATGTATTTACGGTGTTCTTTATTGTAAAATAACTAATTCTAGTGTAATTCTACGTCAAATATAACACTATTAGGAAGTTATTTCTGATTAGTTTTTTTATAAACCCTTCTTTTAAATGTTCTATCGTTTTGTTACCATATACAGAGGCTGTCGTATTATATGTAGTTAAATGTAAACGATTTCAATACCATTCATTTTAATTATTTTGCGATACTGTCGAATTGGATTCTCGGAAATTGTGGTGATGTTTCAAATGCCTGGCGAGTTTGTAATTGATGTGAAAAAATTATATATATATACATCAATTAACTCAATTTTATAACAGAAGTTTAGTCCTATTTTATTTGTTCAGGTGTGCCATAATTTGAAATCACTTTTATCTCAACTGTAAATTTCAAAAATGACTTCCCTTTACTTTCATTGTACTTTTTAAAGTTTCTTTCCAGAAATTACTTTTCTCCAACTGCCCTTTTATACATAATTTCCATAAAGTTACTTTTATATTAACTGTTAGTTTTCTTAGTTAACTTATATAAAGAGACTTCCCTGAAATAACTTTTATTTAATTTATTAAAAACACTTAATAATTTAACGTGAATTTCATTTTCATTTGTTTTCTTCCTTGGATTTTGAAAACACCATCACTTGTACTGAAGGAAAATGACCTGTTCAGCCTGTCAAAGAACAATTATTTTAGTTTATCTACTGATGGAATCTTACTAGCCTGTTTTATTTAATCTAACATATAGTCGTAAAGATTTAAAAAACGTTTTAAATTGTAGCTTAAGTTCATATTAAGTTGGCATCACTGAAACTAATGTTTGAAGCTAGACCACTAAAACAAGCTGTACGTACAGAAATATTATCCCAGAAACAAAGAGTAGCCTACATCTTAAACAATCGGCTGTTTTTCTTCTTTCACTTACACACGCTGTATAAGGAATGTCTAGCTCGTCTCCCAATTAAGCATTTGAACATTCTCCTCTAATTAACGACCGCGGATTCCAATTTGCAGAAAATATTTCAAGTTCGCATCCCTATCGTCTCGGTCATTATTGTCACTTGATAAGAGTCGGCCTGACACTCTGGAATGTGCGCTCTAATGAAGAACAGCGGCAATGTCATATACGGAAAGGGAGAGTCACTGCTATAAGCTTCTCTATTTGAATAAATTACGACTGCACATATATTTTCTATCTTTAGCTTAACATGGGACGAATCATAATATGAAAGGGACTCACTCTATAGCAACTTGAACTGAACAAGCAAACTTATCCACTTCTTCGTGGTTAAACGGAAAACAGGACTAAAATAGTCCACAACTCCACCACGTCAAGACTATTTCATTAATTTCATTTAAATAAGAATTAAACAAAACCCTCCACAATTAAAGAAAAGTGTCCAAATTAGCTGGTATGTACAGGCCAGCCAAGATTAAAATGAATCAGAATGTAGATTGTACAAACTAAAATATAACAAAATGAGATTACAAGAACTGAAAATGTTGGAGAATATATTTTCTAGACAAATAAAACATAGGACCAGAGTGTCACAAAGTAGCCTGGCGCGCCATTTTATCATGTTTTGTACAAATAATAAAAAGATTTAATAATTTTCCCGTTTTGGTTTGGTTTTACACTTTTTTTTAAAAACTTTATTTAAAACTTTTTAAAAGATATTATTATGAAATTTGACAGATTTATTAAACAGTAAAAAAGTTTCTCTTGGGCAATTCGGCCCTCAAAACAGGCTTAGCTTTTTTGCGACACCCTGTATATTACATGTTTCAGAACCAAACATAAATGATTTCTTTTTAGTTTTTATGGCTTGTAGAGGAACGAAATGAAATACGATAAAAGCTCAGGTAAAGGAAAATTGGAAAAATATACTTGTAATGGCAAAACTGGTAAAAACATACAGAAGAATGAATGCGGTAAAAATGAAAGTACCTATGAAGCATCGTTGCACACTTACCGCCACGTAACTGTACGTTGGGTAAGTGGAGTGGGCAGGGAAAGTTGAACGCAGGACGTACAAATAAGACAACATTCTGATAAAATGATTATACTCACAACATAAATAGTTGAAAAAGGTTGGAGAGATCGGCCATCTTTGGTATATTCTCAATAAGACTAATTTTAAGTATTTTTATCTGAAAACATTATGTTCGATATTTATTTTGTAACCATTGGAAAATGTTGATTGCTCAACGTATTTCAATATTTTATTACATATAGGCCTCTGCTAGCCTAGTGGTTAGCGCGTCTGCTTCATATGCAGAAAGCCACGGGTTCAAATCCCGGGAGGTCCACTTAAATATTTGCTTGATGGGTTTGGACAGTTGTCCTATAACAACGTATGTACACAAAGTAAAAAAGCCTATAGCGTAGATATAATGAAAAATCTTTGTTTTACGCTTACTCAAAATCATTATAACTTCTGGTTAGCGCGTCTGCTTCATATGCAGAGGGCCACGGCTTTCAAATTCCCGGAGGTCCACTTAAAAATTTGCTTGATGGGTTTGGACAGTTGTCCTATAACAACGTATGTACACAAAGTAAAAAGCCTATAGCGTAGATATAATGAAAAATCTTTGTTTTACGCTTACTCAAAATCATTATAACTTCTGGTTAGCGTGTCTGCTTCATATGCAGAGGGCCACGGCTTTCAAATTCCCGGAGGTCCACTTAAAAATTTGCTTGATGGGTTTGGACAGTTGTCCTATAACAACGTATGTACACAAAGTAAAAAAGCCTATAGCGTAGATATAATAAAAATGTTTGTGATACACTTACTTAAAATTGTTATAACTTCTAAAAATAGTTAAATAAATAATTCTAAATTCGAAAACCCCCAAAACATTAAACATTTAATCAAGAATCTATCAAAATTTAAATTATTAAAATAGGCCAAAGAACAAAAGTTTTAAAGGATTATGAGTGCAACTACTGTTTTGCTTGAGTTGACACAATAAAGGCGACCATTTCTCAAACTGACAAGACACTGCTGGCAAGTCCCTTACCTTCACCTACTCAAATGACACTAAGTGTTACGATACGATCATTAATACGGATCGAGTTCTTGAAATAGTAACCCATGTTTTTGTCGATTATCGTGGAGCGAAACGACCTCCTTAACATTACCAATGAATGAATACACGTATATAAGAAGCGAAAAGCCAATCTTAGAAAGTCAGGAA
The DNA here is from genome assembly GCA_035578905.1 of Stictocephala bisonia. Classification (NCBI taxonomy): domain Eukaryota; kingdom Metazoa; phylum Arthropoda; class Insecta; order Hemiptera; family Membracidae; genus Stictocephala; species Stictocephala bisonia. Next base: position 59,392 of record JAQJVL010000222.1, on the reverse strand, counting down.
TTTTTTATAGTTTTGCTACCTTGGCGGGGCCGCCACAAGGTCAAGACTGTCGCGCGGCATCTTAGAGTGAGACAGAGAATAACTGAGAGGTAAGCTGATTTAAAATTGCTGTGAGAATGAGAGAGAAAGGAAACGATGGACAGGGGTATTGGGTTGGAGAGGGGTACGTGGCAGAAATTCTCAACAAGCGCTGCATATCGGTAGCCGCGCTAACCTCTTATCATCTGCTACAGGAAGTCTGACGATTTCCCTACCTCTTTCCGCTTCTTATAGACGTGTATTCATTGGCATTACTCTTATGGAGAATATATTCGTGCTGACTGGAAACCATAATTTCTGATATTCCAGCCCCCCCCCCCCAACTTATTTTAAACACTAGCTTTAATAAGTTACCAATGCTTGTATCTTGATATGTCAGTAAACAAAAAATAAGTAAATAAATAGTAAAAATGTCAAAGTACATATATTTATTAACGTATTCTTCTATTTGTGAAATGATAGCCATCCCTAATGAGGCTACGGCGGCGACGTGGGCGACATCCATCTTAAGGATGTTGATTGATGGCGCGAAAGATTGTCCAATTTTTGCCGACGAGTATTCACGTCATCTTGGGTGTCACATAATGCCGGCGATAAATCAGGTTCGACACCGCTATTCACATTACATGAGCTTCTGTCTGTGTTTCGTCCATCCGGATTAAGTCTACGTCATCTATCTAAGTATTTTCTGCTTTTATAATGACGTGTTATGATTTAAAACTATTTTTTAAATGCTCTTTCAATGCAATATTTTCTTCCTGAATTAATTATATACGACGGTGACGCCTCTTTTACAACTATTTTTACAGAGTGTCTCTAAACTCTCTTAGTTCAGAACTTCTTGGTTATTGTTTCTGGTTCATTTAGGATCACAAATATCATATTTAAAATGTTCAGAACCTCGGTTATCCTTGCACATGCCATTTCGTTTATTTATTTATTTTTTAATTTACTGTATATCTAAAAACCAAAAACTGTACTAAGCTGGAATTTTGTATGGTCTTTATAACGTAAACATCCATTTTAAGAAAATATATGAGTTTTCTAGTTTCAGAATTTTCAAAATGGCCACCATTTAAAACTTTAAACCCTAAATAACTCATAAACCAATAATTATACTAAACATTACACACAATAATAGTTTTGTAGGAAATTCAATTATAAAACTAATGATATAACGTTTTTAAAAATAGGATGAAAAATAACAAAGAAAAGATCATTTATGTGACAATATGTACTATGCAATATGCCAGTACAATGTGTAACACACATGTAACAGCTGATAATAATAAAATAATTTGTGATAGTCTTAAATCAATTGACTAGTACAACAATAAAGTTTATATAAACATTTTATTTAAGACTATCACAAATTATTTTATTATTATCAGCTGTTACATGTGTGTTACACATTGTACTGGCATATTGCATTGTACAGACTGTCACATAAATTATATTTTCTTTGTTATTTTTCATCCGATTTTATCATTGGTTTTGTAATTGAATTTGCTAAAGAACTATTACTATGTAATGTTTAATATACTTATTGGTTTGAGTTATTTAGGATTTAAAATTTTAAATGTCCGCGATTTTGAAAATATTGATACAGGAAAAGCCATATTTTTTCTCAAAGTGGACGTTCATTTTATAAAGGACTATACAGCATTCCAGCTCAATACATCTTTTTGTTTTTCAGAAATAAATTTTAAAGTAAACAAAAATTGCGGTTGCAAGGTGTTTCGGACCAAAGTGTTTCGGACACTTTAAATGTTATGTTTGTCATTTTAAATGAACCAAATCCAGAAACAATAATTAAGAAAGCTTACCAGAGAGTTCAGAGACACCCTGTAGATGAGACAGAGGAGAGAGGGTATATTATTGAACATTTTGTATGAATTTGAGAAAGCATATACTAACAGAATCAACGATGAAGACTGATTGTTGATATATCTTTAGTACAGTTTATTTAGCGCTTATATGTATGAGAATAGAGAGATGACAATCTAGAAAAAGAGTTTTTAACTGTCGAAGAGTTTGGTTAGAAACATTCAAAAAGACGAGGTGGGTAGTCTCAGAAAAATTTCTTAAGTTAATAATTGACATAACAGAAGAGGGTGTTGATAGTTTCATAAAATATTTATGAATTCAATAGAAATTGATTCCTTATAATATTTCAAACTTTATCAAAGGAAAGAAAGAAAGAAAGAATGAAATTTACTTCTCAAATATATACATACAAACATTTATTAAAATTTTTCAGTGGTTAAGCGAGAAATATTCAATTTCTCCAAGGCTTTGCCTGTTTGGAGGCTTTTTTACAATTTGACAATTGATATATTTTCTAAGAGGCGTCTACAAGTACAAAATAAAATAACTATTCTTATATTTATTGAATATAATCAATATATATACACATACATCAATATTGATATTAATCTTCCAAACTACTAAAATTAAATTAAATTGTACATTACAAAACATATATAAAAAAACACTTTCCGAGAGCATTTATCACACAAAATAAATAAATTATATACATATAAGAGTTATAATAATATTGAGTAAAAAGAAAAGATTAAACACAATTAAATAAAATAAAACGAAAACTCTTCAATATTCTGAATAGCCATAGCTTTAATTCTTTTAGAAAAACATTTATATTATTTATAGCTTTTATGTTGTTTGGAAATTTATTAAATAATGTAGGTTGTAAGAAATTGAATGATTTTGTAAAATAAGTATTGGTTGGCTTCGGTACGAACACATTCAGCTTGGTTGTATAATCATTATTTTCCCTAAAATTTCTACTTCTTAAGAAAAACATTTTTAGAATCTTATATACATAAATATATCGTAATGGATGAATTTTCAAGGAACAAAAAATTGGAAACGAATGTTTGAAGCGATTACGTTTTGTTATTATTCTCATGAAATGTTTCTGAACTGTGAATATAGGTTTTAATTTAGATATATATGTACCTCCCCAACATAAAACTCCGTATTCTAACCTGTTATGAACTAATGAAAGATACAGTGATGTCAATAAACTGTCACTACACATACTCCGAATGTAATAGTCGAATCTGATTGTATTATTTATTTCATTTTTTATGTTTGTTATGTGATCTTACCAATTTATCTTTTAACTAATATAATTCCTAAATATTTCACTTTATGCACATTCTTTAATTCACAGCAATCATCATTACATTCTCCGGCATTAATTATACAATTTATGCATTTTAAGAAAATTTTATTTTCCTATTTATAAGCCTTTTTAAGAGAGAAATTGATAAATTTTGTTTTTTCAGGGCTTAAGGCCATATCGTTTTTACAAAACTACCATGGAATTGAAAGTATATGCTTCATCTTAGTAGCAATTAAGTTCCAAAAATCTTCAGAATAGATCAACGCGGTATCATGTATTATCTGTACTTATTATACAGGATCTTACACGTATCTGTACAGATTAGGTCAACGTGGTATCATGTAATATCTGTACGTATTATACAGGATCTTACACGTATCTGTACAGAATAGGACAACGTGGTATCATGTAATATCTGTACGTATTATACAGGATCTTACACGTATCTGTACAGAATAGGACAACGTGGTATCATGTAATATCTGTACGTATTATACAGGATCTTACACGTATCTGTACAGAATAGGACAACGCGGTATCATGTAATATCTGTACGTATTATACAGGATCTTACACGTATCTGTACAGAATAGAACAACGTGGTATCATGTAATATCTGTACGTAATATACAGGATCTTACACGTATCTGTACAGAATAGGTCAACGTGGTATCATGTAATATCTGTACGTATTATACAGGATCTTACACGTATTTGTACAAAATAGGACAACGCGGTATCATGTAATATCTATACGTATTATACAGGATCTTACACGTATCTGTACAGAATAAGACAACGTGGTATCATGTAATATATGTACGTATTATACAGGATCTTACACGTATCTGTACAGAATAGGTCAACTTGGTATCATGTAATATCTGTACGTATTATACAGGATCTTACACGTATCTGTACAGAATAGAACAACGTGGTATCATGTAATATCTGTACGTATTATACAGGATCTTACACGTATCTGTACAGAATAGGACAACGTGGTATCATGTAATATCTGTACGTATTATACAGGATCTTACACGTATCTGTACAGAATAGGTCAACGTGGTATCATGTAATATCTGTACGTATTATACAGGATCTTACACGTATCTGTACAGAATAGGACAACGTAGTATCTTGTAATATCTGTACGTATTATACAGGATCTTACACGTATCTGTACAGAATAGGACAACGTGGTATCATGTAATATCTGTACGTATTATACAGGATCTTACACGTATCTGTACAGAATAGGACAACGTCGTATCATGTTTTATATGTACGTATTATACAGGATCTTACACGTATTTGTACAAAATAGGACAACGCGGTATCATGTAATATCTATACGTATTATACAGGATCTTACACGTATCTGTACAGAATAAGACAACGTGGTATCATGTAATATATGTACGTATTATACAGGATCTTACACGTATCTGTACAGAATAGGTCAACGTGGAATCATGTAATATCTGTACGTATTATACAGGATCTTACACGTATCTGTACAGAATAGAACAACGTGGTATCATGTAATATCTGTACGTATTATACAGGATCTTACACGTATCTGTACAGAATAGGACAACGTGGTATCATGTAATATCTGTACGTATTATACAGGATCTTACACGTATCTGTACAGGATAGGTCAACGTGGTATCATGTAATATCTGTACGTATTATACAGGATCTTACACGTATCTGTACAGAATAGGACAACGTAGTATCATGTAATATCTGTACGTATTATACAGGATCTTACACGTATCTGTACAGAATAGGACAACGTGGTATCATGTAATATCTGTACGTATTATACAGGATCTTACACGTATCTGTACAGAATAGGACAACGTGGTATCATGTAATATCTGTACGTATTATACAGGATCTTACACGTATCTGTACAGAATAGGACAACGTCGTATCATGTTTTATATGTACGTATTATACAGGATCTTACACGTATCTGTACAGAATAGGACAACGCGGTATCATGTAATATCTGTACGTATTATACAGCATCTTACACGTATCTGTACAGAATAGATCAACGTGGTATCATGTAATATCTGTACGTATTATACAGGATCTTACACGTATCTATACAGAATAGGACAACGTGGTATCATGTAATATCTGTACGTATTATACAGGATCTTACACGTATCTGTACAGAATAGGTCAACGTGGTATCATGTAATATCTGTACGTACTATACAGGATCTTACACGTATCTGTACAGAATAGGACAACGTGGTATCATGTAATATCTGTACGTATTATACAGGATCTTACACGTATCTGTACAGAATAGGACAACGTCGTATCATGTTTTATATGTACGTATTATACAGGATCTTACACGTATCTGTACAGAATAGATCAACGTGGTATCATGTAATATCTGTACGTATTATACAGGATCTTACACGTATCTGTACAGAATAGGACAACGTGGTATCATGTAATATCTGTACGTATTATACAGGATCTTACACGTATCTGTACAGAATAGGTCAACGTAGTATCATGTAATATCTGTACGTATTATACAGGATCTTACACGTATCTGTACAGAATAGGACAACGTGGTATCATGTAATATCTGTACGTATTATACAGGATCTTACACGTATCTGTACAGAATAGGTCAACGTAGTATCATGTAATATCTGTACGTATTATACAGGATCTTACACGTATCTGTACAGAATAGGACAACGTGGTATCATGTAATATCTGTACGTATTATACAGGATCTTACACGTATCTGTACAGAATAGGTCAACGTAGTATCATGTAATATCTGTACGTATTATACAGGATCTTACACGTATATGTACAGAATAGGACAACGTGGTATCATGAAATATCTGTACGTATTATACAGGATCTTACACGTATCTGTACAGAATAGGACAACGTGGTATCATGTAATATCTGTACGTGTTGTACCGGGTCTTTGACCGGTACATTACGTTTTTTTCGTCGTTGTCTGCCAGGCTGCCTGAGATCGCTCATGCCCTGCGTTTCGCGTAGTTGGTGGCTGTTGGCTCAGTTCCGTTTCGTTCCGGTTTCCAGCAGCTTCGGTCAGGTTGGCCGTCTTCTAGATTGTTCTAGTAGTTCGAGTTGGTTGGTCAGCAGCCGTTAGTCACGAGATGATAGGCTAGAAGCTCTAAAACGTAAGTGTTCATTTTGTAAGTTTTAATATCTAATCACCCTTTTGGTGAGAATATTTTGTTACAATAATATTAATCGTTCTTGCTTGTGTTTTCAGGGTTTTGTTAAATTTGTATTTTCTTTGTCTAGTTTTGTTAACCTAGGTTAAAGCCATGTGCTCCACGTTAATTACCGTTAATGCTTTTTATATCTGCCTTTATTGTCAATAGTAGTTCTGTATAATGTTTTGTTGAGCCTTTTTACAGTTGTAGTTACCGATTTACCATATTTTTGTTCTTTGCAAATAACCTAGCCTAGCTGTACCCTTTGATTTTCATGTTATAACCTATTGCTCATGTATCCATAGCCTAGTTTTCAGTTTGTCATTTTTAGTTCCATATACGTAATTACGTTTTTTATAATTTGTTAAGTTGTAATTTGTTTTAAATCTGTTTTCCAACATAAATTTTCATAGCCTAAAAATAGGCCTTTTATTTTCTAGTGTGTTTTAATCATGTACAATTTTGTCTGTTCCTGTTTTGTTGCCATTTCTTATATCAGTTGTTATGTGTAATATTTTGTTGTGATGGCTGGACTGTGTTTAATGGCTGTGTTTGACCTTGCAGTCCAGGGTCCTTGAGTGGGACTTTCAGCCCTCAGCCTGCCGTCCGGGGATTGCCGACCATTCTGCACTGCTAGCCTGGCCTGAGGACCATGTTGAAGCATAGAGTCGCCTGCTACCCGCTCTACTTCTTGGTGGTATAGGTCTTCTGTCCTCAGGTCAGTGTATTCCATTTTGTGTTTCCCGGCGGCTGAGCTGGGGGTGATTTGTGAAAAAAATAAATAAATAAAAAAGAAATAAAAAAGAAGAATGGTGGTGGAACTATTTTATGGAGGCCTAGGCCTAAAGACTGAAAGTGACGAAACAGCCATGGGGACATTGCTAGGAATTATATATTAAAATTTAAGAAGAAAAAAAAAGAAATGAAAACGTTGATATTTATTGTTATTTATTTAATTAGTTTATTTTATTGTTATATTTTTTTAGATTTTATATTTTGTTAGGTCCCTATGGTTAAGTTATGTTATCGTTGATTATTATGTTTAGGCCTAGTGATTTAGTTATTTATTTCGTGTTTTGGTATTATTGATGTCAGGGGATAATAGATGTCTTGAAGTGACTTTTTACTACGGTACCGTGTTATATTTTCTTTTACATTGTTTAATTTTTAAATTCTTCACCAAAAGGGGATTATTGTGCTTTTAGTTTACTCTAATTCGGAGCTGCCCAGGGATTCCGGCTTACTCCCTGGCCCGGTGGAATCAAGGGATGTGGGCTGAATTGCCGGTTTAATTGTGGTTTTCCTGACGTTTTCTAAATTTTCACTTTTCTTTTGGGCATTAAATTTTTCTTACGTTTTGGGGTGTCTCAGGCTAGGCTGCAGATAGGCCATGTAGTTGTTTATTGGCAATTTTGGTATTTGTAGAGTTTGTGGTATTTATAGCGTTTGTTATTGTGTAGTATCTTGGTAATTTTAGTGTTTGTTATTATTTATTTAAGTGAGAATTTATATTGTGGCCTTCTGCCTTTTTTGTTGTGGCCTTCTGCCTGCCAGTTTGTTTTCCTAATAATAAAAGTAGTTTTGCTCAGCTGCCGAGTTTTATTTTTGACCCTCCAACTGCCACCCGTGATCCCATCGCTCGACTTGGTTTGAGCCATCCCCCGGTTGGCACGCTTACCAGGTCTGGTGGGGGGAAGGGTCTCAGTATTATACAGGATCTTACACGTATCTGTACAGAATAGGTCAACGTGGTATCTTGTAATATCTGTACGTATTATACAGGATCTTACACGTATCTGTACAGAATAGGACAACGTGGTATCATGTAATCTCTGTACGTATTATACAGGATCTTACACGTATCTGTACAGAATAGGACAACGTGGTATCATGTAATATCTGTACGTATTATACAGGATCTTACACGTATCTGTACAGAATAGGTCAACGTGGTATCATGTAATATCTGTACGTATTATACAGGATCTTACACGTATCTGTACAGAATAGGACAACGTGGTATCATGTAATATATGTACGTATTATACAGGATCTTACACGTATCTGTACAGAATAGGACAACGTGGTATCATGTAATATCTGTACTCATTATACAGGATCTTACACGTATCTGTACAGAATAGGACAACGTGGTATCATGTAATATCTGTACGTATTATACAGGATCTTACACGTATCTGTACAGAATAGGTCAACGCGGTATCATGTAACATATGTACGTATTATACAGGATCTAACACGTATTTGTACAGAATAGGACAACGCGGTATCATGTAATATCTGTACGTATTATACAGGATCTTACACGTATCTGTACAGAATAGGACAACGTGGTATCATGTAATATATGTACGTATTATACAGGATCTTACACGTATTTGTACAGAATAGGTCAACGTGGTATCATGTAATATCTGTACGTATTATACAGGATCTTACACGTATCTGTACAGGTTAGGGCAACGCGGTATCATGTAATATCTGTACGTATTATACAGGATCTTACACGTATCTTTACAGAATAGGACAACGTGGTATCATGTAATATCTGTACGTATTATACAGGATCTTACACGTATCTGTACAGAATAGGACAACGTGGTATCATGTAATATCTGTACGTATTATACAGGATCTTACACGTATCTGTACAGAATAGGACAACGTAATATCATGTAATATCTGTACGTATTATACAGTATCTTACACGTATCTGTACAGAATAGGACAACGTGGTATCATGTAATATCTGTACGTATTATACAGGATCTTACACGTATCTGTACAGGTTAGGGCAACGCGGTATCATGTAATATCTGTACGTATTATACAGGATCTTACACGTATCTGTACAGAATAGGACAACGTGGTATCATGTAATATCTGTACGTATTATACAGGATCTTACACGTATCTGTACAGAATAGGACAACGTGGTATCATGTAATATCTGTACGTATTATACAGGATCTTACACGTATCTGTACAGAATAGGTCAACGTGGTATCATGTAATATCTGTACGTATTATACAGGATCTTGCACGTATCTGTACAGAATAGGACAACGTGGTATCATGTAATATCTGTACGTATTATACAGGATCTTACACGTATCTGTACAGAATAGGACAACGTGGTATCATGTAATATCTGTACGTATTATACAGGATCTTACACGTATCTGTACAGAATAGGTCAACGCGGTATCATGTAATATATGTACGTATTATACAGGATCTTACACGTATTTGTACAGAATAGGTCAACGTGGTATCATGTAATATCTGTACGTATTATACAGGATCTTACACGTATCTGTACAGAATAGGACAACGTGGTATCATGTAATATCTGTACGTATTATACAGGATCTTACACGTATCTGTACAGAATAGGACAACGTGGTATCATGTTATATCTGTACGTATTATACAGGACCTTACACGTATCTGTACAGAATAGGACAACGTGGTATCATGTAATATCTGTACGTATTATACAGGATCTTACACGTATCTGTACAGAATAGGACAACGTAGTATTATGTAATATATGTACGTATTATACAGGATCTTACACGTATCTGTACAGAATAGATCAACGTGGTATTATGTTATATCTGTACGTTTTATACAGTATCTTACACGTATCTGTACAGAATAGGACAACGTGGTATCATGTAATATCTGTACATGTTATACAGGATCTTACACGTATCTGTACAGAATAGGACAACGTCGTATCATGTAATATCTGTACGTATTATACAGGATCTTACACGTATCTGTACAGAATAGGTCAACGTGGTATCATGTAATATCTGTACGTATTATACAGGATCTTATACGTATCTGTACAGAATAGGACAACGTGGTATCATGTAATATCTGTACGTATTATACAGGATCTTACACGTATCTGTACAGAATAGGACAACGTGGTATCATGTAATATTTGTACGTATTATACAGGATCTTACACGTATCTGTACAGAATAGGACAACGTAGTATCATGTAATATCTGTACGTATTATACAGGATCTTACACGTATCTGTACAGAATAGGTCAACGTGGTATCATGTAATATCTGTACGTATTATACAGGATCTTACACGTATCTGTACAGAATAGGACAACGTGGTATCATGTAATATCTGTACGTATTATACAGGATCTTACACGTATCTGTACAGAATAGGTCAACGTGGTATCATGTAATATCTGTACGTATTATACATGATCTTACACGTATCTGTACAGAATAGGTCAACGCGGTATCATGTAATATCTGTACGTATTATACATGATCTTACACGTATCTGTACAGAATAGGACAACGTGGTATCATGTAATATCTGTACGTATTATACAGGATCTTACACGTATCTGTACAGAATAGGACAACGTGGTATCATGTAATATCTGTACGTATTATACAGGATCTTACACGTATCTGTACAGAATAGGACAACGTGGTATCATGTAATATCTGTACGTATTATACAGGATCTTACACGTATCTGTACAGAATAGGTCAACGTGGTATCATGTAATATCTGTACGTATTATACATGATCTTACACGTATCTGTACAGAATAGGACAACGTGGTATCATGTAATATCTGTACGTATTATACAGGATCTTACACGTATCTGTACAGAATAGGACAACGTGGTATCATGTAATATCTGTACGTATTATACAGGACCTTACACGTATCTGTACAGAATAGGACAACGTGGTATCATGTAATATCTGTACGTATTATACAGGATCTTACACGTATCTGTACAGAATAGGACAACGTGGTATTATGTAATATATGTACGTATTATACAGGATCTTACACGTATTTGTACAGAATAGATCAACGTGGTATTATGTAATATCTGTACGTATTATACAGTATCTTACACGTATCTGTACAGAATAGGACAACGTGGTATCATGTAATATCTGTACATATTATACAGGATCTTACACGTATCTGTACAGAATAGGACAACTTGGTATCATGTAATATCTGTACGTATTATACAGGATCTTACACGTATCTGTACAGAATAGGACAACGTGGTATCACGTAATATCTGTACGTATTATACAGGATCTTACACGTATCTGTACAGAATAGGACAACGTGGTATCATGTAATATCTGTACGTATTATACAGGACCTTACACGTATCTGTACAGAATAGGACAACGTGGTATCATGTAATATCTGTACGTATTATACAGGACCTTACACGTATCTGTACAGAATAGGACAACGTGGTATCATGTAATATCTGTACGTATTATACAGGATCTTACACGTATCTGTACAGAATAGGTCAACGCGGTATCATGTAATATCTGTACGTATTATACAGGATCTTACACGTATCTGTACAGAATAGGACAACGTGGTATCATGTAATATATGTACGTATTATACAGGATCTTACACGTATCTGTACAGAATAGGACAACGTGGTATCATGTAATATCTGTACGTATTGTACAGTATCTTACATGTATCTGTACAGAATAGGTCAACGTGGTATCATGTAATATATGTACGTATTATACAGGATCTTACACGTATCTGTACAGAATAGGTCAACGCGGTATCATGTAATATATGTACGTATTATACAGGATCTTACACGTATCTGTACAGAATAGGACAACGCGGTATCATGTAATATCTGTACGTATTGTACAGTATCTTACATGTATCTGTACAGAATAGGTCAACGCGGTATCATGTAATATATGTACGTATTATACAGGATCTTACACGTATCTGTACAGAATAGGACAAAGGGTGATTAATATCTGTACGTATGGATGAGGGTGAAAGTCTTCAAAATCATTCATAATATCATTAAAGTTTGGCTATTCTCAATTCCATTGGCTAGTTTGAACTCAACTGATACTTTTATAGCGGCTTTGTTTGTGTAATAATGAAGGAATGCGAGCCGATTACAATAATCTCATAAACAATATGCCGACTGATGTGTTGAGTCTTGAGAGAAAAATGCGAAATGCGACCATTAATACAAAATAAAAACAAAACCCTTGTCGATCGCTCAAAAAGGTATAAGTGATTTTAATGAAACACCAATATTAATTATTTATAGAAGATGCTCGATAGCCTTATGCACCTCCTGCGGCACATTTCAAATATTTTCAAGCGGTCCACTTAGAAGCTTTTAAGAGACTAGTTGTCCCAGCGCAACATCTAATGGACGGTCGTCCAATTTTTCCATATTCAGAATTTCTAAATGTTTTTTACTTGTCACTGCAAAGCATTTCGCATTTTTATCCATATTCGGAGATCTATTACCTTGAATATAATTACTAAATCTTTGGTTACACGAATTTAAGCTCTTCTATTTTTTTTAATTCTTAAATGTTGGGCACATAAAGAGTTTTTTCTCGTAATTGTACAATTAATAATTACATAAATTACAATACTAATTATGGTCATTCTGAATCATGTAGCGACCTTTGTGAAGATGGTAAGTGAATGGAAAGCCGACAACAGACCAAATATGGATAATGAACGTCATATATTTTTTTTCTATAAAACTAATTAGGAATTCGCAAAGAAATTCCCCCACCGCGGATTATAGATCAACGAGCAATTCTTTCTTGATCTATAATCCGAAAGATCAAGAAAGATCAATTAAAAATAACTGTTTAATTTGGATTCACATGATCGAATGTTCAGTTCGAAAATAAAATTTGTCTTACGGGATCAAAACCAACATGGCCGTCAGCCTTCGACAGCCTCTGCAGACTCTTAAGGATGATTTTCGTGAAATAAAACCTTTATTCTGAAAAGATGAAGAGTCAACACACTACTGACATCAATGTATTCCAGCCTCCTCCCGGTTTTCCATCTATGTACACTGTATTAAATATTAACTTTAAACCCCATGGGATGACAACTGTCACTTCCTGTTCCCCCGATTTAAGTTTGTCAACTACCCAGGAAGATGCCGATTCCCGGGAAGGTGACAGGTTTTGTGTTTGTTTTTACAGCCCATAACCGAAATCAATGAAGAAAATAAGCTCACCATTAGCTCGAAGTTTTCAGCCACTTTGGTTGATTTTTCATCTAACGATGTAGTTGGTCGTATATCCCAGGTATTGAAGATGCACTAAATATAGGTTGTAGTTGGTCGTATATCCCAAGTATTCAAGATGCACTAAATATAGGTTGTAGTTGGTCGTATATCGCAGGTATTGAAGATGCACTAAATATAGGTTGTAGTTGGTCGTATATCCCAGGTATTGAAGATGCACTAAATATAGGTTGTAGTTGGTCGTATATCCCAGGTATTGAAGATGCACTAAATATAGGTTGTAGTTGGTCGTATATCGCAGGTATTGAAGATGCACTAAATATAGGTTGTAGTTGGTCGTATATCCCAGGTATTGAAGATGCACTAAATATAGGTTGTAGTTGGTCGTATATCCCAGGTTTTGAAGATGCACTAAATATAGGTTGTAGTTGGTCGTATATCGCAGGTATTGAAGATGCACTAAATATAGGTTGTAGTTGGTCGTATATCCCAGGTATTGAAGATGCACTAAATATAGGTTGTAGTTGGTCGTATATCCCAGGTTTTGAAGATGCACTAAATATAGGTTGTAGTTGGTCGTATATCCCAGGTATTGAAGATGCACTAAATATAGGTTGTAGTTGGTCGTATATCCCAGGTATTGAAGATGCACTAAATCAAGTCTTGCACTGAAGTCTTGCATTGTGGTTGTAGTTGGTCGTATATCGCAGATATTGAAGATGCACTAAATATAGGTTGTAGTTGGTCGTATATCGCAGGTATTGAAGATGCACTAAATATAGGAGGTTAAGGGAATTGGACTATAAATTAGCATAAAAAGAAGAATCAGATTGTTACTGAAATATCTGTATTTGTAGTCACAGAGAAGAAAAAGACAGATGTCACATCCAATAATCGTAATGAATGAGTGTAGAAAGTGAGTTTTTCAAATCTCTATGCGGATGGCAGAGCCGTTGTCACTTATTGGTGCACTTATTCCCAGACCAATTTATCCCCCCACCCTAAATTGGTCGGTAGCATATTTAAATTATATCTAACTGAATAAAGCCTTATAGCAAAGCCCTTGCACAAGAACTATATGCCCTTTATAGCAAAGGTTCTTAGTTAGATTCTATCACAGTCATAAATAATTTTGAGAGGGATCGCTGAAAACCACCGGCTATTCATTAGTCATTGGGCTATTCATTAAGTTCACTCTTTAAGGAATAGTAGGCCTTAGTTTGTAACAATTTAATTGAAACCAAATACAAAGACTGTACCATTTAACGAAATCTGAAGATTAATCTATAAAAAAAATAATGTTAGCAAACTTATCCTTCTGTGTAAAAGATACTGAAGGAGCCCTTTAAAGACTGTTATCAACCCCTACAATGACCATCAATCATCATTATCTATCTACTGCAAGCCAGTTGGTATGTAGTACAGTACAACGGTGACATGGCTAATTGGGAGACGTTTCCCGCGTAAACGAACGGACATCTGTTGCCAACCCAACGACCCAAATTACTGATTAACGCCAGTTGTATGTAATATAATGAGCAAACGAAGAAGCGTCACGGCATTCCGTTAGGTATATTAGTGAATGGCGTTTCTCTGCCTATTAATCCAAGCTTTGCAGCGGTATACAACCATCGCTCCTCCGTCGCTTGTTATTCGCAACCATGTTCCAAACACATGTTCGCCTCTCTCGTTAGCCTAGATACAAAACAACAAGTAGGTTTCCGGTCCTTTATCAGTAGTACCTCTGTTCGCAATCATGCCCAACTGTGTGTGTTGACCGCCGGAGCTACAGCGCTCAATTTATTAAGCTTTTGTGGACAATAATGTGAGACAATTTGCATGACATTTTCCTAACTGAAAATGAAATCTATTGAGGCAACTTAGCATCCGACAGACGGGAAAGGAAAACTAGGGATTCAATTCATTCAGTCCTATTGAATTGCAAAGCTAAAACACTAATTCCTAGCCCTGCCATCCTATCAGCTACAACAATGTACTGCATTGTGCACACTTCCATTCTAATATTCCATACAAATTCAAAGCAATAGATAATTTAGGAGTTAAACCATTTTAGTCTTTCTAATTTTTACGTCTTGAAATAAAATTCCTTATCTTCTGTAATCTACCTGCATTCCAGCTGACTTAATAATAGGGCTCCAACTGGATTCATGAAATAGGAAGGGATAATCCAGATTAACTTAAAGTAATAATAATCCAGCTAAAATAATCCAGATTAACTTAAAAAGGGAAGAAAAACACACACAGAAACAAAGAAATTATAAACTTACTATTAATTACTAACCTTGCTCATTATATAAAAGCCTAATTTTCTATCGAATATACTTTCACATTAAAAATTATCTAAATTGAACCCATTGATTTGGGAGACCAAAACTTTTCGGAGTTCAATCCAGTAATTTCAATTCGTCATATCATATGACGATGATTTAAGAGCAAGTGTTCGTTCATTTATTCAACAGCCTCATTAATTGAATATGCACGCGTTAATGCGCATGCAGATTACTCGTGCAATAAATAATGGTCCATTACTCCTAGTTCATGTGACTGTCTCGAGGACTCAATGAATGCTAAGAAGGGCAATTACCACCATGAAAGGAAAAATTCTTGTAATGCTCTTAGGTAGTCCAATTATAAATTAGAATTTGATAGGACATTCATCTATCGCATTGTTTTCCTTGTTTTGTGTAACTTAGCAAAGTTCTTTTCTGCTCAATAGGTATGTGGCGATTTCGGTGAACATAAGGGTTACTATGATTTGTTTTCAATCTGTCAAAAGCATATTTTCATTTGATTTATAAACTTCAAAATAAAATATTTACTGCATTTTAACCAAAGTGAAAGTAACTCTTAGTCGTTTGTAAATTAGACGCAATTTTCAATATTTATGTAATAAAACGACAACGAACCTTATTTGCCAAGAATTATATTTAACCACAATTGAAAATTGACTCTAGTTTGCTATTATGGAATCGAAGCAATTATGAGACATTAAATAGGTTTACGTAAATCTATTTTCATCGTGGTGAAAGTTAACCAACTGAGGAACAACAGTGCGCTGTTGACATTCATCTGGTAATTTGCTGCTGCGGTGTGGAAATATGGGATAGCGATCTGGGATCTCGTGAGCCTTACTGCCGCTCGACTCCGAGACGTATGGCACTGTGACAGAAAAGCGTGCCATTTAGACCGATCGTGCTGGCGAAAGTCGCTGATACCATCTGGCGTGTGAGCAGATTCCGAAAATCGTCCGCGGGTTCTAGCCCCGATAAGGATTGGTCGTGAGGCTTCCTGTCACCTACTTCAGTACTCATTACACGCTACATGTGTGGGCTGCTGGGGGATCACTATTGGCTATCCACAAATGTTGTCTTTTGTATTACATTTATTTGTTTACTACTTTCCAACAATAACATATTGTAGTATTAGTGAGCTTTCTCTAGAACGTATGTGTATAGATACAAACATTGTTTTCCATGTCTCCAAGATTTTTAGTCCTCACTCTAGTTCTATACGTTTTATTAAGAAGCCGAATTTCTCAATTATAACTCATGGATATAATAACTCAGGAGCTTGATGTTGAGTATATTATAGAGTTTTCTTTTTGTAAAATTTTGTTTACATCATACCCGACTTGGAGATCAATGTATTAAACATTTCTACACTTCATTAAACATTTCTAAGTCATAAATCAACTTGGCAGTAACTTAACACATTCGTATCTTTCTTTCCTTAAAAATGTTTTGTAAGTGTTTGTTTCAAAACGTTATATCAAGTTCACTATAGATCATGCGTAGGTGAAAAACGAAACAGGTTTATTCTAGGGGGCATTTAACCAGCAAGCCAAGTTTGATAAAACCTTCCAAGTGAAATCACTTAGACTCATTATCTAAAAATTCATATACTTTAAGAAAAATCAAATAGTAACAACGATTTTAAGGGACTGTAAACTGAATTTATTTTTTATAGATTAGGTGTGTCTAATGGGTTGACCAGAGGAGGGGGAGACAACTTGTCTTGTAAAGGATGATAGATTTTTTTTGTGAAAGACGGTAGTAGATCTACGGCCGTGAACTACAGATAAGATGAGAATACAGGTCCTTAATGTTTGGGGATTCAGAAACAAAAGTTCTTACACCATCACCTATACTGCCAGAAACCTTTGAAAGACATTTCACAGTTCTTGAATTACCCAATTGGAATGTTGTATGACGAACAGATCATGTTAGAATAATAAACCAAGTGACTGAGCGGAACAAATAAATTCCCTGGACAAATCATTTACATTTTAAGAATAAAAAAAAATATAGAGAAATTTTGTATGCAGATAATATTTGATATCTATTTAATGCTGGAAAATATTTTAACTATATCCGAATGTCACGAGTCTTTCTGTTTCTCCTGTTCGTGTAAGTTGTACCGAACAAAATGAAGAATAGTACTTTTGCGCATAAAAAGTACGACATTTAAATGCTTTATAATTATAAAAAAAAACATTTTTCTAAAATTTATGAACTAATTTCTCTTATATCTCCATGAGTATTTCGGGAGTTGGTGAACAATTGGGGACAATTTAGAGAAAATAAGTCGGCGAAATGCAGTCTTTCTTGCAGTGAAATTGAAGAAAATACTAATTTTCTACTAAATTTCTGTATTGTCTCTTCGTCTTCATTCGTTTCAGTTCATTCCATTTAGCTACACTTCATTTATTCTCAGTTGTCTCTCAGTTGGAAAGTTCCTACCAAGTAGGCTCATTCGTAACTTTCCTTTATAACCTCCCTTAATTATGGGTTTCTTGTTGAACACTGCAAATGTAAATGAAGGGTAGTGAGCATTCCCCCGACGAGTCCAGGCGACGAAAATAAATAACCATAGCGGGTTTATTTCTACAACTAGAGCAATACTGGAAAACCTATGGGTCCTAAAAAAACTCTTGGACACCCAACGATTTGTTCCTCAAACACGTTATGCTCAGTTTTGATTCCTTCTTACAATATTGCAAATGTTATTAATCTACTACAACCCTTATGTTAACTCATTTCATAATTGATCGGCAAGAAACCCCACTTCTACTGTTACCTCATTAGAAACAGGCTATATTCAGAGAGCACATGTAACTCCACGTTTAACAAACTTACTACATACCTAGGGGCTCACAGTCATTAAGATAGTCATGAAATATATCTCACGCGTGAATAACTCCGCAGACAATTCACATCGTAACCAAGAGACGGCCGAGTTTTCCCCTCTATCGGCCAAACTCGACGTTTCCACATTCTGCAGCCGGAGCGGCAGAATCTTTCCGGTTACCGACACGCGGATAGATAAAGTTAATTGAACAATAACTGTAATTTTTGTTCGTCCGTCGGCTGAATAGATTCCCGCAGATAACCGGCCGGTCGCGGCCCGTTACTCGACTTGGGCCCGGGTCAGAAGTAGGTAATCGACTGGTAAACAATGTTAGGATTGACTTGGACGATAGCATCTCTCCAGTGCGGTAAATCAAACTGGTGTAATAATGATCAGCCGTGCGGGGCGGGGGGCGGCCCATTGCCACACGTACATACGTGTACGTCGCCCCGCAGGGTGTCCACGTACTACGCCCCCGCGGCGCTCCCGGACACCAAGGGACGTGTTTGTGTCGCCCCCTACACCCTATTTCACTGATTCATAATAGTGTACAAGAGGTGTGCGACCTTGCCCGTCTGTTTTATGGGCTTGTTAGAGACATAGATGGGGTCTTGCAAGTCTCAGGCTTCCTCATTTACGCAAAACACTCAAGAGAAAAATACAGTAAAATATGAATAGGCCTAATCCCAACTACACGTCTCGTCCCGATTAAGGTCGGGCCAGAAGACCCCAAGCAGTCACTTCATATCACATGCACAGCAACAACATTCTAAGGATACATATTTTCAATTATTAAATAAAAATAAATAAACATCGAAGTTTGTTTTACGCTCATTGGGAAGACATTTTAACGTGAATTTTACCAATTCAACAACATATCTCTACTATTTCTACTATCTCTAATTGTTTACTATCTTTCAATGTTTCAAACTAATTTCAAAACAATGGAGTGGCAATCATTTTACACCAACTACCCACATCTTATGTAACACGGTCAACCGTGTCAAAGACCTTCGTTATATATAGGATATATATATATATATATATATATATATATATATATATATATATATATATATATATATATATATATATATATATCTGTACAATGGTGCAAATTTTAACCATCATTTAAGCCATTGTAAATAATTAAAAAGAAGTACACTAGTACATCTTCTGTACTCAGTTCATCCCTGAATCCCAACTAGTTTTAGCTAATGAAGCAAATTCTTTGAAAAAATTCATGAGACGTATTTTTAGTATTTTCTAAAATATCTAGCAAATACTGATAATAAAGAAATTGGTCTGTAACAGTTAGTTTTTCCCTGTTGCCACTTTTTAAAATAGGAACTATTCAGCAACTATAGCGCAGACGCAGCACAATCCCAGTAACAGCACAGAAAACGACCAACACAGCATACCTAATAAAAAGGGGCAATAATTAAATCGACTCGTTTAGAACGCCTACCGATAGAGCTCACCTCCTCACATACGTACTATAAGTATCCCTCACACTGCGCAGACGCAGTACAATCCCATTAACAGCACAGACAACGACCAACACAGCATACCTAATAAAAAGGGGCACTAATTAAATCGACTCGTTTAGAACGACTACCGATAGCGCTCACCTCCTCACCTACCTACGTACTATAAGTATCCCTCACACTGCGCAGACGCAGTACAATCCCAGTAACAGCACAGACAACGACCAACACAGCATACCTAATAAAAAGGGGCAATAATTAAATCGACTCGTTTAGAACGCCTACCGATAGTGGGTTTCCGGTTATTGGTTTTTTACGCCCGTTGGCCCGTCAAACACGGTTCGTTTTACGGCCCGGCACCCACGCCCAGACTTACCCGGTCACCGCCCCACTGGCTGTCAAATCGAACACAAGGAATGCATATGCAGTTTATAGATATAAATATTGATATCCTTTTCTATTTAAAAATTTATAATATCAGTTCAAATTTTCTTGAATGTAATATGAATGATTAAAAACGACTGTTACCTTGCAGCAATAATTTGTTGACGTAATTTTCTCTAAAATAGAATCAAAAATAATAAATACATATGTTTAAACTAAGATTTGTGTAATATATTCAACATTCTTGAAACAAATAATTTATTTTCAGTTTTGGTGTTATTATAGTTCCAAGCTGTTATAACATACGACAGTTGAATTTATTTAATTCTAACCGGACTGTCGTTTCCGGTATCGATTAAGTAATGGATACACAGAAGAACTGACGTGAAGAATATTAAGCTATGATGCTTATGATGCATATGATATTTCGAATATGCTCTTTATTCAACAGAAGTTAACAACAGCAGTGACGGACAACGGATGAATTTTAAGTTTTAAACTTTTCCCTAACACTTAGAAACAAATTTAATAAGGTGAAAGATCAAAATTAACCATATAATTGACAGATTAAACAAAACACAAACGAAAAAAACAGTTATTGTCTTTAAAGTGGGAGGGGATACAACAACCAGATAGGTTACTTGAATGATGGCCGAAATTATCGCAAGTGACACTTGAATATAAAGATGTAGTCAGAAATTTGAAAAAAGAAAAAAAACATAATTACCAGTGGTCATTAAACTATTAGCTTTCCTTAGAAACTCAAAACTACTTCTTCCAGGAACAGTCGTAAAACAATGAATAAGACACATATATAAGAAGCGAAAAGCTATGTTAAAAAGTCAGACTACTTTTTCCTAATTTTGCTATTTGGCGCGGCCTCCGCTAGGTCGGGCAGGAATATCATTATACGTAATTCCCTTAATTTTGAAAGGCGAGGGATAGTGCATAGTAACCCACTTACTAACGGAAGCCGCTCAAGATTTGGTTAATTTGAACTAACACTTCTTGGCCTTATATTTCTTCGTCAATGCTTGAAGGGGGTTGAGTCCATCCTTACCCCATTACTATCAGCCCAGAAATTATGTGCACCACAGTTTGAAAGTTGTTTCCTAAGTCCCAAGGGCTACGAAAAATCTAATCTTACCATCGTTTTCCTGGTTTAATTGTACATTTAGACTAAAGCAATTTAAAAATTTATTAAAAGGTTTCAAAATGTTTACCTTCGTTGAAACAAAAAAAGGACAGTAACTTTAACTAGTGTACAAAGTGCATCATATTTACACCGTTATTACTAAAAAAATAACAATAAAAATTACACGTTAATGTATCGCATTTATATTTTAATACCTGATTGATAGGAATGTTTTCTATAAGTTTTATCAATTAATTTTAGAATGTTAACTTTTCGAGAAAAAAAAGTTCTTATCTATTCCTTGAAAAATTGTTTTCTTGGCTTCTAGAGGTCCTAAAATTAATTACTTGGTCTTTTTGTAATCCTTATGACATATATAGTTAAGGCTCATTACTTTTATATGTTATAAATAAACGCAGTGGTGTTATACTAATTTAACTTAATTAAAATTTATCAATTTAAAGTTATTTTGAATTCATTTTAATCGATTTAAATTTACAAAATTTACTTACACTTTATTAAAATAATGTATCGTAACTATACATGTCATAAGGATTACAACAACACCACGTAAATAATTTAACGACCTCTAGAAACCAAGAAAACAATATTTCAGGGAATTGATAAACACTTTTTTTTCTCGAAAAGTTAAAATCCTACAATTGATAACACTTATAGAACGCATTCCTATCAATGAGGTATTAAAATATAAATGCGATACATTAACGTGTTTTTGAGTCATAACGGTGTAAATTTGATGTACAGTGAAAACTAATAAAAATTCCGGTACCTTTTTTGTTCCAACTAGAAATTATTAAATCTTCTAATAAAAATTGAAAATGCATATTTAAAAACGTACAGTTATAAGAGAAAAACAATGGTGTGATTAGATTTTTCGTAGCCCTCTTACTATCGGCGCAGAAATTATTGTCACGTTCGTGCTAGAATAAAACAATTTACACCATTATTTAGCGTGTTTAATTCTGCGTTCATACATATATTCAAATAAATTTTAGCATAACTTATGTAAAACGTAGATGAAGGTATGTAGAAAAAAGTCCCGTTTTATCACTCCTTTGCATTGAAGTTCGACTTTAAACAATTACTGTTTTAAAACTACTGGACCAATATTTGTGAAATTTTTATACCATATTATAGCACTCATAAATAATGTAAATCTCAAGTTTTAAATTTTTATTTCATTTCTCATAGAATCTGCTGTATATTTTGTAAACGAAAATTATCTTAGCAATCCTTTGTCCGATATTTTAAAGAGTATTTGTCCTCTTTCAGCTTGGTTTAAAGAATAAATTCTTCACATATAAACTTGTTTATAACTGTTTATTTCTGAATTCATTGCGTTATTACGTGTTATTTGAAACAGAGTAAATGTGAGCTGAAGCGTGAACTCATCGCACCGCTAGGGGTGAAGCCTGATGACTATGGCTCTGGTCGGTCATCACCCTCTTGCGCTCACAATGAGCCACCTGGAATGTAGAAGTATTTGTATAAGATGACTAATAAACTGACTCAAACAAACCTCGGCCTAATTACTGATTATTGGTAATAGTTGTCACTTTGCTTATAAAAATTTCACAACGATTGGTCCAGTGGTTTTAAAACAGTAATTGTTTAAAGTCGGAACTTCAATACAAAGGAGTGATAAAACGGGACTTTTTTCTACATACCTTCATCTACGTTTTACATAAGTTATGCTAAATTGTTTTTGAATATATGTATGAACGCAGAATTAAACACGCTAAAAAATGGTGTAAATTGTTTTATTCTAGCACGAACGGTTCGCTTGTATTTAAAGCTCAAATTCAGGGGACCATAATTTCTGCGCCGACAGTAATGGGGTAAGGATGGACTCAACCTCCTTCAAGCATTGACGAAGAAATATAAGGCCAAGAAGTGTTAGTTCAAATTAACCAAATCTTGAGCGGCTTCCGTTAGTAAGTGGGTTACTATGCACTATCCTTCGCCTTTCATAACTAAGGGAATCTCTACGTACAACGATATTCCTACCCGACTATAGGGTTCGACATTATCATTAAGCATAACGTTATTTTGAATTAATGAACGAGCTCTCCTAAAATTGGTCGAGCATCGCTGAGTGAACATATAATTCAGCGTCGGAGAACACTCACCACTCACTTACAATATTTCCAGTACATAAACAGTATTAGTGTATCGGTGTATTTGTAACTAGTGTTTATAGTCTTAATAAATGAAAAAGAAAAAAAAAACACAACACATCGCTGGTATTAAGAAATATACAAGAGATCTGGCATGATAGGTTGTCGTTAATATGGAGTGTAAAGGTTTGATGGAACCTAGGTTTGTCATGCAATCTTATAGAATACGATATAACTGTTAGTGCCATTTAAATGATAATGCTGATATTTTGAGTGAGAAGGCGTGGATAAATTGTCAACATTTACATGAAGATTTTCATCTAAGATGTGTATATCGTAAATGTACAATCGTTTAGCTGTGCGTTATGAAGCGGAATATCTTCCCAAACAAACAATGCCAACTGGCTTCATCCGAACGGCCGATCTCTCCCGGCCGGGAGACGCATCGCTAAACAGGAACCGCCAGTAAAAAGATCCACGTATTCAAGCTTTTTCCGAGAAAGCGTCCTTTGCAGATAAATCACCAGAACAAAAACGAAAATCAAAACCCACACCCGATGCATAAAACAAACTGCTTTATAAATTCCTGCAATAAATTAGCCGGGGCGGACCGCAGAGGGGGAGGGTCCGTCGGAGTAAAGAAGTGTGGCTCGGGCATCGTCGAACACCGACCGACTTGTGGAAGCTACCATTATTAAAAGGGTTGTTGATTAATTCCTAATAGATTGAGTGGAAGCCGCCGATATGTCTGATCAAACAATGTGCTATTTAGCATATATTTGAATAATATGCTAACTAAGGACTCACTAATAAATTCGTGTCGTGTTAGCGTTAGATGGTATTTACCGCCTATCGACATACGAAATAATTTACCTTAGAAGGAATGTGTTGACTAGGGCTACTTTCTATAGTATGATTCGCGTTCATTTAGTTGGCGTTTGACGAGTCTTTTTGGCGGATTACACAAATGTTATTACTGTCTGTTTCAGGTTTTACAAACAACTCAACTAAGTAACTATCTTCAGATTTGTTGAGCTCCTTTCAGCGGTAAAAGTATTCTTAGAACATGCAAGAAAGTTTTTAAAAAGGGTTTTAAGCAAACAAAAAATTATTGAAACTTTCACAAGAAATATTTTGCTGCGTATATGAAATCATAGATTTTTCATTATCCATAATAAATACCTTCAACATTCAACATTGTCAAGTACTGAAGACGTCGACGAGTTTTAAACCCAATCACTCCGGGAATATATTGGAGCAAGCCTTATCCTATTTTACATTTATCTATTTAAAAAATATTTTATTTTTAGGGTCTATTGATACTTTATCTAGGCCTATCCTAAAATAACAATGGCAGAAGTGCAAATAACCTCGAAGAGTGAATTCTGGCTCGAAATGAAAGCTCAAGAGAGGAACTGTGATGAAATCAAGGCAGACTTGGCATATGAATCAGTTAGGAATAAATCTAGTTTTCACGTATTTCACGTTTAGTCTGCATCAGCACAGGTTCAATGGTCAATGTAATTCCAGTTGGAATTTGACCACAACTACGCTTGAGTTGTGTTGATCTGCGTATGGAAAGTTATGTTCGCTATTTGCCTGGCTGATTCTGGATCAGGTGTTGTTTGATTATAAACCCGCCCAACAGTCACAGAAATAGGAAAGTCCTAGTGTAATCAACAGATTTATTTGACACCTAAATATTGTTGCTCTAATTATTGTATCGATAAAAAAATTATCGTTTTTTTACATATATTTTGGCTTAATTAATAATTGTCGTAATATTCTTTTTTCAAATATTATTTGAAATGTGTGAAATATATTCAAATATATTTTCAAATATAATGTGGCAAATACGACGAATGTCGTTTCAATTTTCTTAATCAAAATATAGGTATATACCTCTTAAATAACATTATGCCATTACTTATTGAAAAAGACAACATTTCCCCCAAGTAAAAAATTGCTCAAAACCCAAAATTGGGTAATGTTAAATGAACATACCAAAGTGGAGTTTCTAATTCTTCTTATAATTACTAATATATCATCAGGTTTTAGAAAAAAATATGTTTATGGGCTCCACTGCCCCAAAAACTAAAATTCACGGTCATACTGCTTAAGAATCCAGGTAATGCCGTACGCCGATCTACCTCAAGAGGCGACATGTCGAGATACACAAATGGGACTGTAGCAGAATGCCTTGGTGAGGCCGCAGGCCCAACTCTCCCCCTCGAGGCCGTAGGCCGAGTTCCACAAAGGGGTCTGTAGCAGAGCGTCTGAGCGAGGCTGCAGGCCGAGTTCCACAAAGGTAAACGCGAAAGACCTCTGTAAGAAAATTGTATTAATAACCTACAAGGTAGAGCAACAAGAAACGATCCTCAAGATCCTCTGGGAGATGTGGAAGCTACCCCTTCAGTTTGCAAAATTCATCTGAGCGAAGCTCGGTCTCCCAGTACTAAGTTAATGAGAAACAAAATAACAAATACTTGGTTGTTATAGATTTTATTAAAATGCTTTTACACGGAGTAATAGTTGGTTCCAATAGAAACTTACCATGGAATAGACATTAGTCTTGCCTAGAAAAATCAAAAACACTTCGATTACCATCTATTGATATGCAGAAGGCATTATACGTCAATATAATGAGATAAGTGGACTTCTCCAGCCAAAATTTACTTTACTACCATGCAAAGATTAGTTGGTTAAGCCCAGCTTCGTGACCTATAGGTTGTCAGTTCGATCTTAGGATTAGACTTGATTAGTCAAGTCATAATACATTTTTAAAGAGATTAGCTGATTACATCTTGACGATCGGCGTCTTTAAAACTACAGGAGATTACAAAATACATTTTTGTAGTAAATTGCTGGAAGTATCAAACTGAAACAGTATGACTGTGATTAACACAATAAATGGTAGGCTACCGGGTAACTGGCACAACTTTCTCTCTTTCCCCCTTGTCATCAGATTGTTTACAATAGAAATAAAAGAACGTAAAAACACACCTAAATAAAAACAGATGTTCAATTAATTACATTTCTAAGGAATATACAAACGAAACACTTATGTTATTTAAAAAAAAAAATAATAATCTTCAGGAACAGCTGTTCAATTAATCACATTGCCAGATTTTATGTAAACAACCTTCAACAACTTGAATAATTGTGGCTTCCGGTCTTCGGCCTCCAGCACCAACAGTGGGATGGTAAGTAAAATATTTTTAATTGTAATTTGTATCATTACTGAAAATTTAATCAAAATCGTTAGAATAAAGCTTGAAAAATTGCATTTTAAATGTTTTTTGCCCGTAAATAAAGTTAAAACTCAAAAAACTAGTCAAGTTAAAATCATACGGTTTTTACAAAAATATTTTAAATTCTAATGCACATATTCCCTGAAAATTGAATCAAAATCGTTAGAGCCGTTTTTGAGAAAATTCTATATTTGTAGGTTCTCCCCCCCTTAAAAAACCTGAAAAAATGGTCTGGCGATACTAGTTAAATACACGTAAATACCAAATTTCATGAAAATGTATCAGTTTAAAAAAAATCCATCCGTTTGGTTTCCAGCAAACCGCACATACACACAGACAGACACACATACGGACAGACACTATATTTTCGGTAAAAACCCCTTTTTTGGGTTCAGTGGACCCTAAAATGGATTTTTAGACCACCTTATAAAAATAAATGTTTGGACGATCACAATACTTTCTCTATTCTAACGCAAATGGGAGAAAGTAATAGATTTGATGTTGAATAAATTTCATATTAAAGTCGCTTAACAGTTTAGTGTTAATGCTAGACGTAAATAATAAGAGAACAGAATAAGTAATGTACCGTTCTGCAATATAATCCTACTCCATTAAGTACCATAGAGTGGGATGGTACTTAATAGGATGGGATCCACTCGTGTGTTTTATCCTTTCCCAAGCAATAAATGGATCGCTACATATCATGGTTTTACAGGCTATATTTGTTGTGTTTTAGGGGACACATTGTAAAATTAACAGTAAACAACAATGACTTATATAGAACCTGAGCAGATGGCTCGCTTTCATGTAATATAGCTCAGAGCAAACGTCGTAACGTTGTGTCAACGTTGTCGCAATTTCCGTAAGTTTGTTATCGACTATGTGAGTATTTATGTCGCTTTTAATGGAACACTTATTTTTGAGACATGCTTGCTTTTATACTATACAACAATTTACCCCTTTTAATAAACAGTACAACACAAGCAATTTTTGGTACTGTATACGATTTAAAAAAAGAATTAAATAATGATAGTGTTAACAAAATATCATAGGTTGGTCTGTATTTAATATTTTCCCTTTTTAGTGAAACATCTGGACGCGATCACTATACCCGCTCTGATAAAGAGTGTCACGAGGCACAGTGAGTAGGCCGCCATGCTACAGAATGAGTTGGAGGCAAATGCAATTTCCATTAGGCCTACTAATTTTTTTATTGGGATATCTACACCAGATTTACTAAATGGCGGTATTAACACATTGTTGGATCTGTCGTAGCAACTTGATAGAGCAGACCTAGAAACTAGTTGGAGCGGTCGAAGCAACTTGTAGGAGAAGTTTGTTCTCAAGATGCAGATCGTCAAGATATGGGAGAATATAGATTTCGGATGGGTGTGATGAATGTAAATGAGAGATGTAGTCGTTGTTACAAACTAAGGTCGACCATATAAAGTGTAATTATTTATCAGCAGTAATGGCAACTAGTTAAAGAGGTCGTAGAAACTAGTAGGACAGATCGTAGCAACGTTGGAGAAGTCCTTAGAACTTGTAAGAGCGGTCGTAGCAGC
This sequence comes from Stictocephala bisonia, assembly GCA_035578905.1. Taxonomy (NCBI): domain Eukaryota; kingdom Metazoa; phylum Arthropoda; class Insecta; order Hemiptera; family Membracidae; genus Stictocephala; species Stictocephala bisonia. The sequence goes on along the minus strand of JAQJVL010000222.1, from coordinate 30,751 downwards.
TCTTGGAGCGGTCATTGCAACTTTTTGGGGAGGTCGTAGAAATTTGTTAATGTTTTTGTAGCAACTGATTAGGTAAGAGTGATAAGGCGTTGGGCTGTCAAGTAGTCGGCCCGTGTTCAATTTCTATGGCTAAGACTCACAATTCCCCCCTGTGCCAGTTCCGTGCTTCAGAAGTCACGTTAAATCATTGCTCTCAGTCAGAAGCACCACCTGCAAAAAGGGTGACATTCTTTAATGTGTAGTAAGCTTGTGTTAGAGCCAACCCGAGATATTGAATCAGTTGACATTTGACGGCTCGCTGAAAGATCCTTTTCACTCGCGTCCCATTCATAGAGCACTTCTTCTGATATACCCTTCTCTGCCTTCGAATCCTGATAGTCCATCCCCTCTACCTATAAACATAATGTTAGTGGTCATTCCCAATCAAGGTCACGTTCATATAATCCCACCCACTCGTCAACGAATATGACTCCATACTATCTAAACTCTCTCCCAAAGACGTTATTCATAAAATAGTTTGTAAATGCTAAAATACATTGTTAGATATAAATGTTTTAGATTCCTGGTAATTCTGTTGCAAACTACATTTTCGGCTGTTTTAATTTAGAAATGGATACATGAATGATATGCCTTCTACGAACATTGAAAATTTATCTTAAATTTCAATGACACAATGATAAAAGTTGGATTTTCGTTTTGGTTGAAATTGAACGTTTTTAGTAGCCAACCACACAAAAGTTATTAGTGACAATTATACTTCAATATTTAAACATTGAATATAATATTTAAATATTGATAAACAATGTTAGTTTTATCAATAACGTTAAAACCCCGAAATATTACGTAGTGAAATATGAACTACGAAATGCAATTTGAACTAACACAAATACATAATAATCTTCCATTTTCAGCTTGTAATTGAACTGACCAGCAATGTGTAACAATGATACGCCTGACGGGAACACACGGTTCATTGATAGTTCCAAATTTATGCGACCCTTTGCAAAGGGCATACTAGTTAGAAGGGCAGTGATTAAATCTAACAGACTGGCCATAAATGAGGATGATTACAAACAGTCGGTGGTCAGAGGGTTGAAATACAGGCGCCACAGAGATCAAAGCAAATTAACTGAGGGCCAATTAGCGACATGTGTCTGCTCCCACGACAATTTACTGTTCCTCTCATGAATGAGAATATACTGACGAATATCACTTATAATTGACTTTTTGTACGAAAACAACAAAAAATAAACTTACAAAAGGTAAGTTTAAATTATTATTTGTAAAATCATAACATTCAGGATTTAAAAAATTACCTCTATAATCTCTAGAAAAGAAGGGGGAAATGTTGATACTTAAAATATTAATTTCTGTGAGGATAAGTAAAAAATAATATGTATCTACGTTAAGGAGCATGGCTTTTAGGATTTACTATAGAACATTTGTATATTTATAAATTATAATGTTTGATGTAAATAATTGCTAAAATATTTTTAAAAATAAATAAAAAACAAACGGGTAAAAATATAGTTTTATTCACTTAATCAAGTTTGATTTTTATAAAAAAATACACATCTTAGTTACAATTGGAACCAAATTAAACAGGTATTATGTATTACTTTCAAATTTTACAGTGCCAAAATTAATTCAGGTCTGAAATTAATTTTAGCAGAACAAACTGGCACCGAATCACACCAACCACAAACAAAAACTAACATTACCTGACACTTACTTTTATAATTTTTGCGTTAGCTACCAAATTTCACAATCTAGGAAAGTTAAGGTTCAAAGTTGTTTAAGTAAAACGAACTAGTATCGCATCACATCAATCATACATTGAAACTAACTCTACTCGAGTATTCTTTTACAATTTTAGTGTTAACTACCAAATGTCACAAAGTAAGGCGGTTCAGCTAGAAAGTTATTTTAGCTTATCAAACTGGCATCGTATCACATCAATCATACACTGAAACTAACTCTACTCGAGTATTCTTTTACAATTTTAGTGTTATCTACCAAATGTCACAAAGTAAGGCGGTTCAGCTAGAAAGTTATTTTAGCTCATCAAACTGGCATCGTATCACATCAATCATACGCTGAAACTAACTCTACTCGAGTATTCTTTTACAATTTTAGTGTTAATTACCAAATGTCACAAAGTAAGACGGTTCAGGGAGAAAGTTATTTTAGCTTTTACGTTGAGTGTTATTCATGATAGAGTAGTGTGTAGGTTTATTGACACGTATATGCAGTACTGGAGTCCGGTCAGTGGGTGTGTCGGTACTCTGGGACCCACTATCAAGTACCAATTTGTAACCCAGATGGGGAAGTACTCCTGGACCAGCTCCAACGTTGTCCTGAGTTTTTCTTGCTACACTTGTCATTACCAGAGCTCAGATCGAAAACCCTCAACAAACGCTTATTGGCTTCATATCGACAATGAGTTGATTTCAGACTAATTTGGTTTTTTCCTTGCTTTTTCTTTAGGTATCACTGAAGACTGAATATAACTAAAGGATGTTCGGAAAATATAATGATTTTTTATTTATAAGGAGTTTCGTGTGGAATGAAATATACATATTTATAAATACAGTAATTAATGTTTTTAGATCCTCTTTTATTTCATTATACTTTTCTTTCTGTAATCTAGAAAATTGGCAAGATGCTTACATAATATTTGGACGTTCTTGGAACATCAAGACTTTCAAAAACTACTTCCCCGAATGTTTCCATGAAATACAGGTTGATTTAAAACCAATATTTATCGAGATAAAATTTAAAAAGGAAGCCTTTTAACTTAGGCGTTTCCATTAAAACCAATCATTTTTATATGTAACCTATATTTTAATGCGAATAAATAGGAGACTGTGAAGCACATGTTTGGCTCATTAAACTCCCAAAATATCAAAACCGTTTAACTGTTTGTAATCACTTGGTATTTGTACGTTTAACTTCACTGGAACTGTCATATAAGCAACTTGCGCGCGTACAGAACGAGTGACAGCAGTCGCACAAATATGAGGGAGTCCAACCTAGGTTGTCATCTATTTGTGAACTTAGAAAGCATATACATAGTAAGTATGCACTACTATTGGATTTTTTATTTTAGACCCCTGACTTTGCGGCGCTACTGTATTTACAAAACAAACGCTAAAAAATATCGAGAAAAAAATCATGTTCCTTGTTTGATATACTTTATAACAGTACCAACAGGTTTTAGTTGTTATTTTACGTGTTACATTTTATGCGAGTTACAACTAAAAAAATACGGTTTTTCACACTACTTTTAAACTAGTGACTTTGAATTGTCATTAAAAAAAATATTGGAGATTATTTTTTTCTTGTTCTCCGATTGTAACTAGTGCTATTAGGTGTAGTATACTGAAATTTCATGATGAAATAACAAGCCATTACTACGTTATTAATTTTTTTCCAAGCTCCTGGTATTTCCTTAATATGTTCGAATAAAGAAACAATTTTTTCACTGAAATAAAGATAACTACTGACTAAACTCAATACACTATAAGAATGTTCATAATAAACTTTCCAAGTACTTTTATTTACAGTCTTAAGTTTAAAATGTTAAGGCTCACCGGCTGGAGTCATCAGCGAGACTGTACAGTCTGTCGAGTGTCATACCTGTTTTATATTGTTTTAGGTACAACAGTGAATCATTGCTTCTCATCTTATCTATTACAGATATCAATTTACAAAACTTTCGTTCATTAATAACTGAACCTGTACTACCATATAGCCTTTATCCTTGTAGTTTCAGTATTTAATTAAGCAGTCCTTGTTTGAGCGTATCGTTCCAACTTACAATTATTTTTGTTGTTAATCGCTTTCCTTCAAATGTGCATTTCAAACTAAAGTGTTGTTTGCTTGAAACAAATGATAAATGATTCTGGGAAAGATATTAAATTAATTTGGTTAGCCGTCGCTTGATTGCAATCTGAATGCGATCTAACTGATGTGGGCGTATATTAAAAATGAGGTCACAAAATCTAATATGACATTTGTTAATAACGTTTGTCAAATGGCATCAGATTTAATGAACACACTATTGACATTCTTTGGTAAACTTGCGTGAAATACTACCGCAAAAATGAAGATATAGTGGACATGCAATCGGGCTTTAATAATCAATCTAAACGACTCTGAATCAGATTCAAGTCATGATGGTGATGGCACCTACAGTGACATAGGTGATAGTTCTGATCAAAGACTGTAATTTAATAACCGAACCGTAGTTTTATAATATGCCATTTGCTGCAAGCAACGTCAAATTAAAGTAAAAATTCTTGCAATTTAAGTTGTATGTGTATATACGCACGCACGCACGCGCACACAAACACGCACGCATTAATAATTAGTTATTAAAAGGATATTTTTAGAGATATTAAAATTGAAAAAAAAACACACACACACAGTACAGTAAATACATATAATCAGTTATACATCTGATGTTAACTTGTAAGCTCCGACTCAGAATCGTTTAATTATTTGCTATTATAGCAACAATGCTTGGTAGTGCTTCATTGTTGTCAGAAACAGACTGTCCATCACTTGATAACACTCAGCCCGTACTACATCCAAAACATTTAAAATTATTTTCGTCATTTAATATTCTTTTATTTTCTATTAGCATTCACAACGTGTAATCCAATTCACTAGTGAGAAATAGAATCTATAGAAACAAACCAGATTTAGGAATACCTTTTCAGTGAAAAAATAACAACACCTAACGATTTATTATTTCATCATGAAATTTCAGTATACTGCACCTAATGGCACTAGTCACAATTGGTGAACAAGAGAAAAACATCTCAAATACTTTTTTTCAAATGGCAATTTAAAGTCACTAGTTTCAAAAAGTTGCGTGAAAAACAGTGTTTTTTTTAGTTGTAACTCGCATAACATTTAATACGTAAAATAAAAACTAAAACCTGTTGGTACGCTATAAAGTATATTAAACAGGGAACATGAATATAGGATTAGTTATATTTTAGCTTTTTTTTAAATAAAGTAGCGCCGCAAATTCAGGGGTCTATAATAAAAAATCCGATAGTAGTTCACCTATTTATCATCCAGTTCACTGTAAGTGGTCCGTTCACTCATCCTACGGCTAAACTGTCCCCCTTCAACGAATAGAATCTGAATGTCCGACAAGAAAGTATTCAGACTAAAGCCACTCGATATTTTGTTAAAACTACAAATTTTGATCATATTTTCATCACAACACTACTGTCCGCGTCCCACGTTGTGACCCCTGATTCAGACCGTGAAACAGCCGTGTATTGAGGCGCTATGTTCCAATTATGAAGGCGTTCATTTTGCCGCAATAACAAATACTATTGAAAAATCGATAATACATATGTAACACAAAAAAATGTGTAAAATAATTATTTTACAATTAACGACACAAAGAGTTTTGTATAACAACTATGGAAGTTTCATAGGTAATTGTAAACATTTTACATTTATATGTTTATTTTATTTATAAATTCATAGCAAATCAAACGCCTTCATATTTAACTTCTTTTATAAGAATATTTTAAGTTTATTTAGTTTCTATATGTAATTTGGTAACACGTACGAATAGATAAAAAATCTTATTAGTTTTAAAATTGTATACTTATTTGCATATTACAAATTTTAAGGCCATTGTGGTTTTTAAGTTTTTTTTTAAATATATATTTTCGTGCGTTTTATAAGATTTTTAACTAATATCACTAAGCAAATATAACACTATAATAATAATAATAATGAATAATATTAACATGTTAATTTAATTCATACTGCTGTTATTTAATATAAGGGCCTGCTGGTTATATAGTTAAAATTTAAAATGTTATGTAGTTTTAATTTATTTGCATCCTATGTAGACTAAGCGATAGGATTGTACTGTAAACTGTTTAGTCTGTAAGTAAAATTGTACAATAGTCATTGAAAGAAGTAGACTAAATGTGTTGTTTGCGTGGCGATTAGTAGCGCCTTCAACTCGAATAGATTACGCCAAGGTGCAGGAAGTAACGACGTGGGTCGCGGACAGTATATGGCATCTCCAAACAGTATTGGTAGGCCTACTATACAATAGATTATATTATAAAAAAGGGGCATAGTTCTTACTTCATACAAAATAAAATCTACTTCTCAAACATGAGTTAAAATAAATTGTTCAAGAGGTTATTGAACTCAGGCGATTGCAAAATGTCGACATAACTACATTGTGACGTTTACACTCAGCTATAGGCCATCTGCACAGGTCCTATAAGTCATTGTTGTTTACAATGTGTCCTTAAACGGTGATAATAAAGCCCGTAACATTACGATACTGAACTCAGTAAAATGTCGCGAGTCATTTATTAGTTGGGAAGGATAAAACATGAGTAGAGTATGGTACTTTAAGAGAGAGTAGGATTATATTGCAGAAAAGCGGGTCGCCCTTTACGAGTTTCTTGCTAGATTATTATATCCAAGTCGAAAACATTTACACCTGCAATTTTCAAGCTTATACATGATGAAAAGTTCAAATGAAGTTTAAAAATTACAGAAAACTTAAAACATCAATTTTGAACTCGCATATAGTAACGGATTATTCATTGACTCCCACTTTAAACTAAACAAAAACATTTGGGGCAGTCAAAATCCATTCTGTATGTCTTACTGCAGTATCAAAAAAGTATATCACTGATAAATAATCTGATAAAATGGCTAATACTGAATGTTGCATTTAGGAGAAAAGGTGCAACTAAAGAAAACAAAAGGAAATAAATTAAGGTAGTTAACAGCTGCTGAAAACACGTTCCTAAAACATAATATTATTTTAGCAGAAAAAAAACATGGATGCACTCGACGTCCTAAAGGTAGACGTTTCCCAAACTGCCAAGCCAAAGTACGGTTCGTGTTTATTATTATAATGATTTATAGTGAACAATTTATGATAATAACAGAGCCATTCTAGAGAACAATAAGTTGATATTATGAGTTTAATTTGCGGAAAATCATCAAGAAAGACATATAAAGTTTCACATATACACTGGGTTTGTTCAGTTTGTACAAAACCCAACCTTGGACCACTAGAGTTGGATTTCCCCTATAAAATGACACTTCAAGTAATACGGTACGATCATTATTACGAACTGATTCGTTGAAGCAGAAGCCCACGTTTTTGACGTTTTCGCGGAGGAAAACAGCCACCTTAAAACATTTGTCCATTAGCTGTTTAACAGACAAATTCGAATAAATACTTAATGTTAATTACTTTATGGTTTTCCAATTTTCCTGGTTTTCATTTGGATTTATAATTAAAATTAAAAAAGATCTAAGTAGCCTACCTATATCACACATAGTAAAGTAAAAAAAATTAAAATATGCTAAGCAATAACTTTTTCACGTTTGCAATACCTACAAAATTTTACTTGTTTGTTTATTATTTTAGTTGTTATATATATTTACGTAAATTATGTAATTTTATTTATATTTTCATGTATAGAATTTAGAATAATAATAGGGGTGATTAGTGTCATATATTATATTTCAAACTCATGAAATTAACACTCTCATTATTTTTATAACTAAGCAAAATAAGTCACGTCCGGACAAATTTAAATTTTATTTATTAGGTTTCCGACCACGATAAATTGATTAGCACCGGTTTCAACTCTGGACAGTTCTGATTTCTGCCCCAGAGGCTCCTAGCCGTCCCATGTTATTGACTTCTAGCAGAAAAACAATATGGAACCCTTTTCATCTTCTAGCAGAAAGTGGAGTATCAAACTATAGGTATTATATCCTAAATCACATTATACCATTACATTTTGGAAGCGACAAAATTTAACGGCTCTGCCAAGGCTCTGCCCTGGAATCTAGTGTGGCCTTGGCTCTGCCCCCCCCCCCCACCACCTAAAATATGGATAATGTTAAACTAATACACTCCAGTAGGGTATCAAATTAAAGATATTCGTCTCTTAACTACTGATATACCATAAGATTTTAGAAAAGACTATGTTTATGGGCTCCACTGCCCCAAAAACAAAAATTCATTGTCATACTGATTAAGAATCCTGGCAAGGCCGTAGACCAATATTCCTCGCGAGGTGACATGCCGAGATCCACAAGAGGCCTATGATAGCTCTTGGTGAGGCCGTATGCCGGGCTCTCCCACGAGGCCGCAGGCCGATCTTCCTCGCGAGGTGACATGCCGAGATCCACAAGAGGCCGGCCTATGATAACTCTTGGTGAGGCCGTATGCCGGGCTCTCCCACGAGGCCGCAGGTCGAATTCCACAATAGGGCTAAAGGTAAACGCGGAAGACCTCCGTAACAAAATTTATTAATACCCTTTAAGGTAGAGAAACAACAATCGATCCTCAGGATCCTCTGGGAGATGTGGAGATGTCTTCTTCAGTTTGCAAAATTCAACTGACCGAAGCTCGGTCTCGCGGTACTAAGGAATAATCTTTTAAAACAAGAGGGTTTTAAAATTTAATTTCAATCTTCACATTATGAGAAGGATGAATATATTTCTCCGTCTAAAAAACCAATTTTAACGCAAATTCAATCAACAAAAAATAAAAAAACACCAATTATCAACACAAGCCTTATAACCCATATTTTCACCCTTCTACTCTGTTCACTCGTCTACTCTGATCACCTTTCTACTCTGTTCACCCTTCCCTGTTATCGAAAAATACGTTGAATATCGGACTAACCAGACTAACGACAATAATATTTTTCAGGACCTTTCATTAATTAACGTTGAAGATTTCACCCAGCAATTCGTCAAAAGAGGAAAATTAAATGCCGACAGATTGATACATCCCTCCAACGTCGTTATGAATGGTGGGGCGTTTTCAAAGGCGGTTGAAAGCTGTAAATCTCGGGGTGAGTCTTTGTCAATTGATAATTTGACGAACTGTTGACGTGTTCTGCGCGGTCCCACACCCCCGCTTTATGCCCGGCGACAGCCCGGCTCTGTGCTCCTGATGGATTACCAGGCACTCACAACGAGAACGGCGACGTCACACTGATGGATCGTCGCCGTGAATCATCATGGAAGTCAGCCCCTTGACATTCCAGGACCGGTCTGTGTCAATATAGTAAGTTGTACCATTGCCTTTAGAAACAAGAAGGCTCCCGCCGTTCATCCTTGAAACCGGTTTTCCTGATCGGAGGAGTAAATAGTTCATGTTCAGTAGTCATAGATAGCGCCAGCGATCTCCCTCTCTCTCCCTATCTACCCCTCACTCTCTCTCTCTCCCTGACTTATTTGAGACAAATCACTGTTAGATAGCAGTACAAGCGCACGTGTAAAGCAAATTCATTACATTGGACAGTATGTTTGTTTCTATAGTCAATGGTTATATACTGAATGATTGCTGGCCCACGAACTAAGGCAATGATCAGTCTAGATCTTTACGTTGAGAAATTCATATGGTGCGATGGAGTGGCAACGATAAATTTTGTAAGTTACGATGGAGGGGGTTAGAATAGAATAGAATAGAAATTTCTTTATTTTGAAAATTAATTATACAGGGGTTGGGCAGCTGTATAGATAGGACATTGTGGTAACTTACGGCCTGGCTTCCAGCTAGCACGAATATAATCTCCTTAAGACAAATGTTAAATTTTCTCGAATCAAGAAAAAAAGGTAGCTCCACTGATCATGTTTTAAAGCGTTTGTTAATTAGCCAATTTAAACATGAATATTGATTTTCATGTTTAAATCGGCTTTTTCCAATTTTCTAGTATTTCCATTTTAACTATTGTTTGAAATTGGAACAATTTTGAGTTCGTTTCTTACATATATAATTCATTTGTAATTACTTATTTGTAAAAAACTCAAGGAGATAAATACCACTTAAAAGTCTGCAGTAAAACTGGTCACAAATAAAATCAACAGTTGTAAAATAATATGAAGAACTATCTCACGCCTATTTTATATTCCATAAATAATAGCAAATAAATATAAATGAGCGAAGAGGTTCGAAATATGTAAAGAGGAAGTAATAAACATATCCACTAACCGATTCAATTATGCAGATAAGTGTCCAAAAGCTAGCGCCCACGAGTTGTGTCAATGTGCAAGTAATGGGGGCTGTCAGGTACAGGTGCCGAGTGGGAAGATGTCACATGGCATGGATGCATTAATCACCGAACAATAGTCTCTGACACGAGTCTCAGAGAATCAGTACAGATTCACGTGGTACAGTGTCGTCAAATGGGAAATATTTGTTGAACTGCCAGCATTTAAACAATTTTTAAAAGTTTTCTAAAAATGATTCAAGATTTGTAAATCCTAAACAATGATAACAAGATTCACTTCTATTAAATTCAATTCACTTGCGGGGGTGTCCGCTTCTACATCTACATGTTATGCTCATAATAGATTTCGCTTCTCTCAAAGCCTTTTCTAATAAAACAGATGAGTAAATGACAAACACTACGATCAATTACCATCCCCATAGATTTTCACTGCAATTGACATCATTGTTAATAGAAACAGAATTATATAGAGAAACAATTATATAATCATTTCTTGACCTGAAAAAAAGTATAACCTTAATATTAAAAAACAAGATACGCTTGATTTAACCGTTGTTGTCCCTAACTAGTGTTTTAAAATGTATAATGAAGTCAGTAAGAATGGGCTGAAAATAAAAAATAAAAAAAGCTACATTGTTTACTCTTAGACAATACTTCAAATAAATTTCAAAAGCCTATTTGCTATGAAAAGCGTTATTTAAAAACTCAAAATGTTCCATCAGCTGCTTGACTTTAGAAAAATACTACCAATCTTATTAAAAATTGAAAGCTTAATTTTAAAATCGGGCTTTAACATTCTTTGCAACCCAAAATTGTCTTTAATTCGAAAAAGGATTCATTGAAATCCGTTCAGTCTTAGAAACTCGATGAACAAAAACAACAGAATAATTTAAATATAGAGATCGCAACCTACACTATTAAAGCACACTATCTTTTTATAACTGGTAAAACATATATATTCTCCAACTACGAGAAAGTCGGAAGCACACTACTTGAATGAATTTTATACGTCATGGTTGATGATTTTTAGGAAGAAATTGATCATGAAAAGAGAAGCATTTCTGTAAAGGTTAATTTTTCTGATGCAGAATTTCAAACAAATTTCTACAACATGCTCCTCTCCAAGTTCTCAGCTGTTTAGGTGAATCAACACAAAATCACTAAGAAAAATATTATCTGAATAACTTTTTTAGAGTTGATAAAATATTAAGAACTGAAAACATGCTTTAAAAAACGTCCATCATAAAAAAGACTAAAAAATAACCAAACATAAATTTCTGAGTCTACAGGACTTCTGAGAACGACCTAATTTTCTGTTAACGTCATCTTATCACCCAATTGGACACCTATTAACTAACTGATCGATTCGGCTAAACGGCCATTGGTCTGGGGGGTGGGCTGGATGAAGATAAGTGTGGCGAACGAAAAGAGTAACAAGACCAAAATAAAATACCCCTCGGAGGCAAATAATAACAAGATATACATAAAGCGTAGTGTATAATCAGCGTGGAGCTGGGCTATTAGAGAGTCGTAAACAAGCAGCGACAACCACCTAAAACAAACAAAACTGTCGATAATAACTCAGTGCCTCGATGACAGCCGATGTTTTATTAGCCATGACTCCAGGACCTGGATTAATGGCTACAATTGCTCCAGAAATTTGGGACATAAATTCCGGGTCCATTTCTGAGAAGGAGGTTGACCGAAGAACGTCGTGGGTGTGAACCGGAAAGTGTTATCTACGACAGAGGACAATCCCATTAACATACATCTGCTAGAAAACTTCATAGGAGATACAGAAACAGGAAAGGAATTCAGCATAGTAAACTAATTAGAATAGTAAATTAAATTAAGAAGACCCTACAACAGGGATTAATAAGGTATAGAATTAAAGAAACAGAATGGGAAGACGATGGGTTCATAATGCATTGAGGGAACAAAATATGTTTGGCGGTATAAATAGAACAACGAACAGATAAACAACGAGATCAAGACCTTGGATGACTTTGTTAAGCCTCATAGAAGTAAGTTGCAGAAGTCCTTTGGTGATGATAATACAAAAAATGTTTAACAAGCTCCTTCAAAGTGAGCTCTAACATTTAACTATGAAAAGTGATCTTTTTAACTCGAATCTTTGAAGTACCTAAATTATTTAATTTGTTTTATCCCAATCTCTTAAGACATGCTTTACAATTACCTTGCACAATTACACGTAATTGTAAATATCACACGTGAGGCAAAATATTAGAGTGAAAAATGGTCAGGATGTAATCCAAAGTAGTGAAGTTGAAGATCAGAACTAGAGGTATCTTGAGAGTAACATGCTACTTGTTATTCGACTCTAGGGCTTCTAGGCAATAGTGACGTTGGAAAGAGTTTTTCAATCTTCTCGTCTTTCCTGATAGGCAGCTGAAGATACAATGGATATTCCTGTACTTAGTTTTGCCACGTCAGCAATTCTTAAAGATCTTCGTCGGTGATGTAGTTCATATATCAGTATTCAAAGAGACTGACATCCACTTAGACAGACGTTCTACCAAGTGTCGTTCAGGAAGTCGAATCCTTCAAGCATTCGTGATTTTAAAATATAATAGTTAAGGAAAAATTATTCAATTTGTAACGCGTTTCTTCTGTGATGTACATACCTATAATTTGCTTACTTCTGAAATAAAAAATTGTTATCTTCACAGCGACCATGATAGTAATAATAATTTTGATAACACGTCACTGGCTACAAGGAATATTCCAAGGAAAGGTGCCAAATGTGTTGAAAGTAATTGTGGGGCGAGCACGTGACTATGTAGTGTATTTTGCTATAGACTAGCCAATTTTTCATGTTAAGAGACCACAATATGTGTGGATATATTATAGAGATAAAAACACCGTCAATTCTGAATTTGTTGGTGTAACTTTTTATTTACAAGTACATACTTCCCTCTCATCAGCAATACTAATAATTACCAGTGTAGAATCACCGTCCATCATTAAAGATGTGTGCACACGTGATATTAAGTGCAAGGATGAAATCACTTGTAATCAATTGAGGGTCTGGAGGGCATGGCGTGCGGCACGTCACACTAATTCATTCACTTCATCGTCCACCACGCCTCGTGTGCATCACACATTAACGCTCTTCTTTCATACGAACTTTGAGACGGTCCAAACAACAACTTTGTGTTTACAACGTCCACGTTATTATTTGCCTCCGAGGGATATTTTATTTTGACTTGAAATGTACACTATGTGAAGAAAGAAATTAGTATACTGATAAATTTCAAAATAATTCTCAACCAGATACAAAACAAATGCTTGAAAATTTATCAAACAGAGTTTACTGAAAAAAACATTAGCTATTTCTTTCATAATTTTTTATATACCGATGAATTAACTCTTTCTATATGAATCAGATCAATATCACTAAGGAGTTTTTAAAATATAATAAAAAAACTGTAATTAGGATAGGTACAATTGGTACAAACAAATATTTTAGCAAATATCCTTAACCTTAAGTGTTGAACTTTCGGATCAACCTTCCACAAATACATTAATTTTCGTTCATAACTTAATATATTTCCTAATTTTTTTTATTTACTGTGGTTTTTTTTAATATTTCGATGGTTAGTTTCCAATGTCAAGTCGACATCACTCCTAACTTCCTCCTTCAAAAATGTTACTTACAACTACTATTGCCCAAGGACCACTATTGCACCCCCATATAGTCTTATGACATTGTCTTGTCCCAAAATCCTTCTGCACACATTGCTTTCCATCACTTATTTAAAATATTTTATGTTCACTTTAATGCTATCTTATTTTGTGACATATTCTTACTATCAGGCTAGTTGTTCTTCTTCTCAGGAGCTGCAAAACATTGTTATTTTACGATGACTGCAGACGTTCTAGGACATCTGATGTTTACATTACGGCGTGGGTGGATATAAACTAAGTAAAGGAAACATACAAATCAGTCATTCCTCTACGTAATCTGATTGAACTGGACCAAAAAATAATACAGTATTATCGTTAATAATATCGGTGTACAACGAGATATTTCATCGGATGTCTTAACAAGTAGGTCGATGGCTAGACCCTCACTCACGCCCGTGTCTATCAACATATCCACAAGTCACAGAGTAGGTCTTTGTTGTGAGCGGTACAAAGCAAGGAGGAAGGTGCTGACGCTAACTGTACCGGTAGCTCCCAAGCACAATGCGAGAGCGTGGTGGCCGGCACCAATCAGTGTCAACTAGCACAGTCAGTCTATATCATGAACCTAAATTACAGCCCACTTTCAAATTAAAACATATTTCATCTATTCCCAAAGCACTGTGATTGCGGCGATGGGTCGATAATTATCTATGTCTTTTGTACTCCCGTAATTACATGCGCGGAGGCCGCCTGTAAGTGGCGTCAAAATTGCTATTTATTACAGTGGATATTTCACCACGAACGCATCCAATTATGTATTCCCCATAAATTCTTGCAGTTAACATTTTTGGTTTGTAATATTCATTTGCTATTATTTCTAAAATCATTGAAACAGTAACTTAAGACAGTAACTAGGTAACAAACATCCATTTCCGACTGATAAATATATTATAAGAATGAATGTTACAAGAAAGGAAGGCATATTGTGAACACTTATTGAGTGATTAGCTTATGACTCTACCACGCACTTCACCGTTGCTTTTCGGAAGGTTCTTCATTTTTATTTATACTTTATTTATTTACTTTTTTACAACTTAACGATTTTCTAAACTTACAAAAAAGGGTTTTCACATTTTTCAAATTAAACCGCATTTAAAGGCAACGGATCAATATGAGAAAAATGCGAAATTTACCTAGGTTTTATAATAGTATAGTGCACTTATAATATAATAGTATAGTGCACTATAATAGTATAGTGCACTTAGCAAAGTTAAACTACATTTCTATACACAAGCCGTATCTTAATTTTTTTAGACGATATTATTCATAATGAGGGTATTCTATAAGAGATATACTGTACTATCTAGTTTAGTCTTGTGCCGACTATCCAAAATTCGAGTTGACATCTTTGGCAGCCTCACAACCATTACCATAAATGATTCTATACTGAACTGTATTCAACACAGGAAATTAAAACGTTGATAACACTAAAAGCAAAAACATCTACAGCAGAAGTATATGAACAGAAAATGGTAAATGCGACAGGATATTTGGCCATTTAACCCTAATAAAAGTAATAAGAGAACTGAATCTGGTTGCAAATTCCCCATCTGTGGCAAAAACGATCGGTTTTTAACTCCTTCTTTCCACCGTAAGTTTTTCTCCTGCGCTCTTCATCTAGACATATTTGAACACAATCATCTACAACAAACTCCACGTCTCAACCATTGATTCCTGGTTTCCTTCGACATAGGTAGGATGTCCAGATCTATACGGCTGCAGAATCGGAGGATACTCTCCTGTGTAGCAGCGGGATCATTTAGAGTTTCTACGAAACTATGAGCTTTATATATCATGCAGTTGTCTTTGGTGAATTTCAAAGATCGTACCAAATGTTAAGAACTTAAACATTATTCTCTTGCTTCGACAGTTGTGCGCCATGAACTTCTTGGAAATGTCTGGGAAAATATTCTTCATTAGGGTAATTAATTAGGGAATCTAAATATGATTGCACCTACTTCTCATTTTCACAGCAGCAGAATGGAAATTTTCCAGCCTCACCTTCTAAATTACTCAAAATATGTTAATTTTAAATCGATAGAAATATAATGTAGTTATCTTCAAAATGTATTATCTAAATGAATTAATTATTTACAAAAATCAAGATTTACAAAAACACTATTCATTTCTTTCCTAAATTATATTAAACATCCTGTTTTGTTATGTGGTCAGGGCGTTTACTATATATCCTGAAAATATAAGGATATTTGAACTAGACTATTTACACTCTTAAAGACAACATGAGATAATATCTTTGGCTCATCTTAAAGAGATACCACACTTTCAAATTCTAAAAATGAATCAACAAAGTTTTCTTATTTCAATTCTTGAATACATTGCACATCAAGAATCTTAGCCATTTAGGACAAATATCGTCAAAACTTTAATTTCCAACTAATTACAGTTTATTAAAAGAACAACACTTCTTTCATTAGCCTCCACCTAATGTGTTCATCCCAATAACTATATACAAGCTAACCCATTAACACCTTGTAACGCCTGTTCAAGATGTGAACCTCTATCCCATCCGGTCTCCCACACAAAACTACAATCCCGCGGTAATTTTACAAAATTACCAATTAATTTTGACAAGTATATGTAGGATACGATTAAAGCATTATACAAATTTGAACGCTATCTGAGATCAGACACAAGAAGTTGAATTTTGAATTTGGCTCTGAAAGGAGAGGAGTGGCGTCGATTGGAGTTACGAAACCCGCACAGAAAACTCGTACAAATTCCTAACAAGGTATTTTTCGTGTTCGGCAGAAGAGGGGACGGGCAACAAGGGACCCCTTATCAGATAGCACACCGTGGTAAGGTACACAGACCTCCTGGTTGATAAATCTACTCCACGGGAGAGCCGTGTCCCTAATCCCTGTTCCGCTAACTACTCGTTGAATTATTTATTGCGATCATCTCCTGTAATTATCTAATAAATGAGTTACGGAGCTGAACAAATACGTGGACAGGATACACGGGAACTCGCTCCGAATTCCAGTATCGTTACTCATCCCGGGACGTCTTCCGAACGGAACGGTGAAACCGCTAACTAACCAAACAGGCGGTTTGTGAAATACTCATTTCTAGGATTGTACTTGTCAAACCTGTCGGATCGCGACGGGAGATGTCGACGATGGAGAGAAAATGGAACTGACTTCTGAATGAGTGATTTATTGTGCTTCTTCAGTATTTCAACACTGTTAAACATGAAACACCTTTACTGAGTGGCTTCAGAGGTCATTTACCTACGCAGTTATGAAGCTGAGATGGCATTCAGCAAGAATCTAAAGTTAAAATTGTTTAAAAAATTGATATAAATATTAATAAGAAAAAACTGTTATCATATACACGCATACAATGTATCATATACGCACGCAATGTTATCATATACACGCATACAATATCATATACACGCATACAATGCGTGTCATGCTCGCAAGTATTTGACAAGTGTTTATACTCTTCTCGATTATGTTTGCATTGAAATGTTGTTATCATAACAAAAAATATTTCCCAAAATCAATAGATGGAGAATGATGCAAAGAACAACAACAAAAGGAACCAAGAAGCAGATACGTGCACAATACAGACTGCTCACCCATAAAAGGAAAATTAAATGGATTGAAAAGCACGTCAATTTTTGAACATTTGATGGATAGTTAAATTTAAAAACCAAACATAGAAAATATATCACCATTATTAAAAATACCCTGGCCTCAGGCACAGCAGGTCCTGCTGCAGCTTTCTGCCGAATGTCAATATTGAGCCAACGGTTTTTGTAGCCAGTGACATGAGAGTTCTTGGGAGGTTTATCTACTTTGAAATATGACAGTCAAGAGTGGTGCATCCCTTAGGGATATGTTTTTCTTTTTTACTTCTATTGGGCACTTGAAATGCATTATCAAATCCCTGAACAACAATATTGGCGTAAAATAGGCCTTACCTCCACCAGAGTCCAAAATGGTATGTTCTTAAAATTGTATTATTACATGCGTAATGAAAAATTTGACATATTCAGAACATGTTTCAGAATTAAAATATAAACAACACACAACACGAACGCATACATGAACAGTGTGGTTATGTAATGTATTACGTATGCATTTATATTTTAATTTGATATCCGCATTTATATTTTAATTTTAATGTCAAATTTTTAACGAAGATTGTAAGCACAAGATTTTAAGTCTATTTCATGGCTGTTGCGTATATATTCGAATGTGGTGTTTTCCTGTCGAAATTCACTAATTAGTTATTTTATAAGTAGACGAATTCATTATTTCCCCATATCACTCAAACGAGTAAACATCCAACAACATAAAATCCAAGTACTAATTAATAGGTCTATAAAGAATTTTTATAGTCCACTCTATTCATTAGTCGCACAATAGTTTAAAATCTGACAACCGTACAAAGTCGGCAAACTTACTTGGGGGACTCTCTTCGCTGCAACTCGCCTTCCACTATCAGGCCAACCACGCCAGCAATGCGACCCGCATTAGTTATCTGCGGGCCCTTGTAGCTATGTGTCGCCTCGCAGATAATAAAATAGGCGTTTCATTAACACGTCTATAACGCAGCCGTTTGAGAGATAGAGCCCGTCCTAACGACCTAGTCCTCCCGCCGACCTCTCCGCCGCTAGATTTGCCTCCACACTTTTATTTACTCTGTTGATAGAAAAACTTGCACCAGTCTTCACCTCCAGACGGATTTGCTGCCATGCGAGTTTTTTTTCTTTTCTCAGGAATCAGACTTCTTGCTTATATTCGAAAGTGACAAATTTGCGATAAAATCGATTTGGAATTTCATTGTGAAATATTAATGGCGTTTACGTGTTTAAATAATTACACAATTAATTAAAATCGATAGATTTTATTTTAGTGCTACCGTCGATAATAACTAATTGTATGATTATTAAAACACAGAAAAGCAATTTCACATTATATAAATGATCCAATGATTACGCAATAAGTAAGTTTAAATAGTGCATACTAAAATATGGATTACACAAAACTATATAACTAAACTATTTTGTCTACAATTTTGAAATATTCCATTTTATAACAATTGTATTGGATTATATCACAATTAATTATTTTAAGTTAGCCATAAAAATCTAAATTCAACTATAAAGTTAACTATTTAAACTGTTTTTAAGTTGTGATGATCATTAGTTTAAACCTGCTGGGAAATTATTAATTTCCTGAATTTCTTCTAAGCCCTTTGGCACCTCCAAACAAACAGTCCATCGATGTGTGAGTAATTCACCTACCTCAAGTACCATACTAAATAGTCTTTCATCTAGTTCCTAACTTATAACTTGATACACCAAAAAGAAGTTGTAGTTTCCGAAGTGTTCCATATAACTGACATGTTTATTGCAGGCTAACAGTCGTTCGTTGACGCAACCATAAAGGATGTTTCATAAGGTCCCAATAGTGGAATATGAGCAATAGCTTATTATGCTTAAATGGCGGTAACAAAACGCTCGACTCTTCCCTAGCCTTCCCTAAAAATGTCTCACTTATATAGCTTTTGTCATATTTGGTAGAGAGAATTGTTATAAATATTAAATTTGTTCCCTACTAAAGTCTTGCTAATTCTTCTTATCCACTTTAACGTACCAAATTTACCTTTGCTAGTTTAATTTACCTTTATAATTCATTCCAAGAAACCAAGGAATCAGCAAAATTTCAAAGAACGAATTGATTTTGAGTCTTAAGACTTATCATCCAGAAACACTATAAGTGCTTCTGTGCCTAAGACGTTTTATGTATTCGAAAAAGAAGGAAAAATCTCTCAACATTTAGGCATGTGTTTCTATTTTTTGTAATTTGAGACTAAAAAAATACTTAATTATATTTTTAGAAGTCTCTTTAGCATCATCCTCATTTTTTCACATACATTTGCCAACAAGCAAACGAGACACATATAATTGACACGAGTTTTACTTAAATTACAAGTAAAAAAAAAAATAAGGACGCCCACACTACATTTATAAATATGGAATTTATCTGTACATTGCTTAGAACCACGTAAACGTTTGTATAAAGACGTTTCGTTATGTCATATAACAGAGAGTCCGAAACGGGCATTATCTCAATTTTTTTTGCATCTGCTGTCAGTAACGCATGCGTTTTTCGCATTTTCACGAAGAAACGAGTGTAAATTTTCTGATGGAGGTTTATATTTTATTCTAAACATGATTGAGATGGCTAAAGACTAATTTAATTTTAATAATTCACTGGAGGACTCCACCCTACGGTATAAAGTACTGGCAAGTTGGGATAGACGGTGGTCGAGCGGAATACTTTCAGCCTGAGATAGAAATAACGCAGTATTCATTCATTTTGTACTGTCCTCGTTATCCCCCTTAGCCTGAATAAGTTCCTGCACAGATCTATAGTCTATAGGGATTGGGCAGAGTAAGGCAAAAAAGATATTGGCCTCTCCTTAAAAAAATGTCGTTGAAATATATTATTTCTTTGGTATTATTAGTATTTTAACTTTCAATGCCAATTGTTACAGCAATTTCGAGCGGATCGTTCAGGCATTCTGAAATGTAAAAATGTGCTCTATAACTAGATCCAGGAAAAAATAAATTTTCCCGAGATTGCATCCTGATCCAATAACACATTATATTAAACCTTAGTATATTTTACTTTAATATTTGTGACGCACGTACTTAAAATTGTCCTCATTTCAAAAATAGTGGAGAGAAATCTATTCCGAAATAAGTCAAAATTAAATCGCCTTAAATCGACCGTACCAAATAAGTTATTCAGAAAAGGTATAATAGTTAAGATTTTCCAATAGTTGGCATATATCGGATAAAGGAGAGGTGACCCACCCACTCACCCATACACGTACAGTGGTAGTGACCCACCCACCCATACACGTACAGGGGTAGTGACCCACCCACTCACCCATACACGTACAGTGGTAGTGACCCACCCACTCCACCATACACGTACAGTGGTAGTGACCCATCCACCCATACACGTACAGTGGTTAACAGCACTGAACTAAACAAATCTTTGAAACAACATGAACTTTTACAAGCTAAAACAAACTAAGAATAATTGCAGTTAAATTTCACAATTTGAATTACTATTGACTAATTAAATTAGACAGCGCTGGTATACCAATGAACCGCACAGAGGACTTTGACGAGTACGACTGAGGAATGTAGATAGCAGACGTGATTTAACGGCGTCATTACTGAATTTGCAAGTGGGCATAAACCTGCCGGACGACTTACGGCGTTCTCATTGACACTGTCATATTTACGACTGTCAATTAGACAAGTTCCCCAGGCTCTGACAGAGTTGCCAACGCGTATTTGTTGGGGACACCTGACATCACTCACCGAGTGCAACCTGACTGACGTTTAAATACACTTAAGGATGCCTCGCGGCCGAGAGAAAATGAGAGAAAAAGAACATGAAATCAGTACGTTGAGGAGGCACCCACACTTAGAGCGTCAACGCCACAGCAGCCTCTCAGCTAAGGGGGAAAGAAAATACTGTGGCTGTCCAATAAACTCCAAATAACCCACCCTTCTTAATGATATGGCTCTCGGACACACACTCCCAAAACACGGTACTTATAGCTGAAAAAGAGAGTAAATTCGGTAGAAATTTGGCAGGCAGATCAGAGAGACATATTTGAAGGTTTAAAAACAAGCGAATTCAATCTGACTCGTTTCAGAAAGCATTCACAGATAAAGAATGCTGGTAAAATAAAAATTCCAGAGACTTTACCTGAAATATGATGAGAGATTGATCATAAAGCAAATTCCTTCACGTAAAATGTATTACAGATTTTAACGTATTTTTTCCTAACAGTCATATTTGATAAGTGTTCATAATTGATAAGTGTAATGAAAACTGTCGATTGCTAAGAGTATTTTAGTTCTATAATGTATTCTTTGATACACATACATACAAATGTCCTTATTTAAAAAATAAGTAGATGCGATAACTCCAAGAAATTGAAAAACCCAAAAAGCAGCGAACATTGGTTATTTATTCAAGAATTGGGCCTATAAATTCATTACATCAGCTGATGAACAAACGTTTGAAAGGACTAGTAGTGGGGTTATGTTTGTGCTTGATGTAAGCATTGACTATCAACAGACTGTCCAAGACAATGCTGTGCTGCTATCTGAAGGTAAATGGTCTCAAATAAGCGGTCGGATGACTGTTTGGTGTACTATTACTTCATCTATTAGTCATTTCAGCGTGTACTGAGAGAGGGACGAAGAGAGATGGAGGAAAGGAGACTGCTGGCGCTACCTGTGAAAACCATAAACATGAACTAATTTAATCGAACTGAATAAACGGCTACACAGAACGCAAATGAGTGGTCAGTCTTCTTGTTTCAATGGTTTTCCGAAGATTTGTTTTTTGGCCGGTAACTAGGTCGGAAGTAACTGGATTCCAAGGTCCCTTAATAGTATTGTTTCTGGTGGTCACTACGGACTCGCCCCTGTCGGTAGCGCGGAAGAAGTCCCCAGGAGCTCAGCTATGACAGCGGTGTCGACCGAGCAGGACGGTAGACTAGTTTTACGGCCACTTTATGGATATTCTAATTGCCATAGTCGTGTCGTCTGGCCGATATACGAGCCCTGTCGACGTCACCACCGTTTGAAATATTTCCCTCGACCGCGGCTACACTTTACTGATGACACCAGCCCCAATAGCCCAGTCAATGAAGGTTTTGTGTCGCAACTAATTAGGGGAAAGCTGAATTTTTGCAGGGTGTTAGTATACAAGGTAAACAATAAAAAATGACAAAGTCCCGACCCCCACCCCTCTTGCTTTCCCCCCAACCCCCTCACAAACATCGCAAGAGCAGTACTTTGGTTAAATACTCATAGCTCGAAAACTAATAAAGTTACAGACGTGATTCTTTTTTTATATTACACCTAACAATATGGCAAACAAATTATTTACTTAAAATTTTTATGTGTATAACTTCGTTTAACCGTAATACTGATATACATGCAAAAAAATGCCTCTGCTAATTACAAAAACTTACTTTAACCAATTATATCATTTTATCCTTGCATTGTGGAAAGAAACGTCTTCAATAAAACTTGTAGATAATTTAGTTAGCTTTAAAATTATGTATCTAACAGTGCTTACCGTTGAAATTATGGCTTCATAGAGAGCGATTAAACAGTAGCGGGTATAGCGCTGTGCCGACCCCACGCTGCTCATAGCAGTGCCGCTGCCGCCGTTGACACTCGCCGCTGAGGGGCATCGTACTTGTATCTCGTATTTGTGTACTCGTATCCGTAGTCTTAAGTTATTTAGAGCAGCAATATAATAATTTTCACTTAAGGGTCCATAAGAAAATAAAGATTTAGTTCACTTGTATCACTGATAAATAACCAAATTTCACTGTATAGGCTCTGTTGTTTAGTTTAAAAATCTTAGTTTTGTGATACAATAAATGCAAGATAGTATTTTCTATATATATCAAAACCAGTATAGTATTTTTATAGCTTCTTATTTCCATAAGAATGAAGGAGAGCTCCTAGTACCCATTTATTTAAGGTGTTCTCAGTTATTCCTCGGCCATGAGTTAGACCTCCTATTGTTTTTAAAGATTTCATCAATGATTGCTCTATACACGTCACTCCAATTGCCAGACCAGAACTCATCTTTTCTTCTAATAGTGAAGAGACCTTTTGTCACAAAGATATCGTACTCTGTCTTAGTCAGCTTTGATTTGAGTTTCTTCATTTCTTGGACA
Source organism: Stictocephala bisonia (assembly GCA_035578905.1). NCBI lineage: Eukaryota > Metazoa > Arthropoda > Insecta > Hemiptera > Membracidae > Stictocephala > Stictocephala bisonia. The sequence continues at coordinate 7,232 of JAQJVL010000222.1, read as the reverse complement.
TACATCTGAGCAGATTTTGCATAAGGAATGTGTCCTGCAGCATGAAAGTAAGGAAGCATATCAGTGATAGTTTCTAGATGCAATTTCCAGTTCCCCGTTCTCTCTGCTAGAATAAAATTTAGCATTAGGTCGATTTGCTGAATTAGATTTAGCCAGATCTTTGATGTTCTACTCTCAGACTTCTTTAAATTGATAAGGTCTGTCAGCTTTGCCAAGGCTGATTGAATGGATTTATCATCACACGCAGTTGCTTGAGTAATATCACAGTGAGAAAGTTGGTCATAAACTGTTTAAACCTCGTTACAAAACACACTTGAACGTACCTCTTCATCTTCTGTCACTTGTTCAACAATAGCAGCATAGGTTAATTATGTATGCTCTCACAGCTCTAGCGAAGGCATGTCCAGTAAGCATGAGTTTCACCGTTGCCTTACCATAGACAGTCTCCCACAATGACTCTATTCCACTACCATCCATTATACGACCAATGCATCCCAAGTACGACATAAGCAAATGGAAACCTCCCAACCTTACAACAATCCTTGACAAATCAGATTGATCTTCAGAGCCAGCAACGATTTCCATTGCTTTTAAGTATAGTGGCTGGTCAAAGGTCACATGTATGTTTCCTTGTTCTTGCTACACTGTTCAGCTACAAAACACAATGCTGTATATACTGATGATGGGTTATTTGGATCAATGTCTATAAAAGGAATAGCCATGATGTATGAAGTGCCCTGCCCTTTTAATTTTCTAGTTGAGACACTCATAAAACCATTCCAGCCTGGTTGGATGTTACATCCGCTGACCCATAACAGATTAAGTGTATGAATAAAGGATACTGTGTTTGCAGTTATTTTCCTCAACGATATGGCACCTGAGAAGTCTTCCATAACAATACGAGCTAAGCCACTGGTTTTTCACTTAATATACGACCGTTTACGGGTTTCTTCTGCAATCTTAAATGGTCCATCAACTAATCTAGGTACTTCTGAGGTGATAGAGACATGTGACGATGGAGTGATGCATGCAATTCCTCCCATCGCATTAAATGTGTTCAAGCCATCTAACGATCTTACGTTAACATCAGCGTTGTCAAAAACGTATTGTGTAAAGGAATCAGATTCTATGACTGGGGGGGGGCCATGCGTGATTAAAGACCTTATATATCTGTCACTTTCATAGTATGAGGAACATACTCCCAGCGCAGAAAGTACCTCAATCAAATTTTTTGACCCATACATTCTATTTAAATATAGAGACAAAGAAGTTTGTATTGACGATAGGAAGGACTTTGGTCTTACAGTGGACATTATTGAATGGTTTATCACAGCACGTTTTCTACTTATGTCAGAGCTCGAGCTTTCAGTTCGTTTTTTGGTCACCGTAGACGTAAATAGTGCCAATGTTTCAGGAACCAAATCATTTGGTATGGTATTTACTTCCTTCGCTCTTGAATACTTTCCACAGTCATAATTCATTTTTTGGACATCTTCCCTAACAATTTCTACTGCTGTTCTAACAATTCTTTTGCAATCTTCTTCAGAACTGGTTTCTCTGTTTTTGTACCAAGAATCTAAAACTTTGTGACTAGTATGTGACATACCTTAAATACTTTTCTTTCCAGATAAATTATGCACAACTAGCCTATCTTTGAAAAAAATCTACAAGTTTTGCTGATAATGGCCGTCCTACCTTTTGTTCACTACTTTTAGGTTTACAAAAGTTCTTATAACATTGCCCATGGAACGGCTTCAGCGGCAACTAAATCAATAACATCTAAAAGCCTAGACTTAACTTTACAGGCCCAATCATCACTCCTAACATCACAAGCATTGAGGAGCATTTGCTTTATTTCAATAGTTGAAACCTCGTCTGGTTCGGTACTTATATGGAAGTTTAGCGTCAAAAACCGCACGTTCTCCACATAACAAACAATCATGATTGAAATAAAATGTGTTGTCTAATTTTCTGAGAAAGTGCTGCGGTGTAGAAGGTTCTGCATTTTGCGCTTTTAATGCTGCTTTAATGTTGATAGGTCTGGTATAATTTCGCCTACATGTAGAATGTACCTTTATTAAATCGACATTAGCAAGTAATTTATGAATCTCATCTTAATTCCAGAAACAGTATTCAACAAGATACGTACTAAGGACTGTCTACGAACAAGTTACAACATGCAGTCCGACGCATGGAGACATCCAAGCGCCTGACGAGTCACTGCTAGAAGCGGCGCCGCGCCGGCGGTGCAGTGTCCGCTACTGTTTAATCTCTCTCTATAAAGCAACTACGTCATTAAATAGCTTGACTAGACCCATCATATTGAAGCTAATTAAATTGTCTATAAGTTTTGTTGAAGACGTTTCTTTCCACAATGCAAGGATAAAATGATATAATTGGTTAAAGTAAGTTTTTGTAATTAGCAGAGGCATTTTTTTGCATGTATATAAGTATTACGGTTAAACGAAGTTATACACATAAAAATTTTAAGTACATAATTTGTTTGCCATATTGTTAGGTGTAATATAAAAAAAGAATCACGTCTGTAACTTTATTAGTTTTCGAGCTATGAGTATTTAACCAAAGTACTGCTCTTGCGATGTTTGTGAGGGGGTTGGGGGGAAAGCAAGAGGGGTGGGGGTCGGGACTTTGTCATTTTTTATTGTTTACCTTGTATACTAACACCCTGCAAAAATTCAGCTTTCCCCTAATTAGTTGCGACAATGGGCATTTTTTTACCTTTATTGACTGGGCTACAATGAATCATCATGATGGGATCTGCCACTACAACCTTACGCCTGCACATTCCTCATTAGAACACCCCGCTACAGTTACTCCTGGGTGATTCCGATCGTAAATCCTGGTTGCGATGCATACATTGACCTGTCGTTGAATACGACAGCGTCGTGAAGTTCACACTTCGCAGAGAGGTTCTTGTTATATCACTCGCAATTAATTACCAAGAACTTAATAGTTTTCATCTTAATTATTTCATTATCACCTGTGAGTATGTTTTAAAAACTATCACACCTTATCGATATATATATATATATATATATATATATATATATATATATATATATATATATATATCTTGTATACCAGAATCAACAATGACGAAACGACCTCAAGACAAATATCTTCAGAGCATGAAGCACAAAAATATAGCATTGAATATGGATAGGACAGAGATTTTGATAAATTGGCAATTTACGTAAGGGAAATTAATTTAAAATATAAGCAAGTTGCTTAAGAGTTTTACCGTAACCCAAAAATTGTTACTAGTTACTATTTTGAAACTAGCCTTCATGGTAATTTTATATAAAACATCGTTTTTCGATATTTTGGAATGTTATGTTTACATGTCCATTTTAAAACGAAATATGGAAATCTTGTCACTATTAGCTGAAAATAAAAAATTATACATCTGACACGTCCTAAATTATTATGGTATTTATCGTATGTGATAAAATGTACATAACATTAAAATAGTAAAACCATGAGAGCAGGTTTTTTGGGAGTTTGAGAGTTACTGTATTGGTTTTTTTTTATTAGACTGCCATAAAAGTCACGAGTTGAAGATATAAATGTCTATTAATAGTTTATTGAGATAATTAAACAATTTTCATATGTGCCTATTTTATATAAAATGTATCTATTGACACTATGGTAATAAATAAGAATCCTAATCCTAACTAAAGATTGGTAGGTTCTGAGAAAAGGGGGTGACTTACCAAGGCCGACATTGTTCTATGGTTAAACCCCCTTAGTTTCTTATTATGGGGTTCTTACTAGCACTTACAACTCTCCGATCCTCCCATTGGCCTATGACACCGGCTAGTTCAACTCTCAAGTGCCCAAAACAGCCCAGAGGCATAAACACGTAACTCAAAAATTGGGCTGAAGTAGATGAGTGTCACATAAGATGCTGCGTTCAGCACCTTGCACCCTTATAAATTGTGAAACAAAATGTAGATTGTAAAGACCAAAGTTAGAATATATTTATTGCTATTGAATAATAAAATAGCTATAGCAAAAGTCAAGTATACATATAAACTATTAGAATAACTAACAATTAAAACATAAATAGAACAAAACTGCACTACAAGTTGGAAGATTACAGGTAAAACAATCCTGCGCAGTGACAATTCAGGCAAACATACACCCCCATATTCATTTTTGCCCAAGACACCAAGCCTTGCTCAAAATTTGAATTAAAAAATATAATTTTTTAAAAAGGAATTGAAATTACCATTTTGTATTTTTATAACAATTGAATAGTAGAACTTGTCTTTCCTGAGAAATTAGAATTCCTCGAGTTACCCAAGAACTATTTTGAGGTTTGTTGTTTGGTTTGAATTTTTCGAAGGGATAGGATAAATGTAAAAAACGCACGAAATTGTCAAAAAATGCCTCATACTTTTCGCCTATAGTTTTGGAACTATTCAGGAAATATTTTGAGGTTTGTAATTTCATTTGATTATGAATTTTGAATGTTCAATGTTGGGTTTGCATCTTTTGGCACTAACTACTTGGGCGAAGTGATCAGATAAAGTATTCAGTACAGAGACATCAGTATTTGGAACGTTGCTGAAAACGTTGTTGATGGCGAGTCTGTGGACCAAATTAGATGAAATGAATGTAGAATATCGCGAAGTCGCTAGGTCAAGGGGTAGGTGTGATCTAATATATTTATGTTAAAATACCCAATTATAAAAAAATTCCTTAAATTTGAATGAAGAATAAGAAGAAGTGATTTTAATTTGTCAAATAAATGTTTGGCTGCAGCCCCTAGGAGATCTATACAAGCCAATAACATTTAGGTGACCAATGTATTTGAGAAACATTTGTATGCCTTCAACTTCTAAATCTAAGTTAGTTAGAATTAGTTAACTAACTAATTCTAGTTTGAGAGGTTCATGTTTTAAGTTATTTTCCAAAAATATTGCTGCAACAAAAAGTATGGAAAAACATATAGAGAAAATTATATCCCGACACTTTTGGGTTAGTATTCTTTCCCGAACCAGTATGGCCTCTAAGCACTCTGTAAAAATATAACAAGTCAGTCAAAGTGCGAAAAGCTATCAAAGTTGATAAATTAAGTTCTGAGCGATTTCACTACCCTAGCTACGGAAATTCTTTGTAAAATCAACAGTGTTAGTTAATTGAAAAATAATTTCCTCTTTTTTCTATTAGTTGGCCACAACTCATAGTTACAGTGTCTACTTTATTCGCGTGTGCACTAAGCGGCGGGCTAACGAGGCTCACGCCACATGTATTATTACAGGTCATGCGTCATTGCACTTCTCGCTAACTCCGACTGGAGGTCAGGGCCATACGTCGTGTCTAAACAGCACATATAGTAGATACATGTTGTTACAAACATAATATCGAGACGGTAAAACATGAAACAACCTCAATTTTACAAATCAGCATAAGCGGAACTGTCTAAAAGAAAATTGAGCTAAGGTTTACTATGAACTTTAACTTATAATTCTATCATAGCTGAACATAAATTCTATATGAGTAGACAAATAAAAAACAAAAAGAATATTATAGCCTAATCCAACAAAGACAGAAGGGATTCTTCCTGATTTATATACTATCAGAAAATAAATAAAAAATAAACATACTTTTCAATGGTTTAGGCTGAAACACAATGAGCGTCCACAGTACTTGGGAGTCATTTTACATCGATCTCTCTGTTATAAAAATCACCCGCAGAAAACAGCAGCTTAGTGAGAACCAGAACTATAGTTTGTATGATAGAACCTGTCTCCTGGACCCTCGGCTACCTGGGACTGGCCCGGGACACCCCCCAGCACTGGCAGCCGCCTGCGGCTGTTTCCTTAATGAGTCACTTACTGGCATCCCCACTAGGTGAACTAACTTTTTTTCCCGGATCACAATTTTTGAATTTTTATCAAATATTTGAAAAGTACATAAAAAAATAAGATTAACGATATAAAACTCGATAAAAATTGAACAATATTGAGGTGGTCTGTTTACTACCATGAACTGAAAACTACCCTCACCCCTAGAAACTCGTAAGCAGTTGATTAAGCATTTTTCAGAAATAGATTAGCTACCATGAGTCAGACTTCCGCTGCAAAAGTCCAATGTTCCAAGTGGTAGTACCGTTATAACGCAAAATACAGATTTTTCTCATGAAACTGGATTGTTACCTCTAATCTTTTATAAGCTTAGTTTAAAAATTATTTTATTAGAATTGTTGTCAATTCCAATGTAATTTAATCGTCATATCGTTACACAAAACCAACTATACTGTCACTATACAAATAAACAGACCACCTCAATATTGTTCAATTTTTATCGAGTTTTATATCGTTAATCTTATTTTTTTATGTACTTTTCAAATATTTGATAAAAATTCAAAAATTGTGATCCGGGAAAAAAGTTAGTTCACCTAGTGGGGATGCCAGTAAGTGACTCATTAAAGAAACAGCCGCAGGCGGCTGCCAGTGCTGAGGGGTGTCCCGGGCCAGTCCCAGGTAGCCGAGGGTACAGGAGACAGGCTCTATCATACAAACTATAACATTGTGCAACATCTTGAACTAACAACGTGCTGGATCATCGTGTGGGGAGCCAACGCACAAGTCCTGCGTGCTACAGCTTTGTCCCTAGTTTACTACAATGCTGAATATTGTGCTTCCGTATGGCTTAACGGTTCACGCGTGCGAGAAGTTGATATACAACTAAATAGGACGATGAGGGCTATGAGCGGCTCTCTCGTTGCAACCCCAGGCCATGGCTTCCAGATATACTATGCAACATAGCTCCTCCGGACATAAGATGTAAAGAGACACTTCTCAGAGAGTTTAAAAAGATCCTATCTACTCCGAATCTCCCCATTTTGCAAGATATCCCACAACATGCAGGGCGACCTAAGAGTCTGCAGAGGCTTTGGCCATGTTGGTTTTAATTCTATAAGAACAATGTTTTTAAACCGGATATTAGATCACGTGTATCCAAATTAAAAAGTCATTTCTAAACAGATTTTTCCAAGAAAATTTCATTTGATCAAGAATGAAATTGCGCGTTGGAGTTGCTTTGCAAATTCCTAATTAGTTTTATAGAAAACATATGACAGATATTTAGTTTGAAGTTTTTCTTTTGACCTATTTTTCAGAACTAGGCGTATACATGGCCGACAGCCTATGCAGACCTTTAAATCTAGAAATCCGCTTACGACTAGCTTCCCAGTAAATGAA